>CAKLBY020000065.1:600000-925208 GCA_921007115.2 Peronospora matthiolae | reverse complement strand
CCCTAAACCCTAAACCCTAAACCCTAAACCCTAAACCCTAAACCCTAAACCCCTAAACCCTAAACCCTAAACCCTAAACCCTAAACCCTAAACCCTAAACCCTAAACCCTAAACCCTAAACCCTAAACCCTAAACCCTAAACCCTAAACCCTAAACCCTAAACCCTAAACCCTAAACCCTAAACCCTAAACCCTAAACCCTAAACCCTAAACCCTAAACCCTAAACCCTAAACCCTAAACCCTAAACCCTAAACCCTAAACCCTAAAACCCTAAACCCTAAACCCTAAACCCTAAACCCTAAACCCTAAACCCTAAACCCTAAACCCTAAACCCTAAACCCTAAACCCTAAACCCTAAACCCTAAACCCTAAACCCTAAACCCTAAACCTAAACCAGAATAAAAATGTTCATTTACAGGTTCTACATTTTGTTTACCTGGTAGCGATTGTCTTTCAAATTAGTCAATTTAACAAATCAAATGAATTTGATCTATACCATCCGCAATTGCTACAGCTTTTATCAGTGCATCGTTGGTTGCAATCTGTAAATCTTGGTGAACGCACTTGTAAGTATTCGACATTTTTTAATGCATTGAAACATTAACGTAAGTTTCTGTGCAATCGTGTTGTTGAATGGCAATGATCACAAAGTATAGTGGTCCGTTAACTCATTAGATACAACCGTCGTGCACAGAAATGGTTTCAACACGACGTAAGAATTAAGAGTAACTATACTCTGTGTAGTTATATTCTTCTGTTTATAGTCCTGTGTCGTCTACTTTTAAGTACGCCTAAATGCACAGATGCTCGTCACTATCTGCTCACCACTCGTTAGTTTTTACAGACAATGGAATGTTTTATATAAAGGAACCTCTTATCTTTACCAAGCAACGAGCAGTGTACGTGGTGATGTGGTCGAGTAATATTTTGATTAATCGCATATTCTTACATCCTGGGTACATGTGGAATTAGTCGGCCTTGAGATTGACCGCTGGAAATCTTTGAAGGTACGGTGAATGAATGGGACAGGTCATGAGTCACGGTAACAGGGGATGATGATCGGTCACGATCAAGGTAATTGATCATTAGCACGGTCATGCCTCTATGATTAGCGGTCATGGTTCCCGTAGATGACAAATGGTCATGTTGGCAGTTCAGGTGGGTCGCTTCAAGTACAGGGAATGACGGCAGGAGGCGAACGACGCAATCGAAATCGATATACAGTTAAGGACAGATGTAGTTCTAGATTCTCATAGATTCATAAGAAAATAATTGCTTTCTTACGATAAACACGTCAAAACTCCTTTTCGGATAAAAACACTAGTGAATGTCCGACATTTAAGGTTTTGTCGCTCGCGCGATCGTTCTGGGTTGGTCCCTAGATTGATAGGCTAGGGACAAGGATTCTCATTGAAGTTAGCCCTATCGGACGCGGAGAGTATGTGTGGTAAAATCTATCAAGATCGGTGTCGTAAATCCTCAAACGTATGCCTAAGTACGGAGTGGGGACCGGCAGAACGATCGTGGCACGAGGACCAATCACATGGATGACACCGTTGGGATTATTTACAGAAACATATCATCCGGTCAGAACGGTTCAAAACGGCGAAAAGGACCGCGATCAAGGGACCGCGATCAAGGGACCGCCATCAAGGGACCGCCATCAAGGGACCGCCATCAGGGGACCGCGATTGAGAGAATGCAATCAGCGAACTGCGATCAGGGGACCACGATCAGGGGCCGCGATCAAGGGAATGCGATCTGGCGTGGGCCATGCCCTGATGCGATCAGACGGTTGGTGTGTCAGGTCTGTGCCACATAGATACAAGGGGTGATCTGTAGAGGCGACGCGTGGCATCTGATTTTACGAGTTATAGGGGTAAGTTGTGAGGGTCTGATTGGTTGACATTAAACAGAGTTCAATTTGCTTCTAAACACATTCGTGTCGATCTTCTCCCGGGTTGGATATTTTGGCCTCCCGACGTCTGAGAATTTCGACATCAAGGATAGAACGATCACTCCTGGAGCTATTTGGCCAGGAGTGCTAGGACTCTCAACACACCCCTACTGCGATCGGACGCAGCAAACCGTATAGGTTGAAGTACAAGATCGCGAGACGGCTCAAGTGGCCAGAAAGGCTCGCGACTCAAGTACACATTTTGGCATAAGGTGATCAAAGCAGATTACAGCGACTCTAGGAGAGCGCCAAACCAGAACACGCGATCGGGTGAGGATTTTCCACCCGATCAGCACCAATCTCTACAACGGTCAAGTTTAGCATCTCGTCGAGTCCACCTGGAAACCCGCCCTGCCGACGGGTACACAAGGTGAGGAGGAAACAAGTGCAAGCGGAATCGTAGTACCCTCTCCGTTAGTTGGTCGTCTGGGCGCCAGTGGAGAGTCGGGATCGCCTCAAAAAATGAGCGAACCCCACTCCACCACAATGGTGCGCGTGCCCATATCTTCTGGTGACTCGGGATTTCACCGTGAGCCTCGAGATGAAGATGTTATGATCAAGACTGAACCCGGAATTGGAGCGTCAGCAAATTTGGATAGCCACAGACGCGCAAAGGGAAAGGATCCCAAGATCATCATAGTTTCGAAAGGGGCTATGATGACAAGAAAGTCAAAGAGGAAGATCACCAAGCTGATCTGGAAGAAAAACTCAACCCCCTCCTGAGGTCCCTTCGGGGACCACCGCGGATCGTGCTGCAAAGCACGATCCGCATGATGAAAACCCTTCAGCTAAAACTGAAAGATCTTCATCCAAAACTACCGCCCAACCAAAGGTGAGGAAACACACTCCTAAGTTGGCCCTTTTGAAGACGAAGACGGCAGAGCCACATCGAAACAAGCAAGTGATCAAGGCAGAAGGTCAGGATGTGGAATCAGAAGGCTGGCAATTGGATCGGATCACCTGGGAATTCTATTGGCAACAGCTGATGAAACTTCTTGCAGAAGACCCAGTCCTAAAGGTGCTGAAACCTAAGCTGATCGGGTCGATCCAAGGTCCAGTACCGCCACCGAAAGTGACCTCGAATCAGTTGGAGGCATTGCATCGGCTTATTCAGCTGCTAAGAGACGCTGGATTTACAGCCGGAGCTTTCGACGCACAAACGCTCTTAGAGTATAATCACGATCGGGTGATCAAAGCAGGACAGCTACTATTCGAAAAGCTAACTCCACTGACAGGGTCTCACAACCCTATGAGCCAACGGATCAAGAGTGAGGAAGGACATCTGATCTAGCTAGTCGCGAGAGAGGAAGAACACCTGAGCCAAGGGAGAGAGTCAACCGACCGCATCGTGAAAGAGGAATACACGGGGTCGTCACGCTATGCCTCGGCAGAATCGGATACGTACTCAGACGAGTCGTTTGGGATGCAGCGGATGTCGCTGGGACCGACAGGGGCAGCAATGCTTAAAATCAGGCTCGACCCGGCTAACAATGGAATACTATCGACTCAAATTCCTGCTTCACAGAATGCAAAGACGGTGGAGCCAAGCCTGTTGCAAACATATTTCAAGGCCGCCATGTTAAAATTCATTCTCGATCACGAAGAACAAGGAGCTAATTACCCGATCGTCCCAGACGTCGAAATGGAGTCAGTAGACTCATACCGCGATCGACCGGGAGAACATGAGTCAAATCGCAGGGGACCATATGATCTAAGACGACCACAAGTGGCAACTGCAAGAACCGCCCCTACGAGAGGTTTCAGCGCACAGAGGATTAGATTGTCGGCAATGGCCGATCTGAAAGAATTTTCAGGACGTGATCAAGACGAAGAACGTACTAGATGTTGGTTTAACAAGATGAAGACTGCCTTTCTACGCGATCAGGCTCCAGACGACGAGAAATTGGTTCAGCCAGTTGAGCCGATCGACCCGCGATGATTGTAAGTCTTTGTCGGAGGGTTTCACTGTCCGATATGGGGGATATGGAATGTCAGCAGGAAGACAATACTACCACGCACGGAAGAGACCGAATGAAACCCCGTTAGAATACTTGGACCGATTGAATGTAGCAGGAATGCAAGCAAATGTGGCGTTCAGATACGGATCGCCAGCAAACTGACGTGAGCATGTAGAACACGTCATTGACACTTCGGATCATCGAGAGTTGGCGAAGCAACTGACCCTATTGCGAGTACCTGATGCTAACACGATGAAAGAAACTCTACGCGCTTATCAGCGTATGAGTTTTCGACAGAATAAGGGTCCGACTGACTCGTACAAGTACTGATCGCGATCGGCTACGACGCCAGCCCAAGTATATTCGAAGACATCAAGGATGGTGAAGGCCATTCGTGCAGAAAGTGAGGAAAGCGACTCAGGCTCAAGTTCGGACGATGCAGATGAAGAAGATTTTCGACGTAAGGTTTGTGTGACGACTATCACTGATCAGGCTGCAGACCCACGGGATCAACGAGACAGATCGCGAAAGACAGACCGAGATGATGATCGCGATCGGGGCGGAGTTGCGAAAGCCTGCACACACTGCGGCTCGAAAAGACATAAAGATCGCGGATGCTGGAAAAGATTGACCTGTCAGAAGTGTGGCCGAAAAGGGCACCCCTCGGACAAATGTCTACATGTGTGTTCCGCTTGTGGGGAAGCCCACGAGAGCGGCCAACGTCCCATGGAAGAGTTCTACAATCTGATCCGCAAGTGGTACGTCACAACCAAGCACGCAGGACTACTACCGACCAAGGCAGAAGAGATGTTAAACTAGGACGCTCGCCAGGATGGAATCTGGCACGAGCCGAGCGCTCTAGACTATGCATATTTGCATTTGTGGAGAAGGGCAGGATCGATCAAGGGAGTAACAATCGATTCGACCCGACCTCTGATACATGTCATTTGGAACACCATCGGTTGTGTGACATTTCAAGTGTAAAAAAGGTGGATTAACATTCACGATCTCCCGTTAAGATGGATCTCGATCTAGAGCCGGGGGGAATCGGGAGTATATTGGATACATCACACGTCAGGAAAATGTTTTCAACAGGCTAAAGCGGTGGGTAAAATCAATAACGAGAAGGCCACCATGCTATTCGATTCTGGAGCCGAATTCTCTATCATAAACGCCACCTTTGCTCGTAAGGTGGGATGTGTAATTTATGACCATCAAAGACACGAATGCGTGGGAATCGGGGAGAATGCCTACATGACGGAAGGACGCACCAAAATCAAGATCACATTAAACGGAACGCTGGTGTATTAATTTGACGTTTGGGTGGGCGATTAAGTGGGCCAAGAAGCGATTTTAGGTATGGACTTTATGGTGCCAGCGGGAATACGGTTAGATCTGGCGGACGGTACGCTTTGTTTGCCAGATGAGGTGAAAATTCACTTGGCAGGGCGCAGGCCTCCGTATGAGGTAAATATGCAACCGATCGTTATCCCAGACCAACATATAGTAATTCCTGCTGGAGAATCCAAGGAGATGAGGATCGGAGCAGGTTTCCCTAGGTTCAAACTATGGGTGAGACGGGACAAAAAATGGGTGCCGACGGTGAATTCTGGACCGGGCCAGACCAAGTACTTGATACTGAACAACATCGTCGATCATCAGGTGATTCTCATTCACGATATCTCTTCAGGGTGGTGGATGATGACGGTCATGATACCCCGATCGCCGGGCTATGTATCAATTGGATCACGCAGGTATAATGAATGGCAGACTCTGGCGTTTGAAGCTACAACGAAATCAACCAAGGAACACCCGATCGAGTATTCGAGGCACTTAGTGAATCACCCGTCATACCCCATTCCAAAGAAGATGTTGACCCACAGAGATAAATAAGAAAGAAATATGGAGGGAAGCCGATCAGATCTGCTAGCTCCACAAGCAAAGATGACGGATGTCACAGATCGCCAGATCGTGAAAGAGGATCGCCCCGAGAGCGACGAGCAGCGATCACTAGAGGCACCTACCGTGGTCAATACTGCAGTGAAGGCAGAAGAGGGCTATCGGTCACAGGAACACTCGGACGACGTAATCAGACAAACACAAGAGATCGCGATCGGCGATGATCACCCGGTCGGAGACGATCAAGAGCTCGAATTGTCAGATCAAAAAATACAGAATTCTACGCTATTGAATCGCGAGGGAGACGTGACAGACGAGACTTAAACGAAATCGGTGGCTTATTATCGCCACGATAGTGGTGATTTATTTGCAGAAGATGTGGACCAACATACGGCACTATTGCCAGAAATTATTGCGCCCACAAAGGCAGTGGCTATAGATAACATCCAGGTTGGCGATCTAGGTGTCCCGCTGACAGACGATCAGGAGGAGCTGAGGAAACTAATTGGAAGAATCGCCACTTACTCATAGGCAAAAGGAACGCCTTGCCTCCTGCTGCGCGTGGAGCAGTATGTGACATTGATGTTGGAGGTGCCAAACCGATCGCGCAAAGAGTACGGCCGGTGGCACCTAAACTCGGGCAAAATTGGCGGACCTGATCAAGGGATTATTATCAGCCAAGATCATTCAACCGTCCATATGACCTTTGGCTTCTCCGGTCGTGGTGATTATCAAGAAAAATGGGGAGGACTAACGGATGTGCATCGATTACATGAGGGTGAATCAGTTGACAAGATTGATGATATACCCCATGCCACTAATCAGCGAATTATTACAAGACTTGGATAAAGCGATGTATTATTGTTCGCTAGATATGGCGAGTGGTTTTTGGGTAGTGAAAATGACGGAACGAGCAAGAGCTATGTCTGCATTCATCACGCCGTCGGGTTTGTTTGAATGGTTGCGAATGCCTTTTGGGCTAAAAAACGCTCTCCAGATATACCAACGACGTATCGACAATGCACTATATGGTTATCTCAAGATCGACCCAACACCTAACTCCATGCAGCAACATCGTCGACACTAACCGATGTGTTCACTGACGGAGTGCCGGACACAGATCCAAGACCATCAGTTTTAGGCCGAAGGTCCTATATCGATGACATCCTGATACCTGCTGAATCCTGGTCATCCCTGTAAGCAAAGGTGGAACGATTGCTAGAGGTGTGTGACCGATGGAACCTATAGATCAGTGTGGCAAAGAGTTTCTGGGGGCGCTGTAAGGTCGACTATTTAGGCCACCAAGTTTCACACAAAGGGTTGGAAGCCCACCCCAAGGATTTAAACTCAATTGCGAATATTCCCTTCACTCAAACTATGCGATCATTCTTGGGAAGCCTAAATTACTACAGTCGTTTTATCGAAGACTTCGCTATATATGCGTCCGTGCTCTACGAGCTACGAGAAGCAGCTTTCCACGAGATCAGCCAAGATAAAAAAGTTCGGATAATGATATCCAACAGTGAACCCGATAGTGATCACGATTCGCGAAATGAGTCCGACGACGATCTATACCAAAAAACAGGGGGCGATCTAGATTCTAGAAATGGAAGTCGATAAAAGGAAGCGGTGATGGCTTTTAACTTGCTAAAGGGCAAAATTTGCTTAACGCCGATCTTAAGACATTTCGATCCAGATCGAGCACCGGTGATTGTGGTGTACGCCAGTAAGTGGGCGGTATCAGCCGCATTGCTTCAAGAGTATGACGGCACGTATTGGCCTGTCATTGTTTCTAGTCGCACGCTGAAATCCAACGAAGTCAATTACGGAATTGTTGAGAAAGAAGTGCTAGCCCTCCTCCGAGTGTTAGACATTTGTTATACGATGTTGGTTTCGCGGAAGATTATGGTGCTTACGAGATACTCGACTTTGGCTTGGCTATTGAAGTCGTCGGGTCTTAACGGAAGACTAGGGAGATGGGCAGCATTACTATCGAACTGGACGTTTGATATCAGACGGTGCGAAAAAGGCGGAGACGAAGTGCTAGGTACGCTGGCTGCAAGTATAACACCTCGAAAGGATGTAGATGAAGTGCTGATCGCGATCTTTCCAAGGAAACAACCACTGAAAAACATTAGTATGCCACCACCCACAGTCGAAGTAGACGAAAGTGTCCTGGTGGTCAGTTTCGACGGAGCGGATAGGGTAAAGAAGAAAGTTGGCGCTTACAGCGCAACAATATGGAAGTTGCCTGAATGGACGATCGTGGTGGCTACTTTAGAATGTGTAGAGTATTTGACGGTAAACGAGCCAGAATATCGTGGGCTGTTGCTGGGTCTGGAGTCACTGTCCGATCAGATCAGAGGTCGGGTGATCTTTTGTGGTGACTCGAACTTAATAATAAGACCAATGCGAGGTGAAATCGACTGTAAAGCACCAGGTCTACAACTTTTGAACGTAAGGCAATGGAGGAACTCCGATCGTGGCCAAAACACAAATTGCTACATGTGAAACGGGACTGGAACCAGAGTGCTGATCGACTAGCGAGCGAGGCGTTACGTCAGGGGAAAGGAAACGTCGCAGTATCAGACCAATAACGAGACGATCTCGTGACCCTTAATCGGTTAAATGAACTACTGATACCAAAACAGACTTACCACCCAGTCAAGGTAGCCGCGAGAACGCGATCAACGACGCGAAGACGATGTCCCCAGACAGTTTTACAAGAAGGAATTGTACAATAAGCCCGGATCGAACGTTTAAACCAGGCGCAAAATGAGGAAAGCTGGATATCGGACTTGAAGACATATCTGATCGGGGATATAGCCACGCTAAGTGCTAGAGACGCAAAGATTTGCGCACTGATCCCACCAGACTACGAAGTCGACCAAAGTGGACTGCTATTTTTCTGCCCCGGGGTGGCATCAAAGAGCGAAGATCGTGGAGAGTTGATTCGTCTGGTAATTCCAGAGTTGCTGCAACAAGACGTCCTACACCATTACCATACTAGTCTATAGGGTGGGCACCAAGGGGCAGGCCGCACATACCATCAGATCAGGGCGAAATTCCTTTGGCGAGGATTGTACCGGAGCGTGCAACGCTATGTTGGCGAATGTATTGATTGTACAACCGGCAAAGGTCGCCCGCAAGATCGGGGTGGATCTCTAGGCAACTTGCAAGCGACGTACCCATTCCAAATTCCGGCAATGGATTATATCCCATCTTTACCGCGATGTTTTAAGGGAATGCTGAGTTGCTGATGTGGGTCGATCTGTTATCGAGTTACGTGGTCGCAAAAGCGAGTTCGTCCCAAACTGCACAGATGATTGCAGAGAACTATGACGAAAGCAAATTTATAAGATGTGGTGCGAGTGAAATTATCCGTCACGATCGGGAGCCAGGATTTTTGTCTGAATTCTTTCGAGCTTTCAACAATATTGCGGGACAGAAGCAACGAGCCACAATGGCGTATCGACCTCAAGCGAACGGAATTGCAGAACCCATGTTTCAAACTCTAACGCGATCGATTAAGATGTGTGTCGCTGACTAAAATCAGATAGATTGGGATGGATATGCAGAAAGATTAACCTGTGCGATTAATACCGCACAAGATCGAGTCCGCGGAGAGACACCATTTTATCTAATATATGGATGGGACCCCCGATCGATGTTGGAAGCGGCATTACCAATGGGAAGTGTTAAACTTCGCGATCGAGATCCAAGAAGATGGAGATATAACAAACAGTGTCAGTATCAACAGGCAAGAGCAATCGTGAACGATCGGTTAAAGATCGCTATCCAGGACCGATCGGATCGTCATAATGACGACAGAAATCTGCAAGAGATCGATCAAGGGGCACAAGTGTGGTTGTATTTGGATTGCGTGAAGGATGGATATGCTCGGAAGTTAGCCCGAATGTGGCACGGACCCTTTCGAGTAATGGAAATGTGCGGAGATCGTGCAGTAAAATTGGATATCGTAGGCACACCTTATAGGCTGTTCCCGATAGTACATGTGTCCAAGCTAAAGCCATTGAAGATGTTCCCAGAGCGGCCATAAAGTCAACTGAAGGTAGATGAGTCCGATCGGGTCGATTTCGACGAAGCCTTACTACCAGAAGATAGCTGGGAAGGCGAGTTGGATAATGGTGAATTCGAGGTGACAAAGCTTGTGGACGTCCGATTGGGTCGAAAGACGCGTTACGGACGAGTACACCGTCAATTTCTGGTTCAATGGAAAGTAAATAGCGATCTATCATGGGTGGATGAAGCAGACTTGAACTGTGGCGCTCTATTACAAGAATTTGATCGCGATCGGACAAGTCGAAATAGGTTCGAAGTGATGCAAACGCACGAAGAAGAGCCAGGAGTCTACACCCGATCGAGGTGGATGGGGTGTGTAAGTGTGCAAGGAGGTTGTACATGGTCGTACGGTGGAAAACGTTACACCAGGGGGCGGTGTATGAAGGAGGAAGGTGTGTTTGTAAGTATGTGTAGCGATCGAAGCACGATCGCGGCCCAAGGGGCCTGAAGTAGAAGACATTTCCGGAGAGATCAAGGTTAAAGACAGTATGAATAAATGAAATTGAAACACGAAATGTGGTGAACTCGATAGACTACGGGGCGAAGAACTTACCGGATAGGCGAGGGATTGACATGCCTGGGTGATTCGCGATCGAATTCCGGTACTGATTACGCCATGGCTCAGAAGAGTTCGTCAACGACAAAGCGAATCCAGGTTGGGAATGTTAGTCTTCCCAGCCCCCAACCCGGGGTACCAAAACTGCTTCTCATGTAAGCGAGGTAGGTGCAAGAAAACCTAGTCTAGCAGAATGTCCAAGTCGCAATGCCCTTCTACCATTCCTTGGAGTATAAACTTGAGTACGGTTTTCCGAGGAGGTCCAGATCGCTATCGCCGCTGTCTGCGCTGATCACAGAATAACGCCAGACCAGAATCTTTAACCCGATCGGCAGAAGAAACGGTCAAGGTATGGGTTGATTCCCACAACGTCTGGATATAGCACTCTTCGAAAGTGTGGTATAGGTCCAGCAACTGCTCGAACCACCCAACGGGCTGGAAAGACATGGGCGCAATCTTCTCGCACAAAGAAACCAGGGCTCCTGGCGATAAAGCGCGGCAACCCGCGCTGAAGAAATCAAGTGGGGAGACCACTCAAACATGGGAGGTGCTTTCGATACAGCAGGAGAGGCTGGAAAAGGGTAATGCTTGGGCCTGGCAAGATGGCGATAGAAGAACTCCAAATCCAATTACAACACACTAATCCAGCTCACCCGGCACGCAGACCAAGGTGAAACTTGAACAGAAGTTATTGGTACGCGACAGTGATATCCGGGTATCCACTGATCGCAAGGCACCTTAGTCTTGGGAAGATCTTTGTACTCGGCCGAAGACAACAGATTATTGGCTGGGGCTCGGACGTCTTCCGTAAATTTGATCGGACCCTCCGAACTGCTAGAAGCTTCGCCAAACAAGTCGACCTTGGAAATTTTGGGTTTTGGCCTAAGGGAAGCGGCAACTATGGAGGTGGAAGAATCCACATCCGGGCTGGAGGTATCCACTACGCTCAACTCTGGTAACGTAGAAGACGGAGTCGTCGGATTACCCAACAAGACTTTACGCCGTGAAGAAGAGCGTGATCGCGAGAGTGTAGCCACTGTTCGAGGCCCAGCATACGATGAATCGTCATCATCCGAGCTAGATAAAGCAGGCGTCGGATTGCGCGCTCTGCCTTTGCCTTTTCGAACACCAGGTCCGGGAAGAGCAGGAGTCTTGGCGTAAGTTTTGCTTGATATCGTGTGGAACTGTGGGGTGATCGGGAGGGGTTGTTCCTCGGGGTTTTACACGGCGGAGAAGGCTCGGCGATGATACCGGACGCAGTCGGAGAATGAGTCTTGGGTGTCATCTTGACGACCGACTGCGAGGTAGCCTCGATTCTGGCTCTCTTGGTCCGCGAAGGAGGAGTTAGAGCGGAAGTACTAGGGCGTTTGACACGAGCACTCGTAGATGGGGACGTCTCAACTGGACGGGACGAGGAAGGTAAACTGGGACCGGTAACGAGCGCGGCAATGCTCGTTCGAAGAACGTCGCGATCGCGCAACGCCTGATCGCGCTCTAGCTCCAAACCCGAAATAGGAGCTTGAAGAAGACCCACCCGATCGTCACGATCGGAGATCTAGGGGCGCGATCGGTCATACTCAGCTTTCAACTCAGCCAGATCATCCCGAAGTTGATCGCGCTCCACTGATACAGCGGCAAAAGTAGTATGCAGGTGGCGAACCGCGGTCTGAGCCTTGGTCCAGTCTGCCTTGTACTTGGCTTTCTTAGATTTGGCCTTCAAGAGTACGGCTTGAAAATCGAGCGTTCCCCTCATCCATGTGCCGTCGCAAGAAAGCCAGCTCAAGATAATGACGTTCTTTATACGTATGAAGTGATCGGGTCGTTTTCAAAAGTTTCGACTTCAGGTCGCTAATTTGCTGCTCGTAGCAACTCCCCGCGCAAATTGTCTCCTGAAGCAAAGCGACTTCAGCGAGTGCATTTTTCAAATCCAGACGAAGGCAATCACAATGAGTTTGAGCGAAGATCACAAAAGGAGAGGCCGACTCGGTAAAAGAACGGAGTTCTCGTTCTAGTCAATCACCCCTCCGAGTTTGCTCCCGCAACGCTTTTTCCAGATCGCGATAGCTATCCACAAGATCATGCTGGGATGCGATCCGCTGATAAAGTCCAGCGATTATACCAACCGCGGTCGTTTCATCAACTGTTGGTGTTTCAACTCGAGTGGTCGGCAACGGAATAGCCCCAATAGGGTCGCCACTTGCAGCCAAATTGTCGACGACATCAAGCGTCAACGCGGAGCTCATCGGACCAGTGGTTGTAGCAGATTCTCCGACCCCAATCGGCTCGTCACTTGCAGCGAAAGTATCAAGAACATCAGGCGTCAACGTGGAGCCGATCGGTTCCGTACTTGAAGCGAGGTCCTCAGCAGCATCGAGTCCCAAAGCAGGGCCGATCGGACCTCCGCTTACCGTAGATACCTTCAACAGCGTCTGTAGTGGAATCGGGGCCAGTTGGGTGTTAGCGTGGCGAAAAATGTCAATATCGACCAAAGGTGCGGGACCCGATTGCGTCATTACCGAGGGAGATGGCGCACAACTAGTTGGTGGCAAGCTGGGCGTGGACGACAAGGAAACCATGGAAGGCAACAGGAGGATAAAACGGAAAGTCGTTACTAAAACGTGCACAAGCGAGCCAGATGTTGCAGATCGGCTATTTGTGCAGGGGGCGATTGTGGCAAAGTCGATCAGGATCGGTGTCGTAAAACCTCAAACGCATGCATAAGTACGAAGTGGGAACCAGCGGAACAATTGTGGGACGAGGACCAATAATATGGATGGCACCATTGGGGTTATTCACGGAAGTATCTCATCCAGTCAGAACGGTTCAGAACGGCAAAAGGGACCGCGATCAAGGGACCGCCATCAGGGGACCGCGATTGAGGGACCGCAATCAAGGGACCGCGATTGAGAGACCGCAATCAAGGGACCGCGATCAAGGGACCGCCATCAAGGGACCGCCATCAGGGGACTGCGATTGAGAGAATGCAATCAGCGAACTACGATCAGGGGACCACGATCAGGGGCCGCGATCGAGGGAATGCGATCTGGCGTGGGCCATGCCCTGATGCGATCAGACGGTTGGTGTGTCAGGTCTGTGCCACATAGATACAAGGGGTGATCTGTAGAGGCGACGCGTGGCATCTCATTTTATGAGTTATAGGGGTAAGTTGTGAGGGTCTGATTGGTTGACATTAAACAGAGTTCAATTTGCTTCTAAACACATTCGTGTCGATCTTCTCCCGGGTTGGATATTTTGGCCTCCCGACGTCTGAGAATTTCGACATCAAGGATAGAACGATCACTTCTGGAGCTATTTGGCCAGGAGTGCTAGGACTCTCAATACACCCCTACTGCGATCGGACGCAGCAAACCGTATAGGTTGAAGTACAAGATCGCGAGACGGCTCAAGTGGCCAGAAAGGCTCGCGACTCAAGTACACATTTTGGCATAAGGTGATCAAAGCAGATTACAGCGACTCTAGGAGAGCGCCAAACCAGAACACGCGATCGGGTGAGGATTTTCCACCCGATCAGCACCAATCTCTACAACGGTCAAGTTTAGCATCTCGTCGAGTCCACCTGGAAACCCGCCCTGCCGACGGGTACACAAGGTGAGGAGGAAACAAGTGCAAGCGAAATCGTAGTACCCTCTCCGTTAGTCGGTCGTCTGGGCGCCAGTGGAGAGTCGGGATCGCCTCAAAAATGAGCAAACCCACTCCACCATAGTAGTATAAGGAAAAAAAATTCCTCCTAAGAATTCCTAATGTAATAACGCGGATCGTACTGCAAAGTACGACAAGTTCGATCGCGTTTGTCTTCCTTCAGCAATTTGTGTTATGTCTCAAATAATCTCATTTAAAGGAATTAGATCAAAAAAAAATTCAAAACCTACAATGACCTACCGCCGAGGGTGACAATCATTAAACAAGCGGGAAATCAGAGGTCAACCTGAATAGTTGTTAGATGGATGAGCTACAACTCCGTTTGCACCGGAACTAGCTTCAAATTCTACTTTTAACAGATCCAGTGCTCACTATGTTATACCTGAAGTTGATTGGACCGATCCGAGATCATTAAATGGCACCACGAGCTATTACAAATAAATTAGAGTAATTCAAAGTTTCACTTAATTGCAACAGAGTGCAGGATTGTTACCGGGCGCGTTCGATGAACAAATTTGCTTGACCGCAACCTGGATCAGGTGGACGCAGCCAATCTATCACTATGAAAGCGCTGATCCCAATGACCGATTATAATGACTCCACTGATCTCAAATTCTCGACCACTTTTAAAGTCAAAAAGAAGAACAATTTCTATTTGTTTCGTCGTACTGTGTCACTGATGAGTCGTATGCAGATAAAAGAAAAGACAAGGAAATCAAGCGAATGTAGTTTAGGCCTTCTGGAGCACCCCTCTTGTGTTACCACCACAAAAAACCTATCCAACTACCTAGGGCGATCAGTTCAACCACCACGCAGTCTTTGCTGCCGATGAATCCGTACATATGCAAATTTACTTTACAGAAGCTGTGGTTAAGCGTGTTTTCGAGAAATGATAAATTTAATGGTTGATGAGCCGGACGGAAATTGGACCCCGCGGGCGGGAAAAGGACCGGAGACCTGGAGGTCACAATAAAAGATTGTTCGTTGGGTCCAGCCATCACGAGCCTTTTTAATTACCACTGAAGGGGTCATACCGACCGACGGTACAGATTAAAAGGTACCGATATAGATTGTTCCCAACCACTCGTCGGCCGGCCTGGTCGCCCAAGGTGGGCCTCGGTCACCCGTAGACCAACTGGCCACTCATCGGCCGATCTTGTCACCTATTGGTAGACTTGGCCCCTCAAGGTCTGGTGGCTCCTGGCCACTCATCATAGAGAACCCAGGTTTCAGGCGAAGATATGTTGATGTATTCTTATTGATAGGACAATATTAAATGCTACTCAATTTGCGAGTGAAATAGCACGACATGTCGTGCGCTAAGAAATTTAAATGTCTACCGACTTGTTCCGGTCCAGGAAACTGTTTGGCCCACTCGTCGAATAGACAGTTGTTAGTAAGACTCAAGTGTAAGTAAAATCCCAGGAATTACATTGGCCTGTGGGTTCGTAGAGCATAAAACCCAAACTCAAGCCTGCTGTAGGATGTGGTCTCCACACCCTAGTGGTAAGGGAGAAGAAGCGCAAAGGACAGGTAGTTAACATCTTTGAGACAAGTAAAGGTTAGGCGCCAACGGCACCTGCGACAACTGGTTATAAGACCACTCTCGATTAAGTCGATCGAGTGGCCGCCTACATAGGACCCCGCATGAAGCATTTTTGCTCGCCCCCCCCCAGGTCGACCTCCATCTTGGCCGATTTCTGCATCATCAACAACAAGTCCTACGAAGATTGAAACACGCCAAGCAGACGTGTATACAAGGTGATTCAAGGTCCACAAGCGGCATCGGGGTACCCCCTTCGACAGTTGGCAGTCCGGCACAGTGAGTGGTTTAGGATCTCGTCAAACAGTATTGACAACACACTCCACCACACAAGCCTACTATATTACTTACGCCTGGTGGAAGGAACTTTTCACTTAAGAAATGTACGAGGAGGTTGCTGATTTGCAATCTTTTTAAAAGCGCGCTGGGGGTTTGTTCTCCGATGCGTCGCTTTCGTCATCGAATGCGTCTTGTCATACGACTTGAAGAGGCCAAAAACATCAATTAGCAGCTTGAAGCGAGGTTCCCACGTATATTTCGAGGGTGGATACCAGCTCCACCGGACATGATAATATGTTCAGCGTCCCTTCACATTGCGGGGTTATAAAATTCCGTTTACGAGATAGCTTTAGCCATCGCGCGCATCAATCAATGAATGAGTTGGAGGAGTAAAGCGTTCTTGGACGTATATGCAGGTCCAGCATGGTACTGTTAGCCAGATTGAGCACGTTACGTTTATGTTGCGCAAGGGCATCGAGTACGAGAGGAGCAGAATTCTGATTCTGGTCGATAAGGTGAACCGCCCCTCGTCGCAACGGTAAAGGTTCGATCAGATTTTACTAGTTCCCAGCTCAAAAATGAGCGGGCACACCGTTCTCTTCGCGAAGAGCTAGTTAGCTCGTAGAATTTATCTTGGCTTCGTGGGGGATATACGAGCTTCAGACTAGGGCAGATAGTCAACACCTCGTGCACAAGTATCTCTTGAAATCACTCAAGCGCAATTCCCGTAACGGTACGGTCTAAGGAGACCGACATCGATATTATGATGCGTGCGCATCCTACGTGGCAGTTTAATCGTTTATGCGTTGCCTAAGCGGCGCGGTACATGAAATGATGGAACGATAAATTTGGGTAGTGACTTGTTACTTCCCACGTAAGTCACTATGTGTCAAGATAAATTTACCGTAGATATTTGTACTAGTTACCTTCACTGAATGAAAGTATATTTGACCTACAATCTTGTTAATGTTTTTCTTTTTGGGCCACCGCTCATGCGATAAACCTTGCATGAAACGAACAACCTTTTGCGAGCCAGAACGCATTCATCTACTGACTAGCTATCTTTGACTACAGTGCGCTTAAAGCACACTGCAGCAAGATCATTGACCCGTTAAATAAGAGCACTCTTGCTCTTACTTTCGTATTCTTCACCGAAGTCGATGTGATCGACATCAGCATCATATGTAGTGACTTCGTGGTAGTACGTGATGAATGAGAGCCGGTTTGGCGTTCACTCGAATGAATTTCTTCCCCCCCTCTTAAGATAGAGTCATACTCAAAAAAAATTGGTAGGCGTGGATGGCGCATGTCATTAAAAAAACGCGGTGTATGAGTTGTCAATGTATACACCAAGTAGTTGATGGCGATTTCCACCTTGGTCCAGAATTTGCTTAATTTTGTGAACAAATGAACACAACATTTCATATAATATAAGAACGCGGTTGACAAGTTCTGACTGACTACCCGTTTAAGGATAGTCAGAGGTCAATATCTGTAGGTGCGTTCTGATTATTTAAACACGAATCTCCATAATTAAGCAGTGTACTGTAGATCTTTATTGGAGATGAGTTTACGCGGTAATCCATGACGACGAAAGATCATTTTAATGAACACGAGCGCATGTCAATGCAGTGAAAGATTCAGGCACATCGACCAGGTATACTATTTTACTGAATTTATCAACGAGCACAAATAAACCTATATTGTTGTAGGGGTATGCTAAGGTTTTCAAAGACAAAGTCCAATCATACAGATTCCCAGTATTCTGCCGGAATGGGCAAGGGATGCAAATGCGTACAATAGGTAGGAACAAACTTCTTGAGCTGACACACTTCGCATGTGTGGACGTACTTACGCATGAACCGGTACTGGCGGAGAGTGTAAGAGTCGAGACTAACGATAAGATCCGTCTCCTCTTGACCACGATGTCTACTAGTAGGTGCATCGTGGTACTCATACATTATGCGCATTAGCAGGTCACCGTGGTCCAGTACGATGACACGAAGCGTGTTTTTGGCAACAGCTGAAAACTTCAGCAAACCATTGTGGGCTATAGATCTATCCACGGAGGATTAGTACATTATGAGAAACACTTTGATGATGGACGAAATGGCTGCAAGAGATGTTCCATTAAACGAATTTTCTTTGGATAGTAATCCTTGAGTATGTCTTTTATAAGCCTGACGATCGGAACAAACGACGTCAACACCGCAACAGTGGCCAAAACAGATTTGGGTAGCGCGGCCGGTTCGGAATAGGGCCGGCGCGACAGAGCGTCAGCAGCGACATTCAGTCGTCCTGGCTTTTAAAACACAAAGATTCATTACTTCGTCAGAAATAACACCCAACTCGCCATTTGTTGCGAGAGGTGTGGACTGATACATATGCCATGTGTGCATACACGTGGTCCGTTTAAACGATGGATGATCTATAACCTCGTTGGTTGACTTTAAATCTCTCCAAAGCATTCTTCATGGCAAGGATATTTTGCTATGCACTGGGCAATTACGATCAGCCGGCATCTGACGTTACTGGTAGCAGATGATGCGCCCAGCACCTTTGCGCCTGCTTCATACTGCATTAGTGCACATCCCATGGCAAAACCAATTGAATTGCAGACCACATGAAATGGTATGCTCGGTTTTCAATTGCTAGAGCTGGCGATTGTATATAGCTTTGCTTGGTACCTACGAAGGAGCGTTGGCAATCAGTACTCCATGTCCACTTTTCGTTTTTGTAAGATAACTGCGAAAAGTTTTATCAAATTATGTTTTAATTTTTATTATCAATTATTTTTGAAATAAAAGATATGAACAGTCATCTCGGCTGAATTATGCGAGTATTTGTGCAAGTGCACGCAGCTGTATCAAGGAACTTACGGAGACTTTACGTTGGTAGGCACCGGCCAGTCAGTGATTGCCTTGGTCTTTTTCTTATTGGATCGGACGCCGTGCTTACCCACGATGCATCCAAAAAGTGGTATTTCGCTAGCTGCGAATGTACAATTTTTTATGTTGGCACACAATTAATGCTCACGTATCAGTGTAAGTACATTTCGCACGAGGTTTTCGGTGGACTTTCACATCATTCTGTCCACGTATAGCTCGAATATGGACGAATACGTCATCGAAATAGCTAGGTTTAAACTCGCACAAATCTCGACATGTTTGTAACGCATCTGTAAAACGTAGCAGAGGCATTACTTGATCCATGTAGCATAAACCATCCACTCCTAAAGCATACTACTTAAGTTGCTCACTGCAGCGTACGGGGTGTCCTAGTAACGCCTTAGAATCTGATAGAAGCCATCCATAGATCCACGGACGAGAAGATTGTACCTTTTGGCTGCCACCATAGTGACATTCTGTCTAACTATTGGCGTTTAAGTCGGTACAGTAGCAGGATTCAACTTGTTCAAGGCATGTATCATCCGCCATCCTCCTGTGGCATTTCAGACAATGAAGTTCGGAGAGCAGTAAGGGGAAGTTAACTCCCTCATATGGTCCGCTGCAAAGCGATCGACAAAGAACTCGTCACATGTAGGTACCTGATCACGAGGCAGCGACTACTGCTTCATGACACAGTACTTTGAACCCGCTTTCAGGTCCATCTCATGAACATCACCCTTTTTCTTGGGTAACGTGCACGACACTGTCTCTGGAAAAACATTATGAATTGCGTCAAATCATCGTAGAGAGGATTTGGCATTAAAGATTTAACAATTGGGATATATACCGCTCAATCCGAGACTTGACAAGGGAAACTCTCGTCTATTATTTAGCTGCTAAGAACTCTTTCGCTCTCATTGAATGCCAATACTTACCGAATGTCACAATTACGCACTCTTATTCTGCGACGAGTACGCAAATGTGCTTGACTTTGCCACTACGCAGATCGAACAAGAACCTTTTCTGTTTTTGTGTTGGCGGTTGGTTGAGTCCCGAAATTAACTTCAGAGGCACATTTGATCGAGCGTATTTACTCCCACGCTCGATCCATCGTTGACCTAGACGTTTAATGCCTCGGTCCCTTCCTGGTTGCTTGTTTCCTCGGGTTGCTGAAAGCTTGTTCTCACGGCATGTAACGCATGAAGAGTTCATTTCTCAAGCACGTTAGTATTATTCCCTCGACGTCTTCTGGATGTGAATATGCAACCACAGTCAGGTCCCGAACGATTACGGTTAGTTAGTCAACCTAGGATAACGTTAACCTTGTGTGACAACCGGTTTCTTTTTCCTAAGATGGAGCTCGCTAGGAATACATCTATGTCTCGTTCGAATCGATTGATTCGAGTGGTGGGCCTTCGGCTCTTCCTGTACTTCCGTACAAGACCTCAAGATAGCTCATCTCTTCACATTGTAGTTAGCTATTTTAAGGTCTTATACAGTCATACTAACAACCAAACAGCAGGCGAGGCCATCACACGCGCTTGTTGTCCACCAACATATTAGTGGGTGCTTCATGACGTTCACCAGATGGTTATCTAGTGAACAAGTGACATGAATATCGACAATTTGTCAATGTCAGCTGACTTGTGGCTCATACTTTGTAATCCACGGCAGTCTAAGGGTAACATCAAATTTTTCATCCCAGTCCAGTTTGAAGAAGTTATTATTATGTTGTATTCCCTTCAGTGTTTCGGTATTACCCACCCCACGTTTCATCACTGCTAAGGATGCGCCTGTCGCGAGTCGAACTGTCATCCTCGTTATGGGGATCCAGCGCTCGACTTATTTGAGCTCGATGTTGTCTAGCGAGTGGCGTCGAGTAAAGTTCTTGGACGCCCCACAATCGACTAGGTATCGAAGCGACATGTTTTGTGTGACTTAACTAATTAAGATAACATTAAAAACCTCATTACCAGACGCAGCAACACACATGATTAAGTGCTTGGAAAAAACGTTTTACAAGAGGCCTACAAACGCACTCGACGTTGCTGGATAAGTAGAGTGCTCCGCACCTACTGGCCCTGACATTTTTTAGCTGTCCTTTACGTTGTTGTGTCCTTGCAACAACTTTGGACCCAAGCCTTCGACCCTGCTTGGCCGCTCGACATATTTTGTTTCTTGCGGTACGTGGTTCAGCGTTCTTGGCACTGCAATTGCATGCATAATGCTCTGTTTTCTGACACCTATTGCACGTTTAAAACCTTTTTTAGTCTGTAACACGAAACCTCTCACGCCCCGCGTGACAAAGGTTAATTAATTTTGTAAAACTCCATTTTTCATGTCGTCGTGATGGACGATAGGAATTCTAATTCGCGTGAGCATGTTTTACAGTAAGTCCTTCTGTTCCGCAATACTTTTGGCCTCTTAGAGGGTGTTAAATGTCAATCGGAACAGGTAGGTATCAACGAGACCATCAGTAGGACCCTGCACGAACAAGGCGATCAACATTTTTTCGTTCAGTGGCTCGACTGTTATGCAACTGGAAAGGCGATGCATGTTCTGAATGTGCGAGTGCATGTCACATTTACCTTTGCACGATTTTCAGTAGTTCAGAGTGATCCCTAAACTAAGCTCGTGGTGGCTTAAATGTTTGCAGAGCAAGAACTTATAGACTTTAAACTACCCAAGGAATACAAGTCGTGTAACTTAAGCCCAAATTCCACATCTTTGCACGTCCAGCCAAGTTCGATTGCGCAAACTCGACCTGCATTTTCACATCGACGATGCGGCGAGTCTATATGGCTACGTGCATTTCCACGAAACATCTTAATAGAGAGTCTTTATCGGTTTTCTTGTGCTTTGAGATGCCAGTCTAGAGTTTTGGGTTGACGTGTGCACGTCGAACCGGTGGTAGTGGCCTGATGCTGTATGAACAATTTAAGCTGTTGGACACTATGTTCTTTCAACAGTTCAAACTGTTGAGCACTTTTTCTCTCAACAGAAAGAGCTATTAAAAAACCTTGTTGGTAAGTCTCATTTTCCTGCTCGACGTTTCGTTCATTCTAAAAAAACTCGGAGATGGTAGCGTGCTGTCCGTCTGGCCTTAAGACGGATAGCATTTCGCCAACGGATTCCTGCCCGATCGTCGAACTCAAACGTTCGACGGCATCCTATTTAATATGAATCAAGTGAGAGTACATCATAGGTATCGTGTGGAAGTTTTCATTGTATCTAACGTATTGATGTTGGATGCGGGGGTTGAGGCCCTTGGATGTACTACAAAAAACTACTATGTAACGGGGCACACCTTTTTCAGCTAACTGAATGAACCTTGCACTGCCGCCGTGCAAATGTGTGTGCGTCTGATACCTTACGTACAGGTACGTCAGAGGAAGAAAGCTAGACTGAGTAAGTGAACTTAGTAAAGGTAAACGTAGAGCTGTATTTAGTATTGTTCATCATTTCGATAAATCTTAATTTGACTTTATCTAACTATGTCTAAAATCAAACATACATTGCAACCTTTTGATCACCACTCATTGCATGCTTCTGTCGTGGCTAGACTCTGTTGGTCGATATTTTAGTTCATAGCACCCAATGAGCAATGCGTTACATCTGCAAAGCAATATTATCTATCAGGATAATATTGTGAGAACATTGTGCTTATCCAAGCACATTCTCATACTTGACAATTACCTTATGTAAACTATATGTAATGGGGGCACCCCAATTCATACTAGGTGTAATGGCGCTCTGCCAACTTTTCCTGTCACAGTACGAGTTACTAGTTCCTTGTTATCTAAACTGGTCTTAATCCTGGCTAGGTGATACGCAGAGGCAGTGATCACTGTGACAAGAGACAGCTTCAACCCTGTAAACGGCGGTAATACATGCATATACAGATATATGTATCTATACATGTATATATATATATATATATTTGTAAATTGCACATTTTATGGTGTGGTGTGCAACCCTTACGCCGATGCTGGTAGTCAGTCGTTTGGCCACTACTGGCATTAAAATTTGTGATAACTTCTGCTATACACGCGTTCTGCTTTTAATTCCGAATCATCCTCAAATTAGTCGTATCTTGAGCCCTACATGGAATGAGCGGTCCTTCCATGAAACTGTAACGGGGCGCCCTTTTTTTGGGTGCCACGGAACTTCACGCACACTAGTACGTGCAGAGAAAGCTAATCTACCTTAACAGCTCGTTTGCGTAAAATGTAAAAAGAGAACTGTAATAATTATAGCAAAAGCTATCAATATGACCTCAGTCTTAATCTAACTATATCAAACTACGTCGTCGTATGACGACAACCTGCTCACTACTCATTACGCGCGTCTAGCAGCGATTGGTGCCAATCTATGGTTGATATGTCTTTACTAACCAATCTTTGAGCATCGCATGAATTTTATCCTTTTGGAGATAGTATTTTTTAAATAGTACCCATCTCGGGTAATAATGACAGGGAATTGTCACGGGGGACAAAAAATCGTATTGACACCGTTCGGTGTCAATATCATGTCATCGGCTACCCCGTTACCATCATCCCCCCACAACCATTTATCACCCGCTGATTTTATTTATCAGATTGAAATACGGTGACCACCGTAGGATCACTCTGGAAAGGGAAGCACTTGTCGGTCAAATTCCAACTCATTTGCCGATTCATCGCATGGTGTCAAATTCCATGCGATGTGCTGACGAAGCAGCAGGAAAGGCGGTTGCACGCATGCTTGCAGCCTATGAGAGTTCTTCTATTGCTTTAGCAGCATGTGATTCTTCGCCTGCTGTTGCGGTTTAGCAACAGGCGGAGTCTGTTGTGAGCTGTCCACGTGGTGACTCACCACGTGCGACAGATACATCCGCTGCGTCTGCAGCGGGTATGCGAATCGTTATGTAGATGAGCCTGGAATTGAGCTCATCTATTCAGGCGAGTCGGATGCATCATTCGACTCGAAGGCGACACCTCACACCTCCGGATCATCCGGGGCGGGCACTGCAAGATCCGGGTTGACTGGCTCAGGGAAGCGTGGCGGCATCATGTTTAAAATCTTTGGACCGAGAGATTCTTCTGACGAATTCTCGTCTCACGCAAGTCCATGTGACAATAGAACGCAAAGTGATGGTAGTGACGCCTCTATGCATCACCACGAGAGAAGCAATTCGAGGGATCGAGTTGCCACTGATGTCAGTGCTCAAACTGACACCACTCAAGAGACCAGGGATCGCAGTGTCCTGCGCCACGCTCCTCAAGTGGAGTCTCCTTGGATGCCGTCATCCAGAGAGTTGGACCGGTTGACTGGCATGACTACCGAACGGGATCGAATCCCATTGTTCGACTGTAGAAGGATCTGCCCTCTTAATTCAAGCACGTAAATTATCCGTGCTGAGGAAGAATTCTTCACCGATGCGTTTTTCAAGCATCGGTGGTACAATAATAGCCGGGATCGAGAGGGCAAAGCCTTGGGGCAAGGATGGAATGCCCTCATTCACAACATCGAGTGCATTGGCCGTGAGGCCTGGCTCGTCAAACTTGATGCAGCTCGCATCAGGTTTGAGAAACGCAACCCATTCGGGGCGCGATACAAGTTGCACCGGCTTTCACGAGAGGCAAGATTACCCTGTCTCTCGTGGGGCGATCCGTGTCCAGTTTGCCTGGACAACTCGAATCGTGGCCCCAGGGAGGCCTGCCTCGCTAATGTTCTCTACTGGAGTGCGCGCATCTCTTCCGAGATGGCCGAGGGGATTGACACCTTGCAATCCCTGTACTCGCGTTCGGGGAAGGTCGTTTTCCGACGGCCCTTCTTCGAACGCAGCGTAGGGTCTCGTCAAGTTTCTCGAAGAGAGCAAGGACATCAACAATCAGCTGGGCACGAGGCTCCCAGCTGTCCCAGGCCGGTGGATAGCCACGCCAGCGGACGAGTTAGCTCGTCCGGACGCCATTCACGTCGCGGTGGTTCAAAATAAGATCCACAATAAGCGTAGATCACCGACAGAATCCACCAAAGGATGTGGTGGCGGCGGGAACACCTGATCCGTCTCTAGGGTCAAATCAGCTTGATGTTCACGAGCTGAACCGTGTAATGGAACAGTTGTATGATTACCTGGCTCATATACGGACTCGGCGTTATGAGCTCCGCGACCTTGTAAAGAAAAATTACAATTCCTTAGCGCACAGTAGCTCGGAAGATCGTGCCGCGTTTGCGTTCGCGCAACGTGAGAACGAACGTTTGACTCATTCTCTTCGTGACGAGCTGGCTGCAGCTCGTCGAGACATCTCTCAACTGCGTGAGCAGGTCACTTCGCTAGTCGACCAGACTGGCTCGTTAAAACGGGACCACTCTGAGGTAGTCTTGGCTCTCGACCACGGAGGTGTTCTGCGCATCTCGAAACGAGCTTGAACTAATAGTACGGGCGGAGACGTCCAACGTAAAACGTAGGATGCGTACGCATCTTACGGGGCAGTTAAATCGTGTATGCGTTGCCCATTCGGCGCAACACACGAAATGGACCGATGTACCTGGGCAGCAATTTACTGCTGCCCACGTTTTTCACTGCGTGTTTCGGAAATTTACTGTAGACAGTAAAACTAAGTCTCCCCTATTAAATAATATAACGTTTGATCTTCCATGTTTGTCTGCGTTTCTTTTCTGTCTGTCTAGTGCATCTTCGGCAGAATCATGAACGAAGCGGACCACCGCTTCGCGAGTCAGTAGAAATCCCTCTGCTGATTCATCCTTGTCAACAGCAGTGCGCTTCGTGTGCACTGCTGAAAGAACGTTGGCTTCACCAGTGAGGGTGTCATTGTCCTCACTGTAGCAGTCGTTGGCGATGGTTAAACTACAGTCACACTCTAAGAAGGCGGGTAAACATGGATGGCGTAGGCAATTCACGAAGAACGGTGTACGCGTTGTCGACGCATGCACCTAGTTGTTGCTGGCAAATTCCGCCATCGAAACGAATTCACTCTAAGTCGTAAACGAGTGGACGTACCCTCGAAGTACCTCTTCGAGGAAGTGATGGACGCATTCCGTATGGCCATCTGTTTTTGGATGGTCAAAAGTCGACATCGTCAAACGTGTTCCAAGTGAACGGAACACGGATTGCCAGAACTCTGCCGTAAATCGGGGGTCCCTTTCAGACACGAGTTCACGGGGTAACCCGTGATCTCGTAAGATAGTTTCGATGAAGACACAATCACAGCATTGGGCTTTGCATGAATCCGGTACAGCAACAAGATGTACCATCTTGCTGAAACTATCAACAACCACAAGAATAACAGTATTCTTGTGAGCGTTTTTAGGAAAATCAAAGACGAAGTCCATCGATACGGATTGCAGCACTCTACCGGAATCGGAAGAGGCTGCAAGGGTGCACGGCATGAAATGCTGGGCTTACCCGTTGGCAAACTTAGCAAGAGCGAATGTTTGCTCACAAACTCATACTGGCGAGGCCAGTAGAAGTCACAACTGACCGTGAAGTAAGCCTCGCAAGGCACGTGTCTTTAAGATCAAAAGGGAACTGTATTTTTTTACATTTAAACCTATAGAATATCGTAATCCTAATCTGTACACTTATGTCCTAAGTTAGTACAACTAAGATTTCTCCTATCTGGTGGATGACACCAGTCATCCCCTATAAACCGATAAGATACTCTATCTTTCTTTTAGTGGGACATCTCCGCGTTTCTAAGACACATGGTACCAGGTACCCACTACGTGTTACCTTATTACACCCTCCCCCATTAATCTAAGGTTTCCCAAATCGTCAATCGAACCTTGTTCCAATCAAACTTTCCCATCGAAAGTTTTACTTCCACAAGGTCAGTGCACTTGCGGTCCACCTCACGGTAACATAAAGTTGAGTACGATGTCATCATTACCTAATGAGTCAAAGTCTCAGTGATAACCTAAAGATGGGGGAGGTATTGGACTATGGTAACGATACAGGTGTCCCGGGTGATGCGGGGACAATGTCCGATACACCTATGTCCGAGGTACAACCTCGTACTGCCCCTTGTCCGTTACCTGAACGTGATAATGAGAACTCGCCATCGGCGCCACGCCCGACACTCGGTTCGGATGATACAATCTTCACGAACCCGCTCGATTAGCATCAAGAGTTACTTCTTTAATGAAGAGAAAGCACTCGGCGCCATGCGCAAACGGTCGCAACTCTCGAGCACCAACGTAACTATTTATTTATTCCACCCAGTGTGGGGAAATATGCTTACGTTGAACGACCGGCCAATCGTTGGCAACGTGGGTCATTGGCCATGGGCCTAAGTCTCCTGAGGAGGTGGCGAGTGGCCAGGCGCTTTGCGAGAGGTACATGGAGCCTCATCTAACGACCCAGGGTCAATACAAGGCACGCCGACATGCAAGCACGTTTTGCGCCGGTCCCACCGATCAAGGGTATATCCATTTCTTGTTTGCAGGCGAAATAGAGAGCGAAGAAGATAATGCCTTTGCCCGCTGGGTGCACCGCAGAAGTCGCCTCAGCAGTATGTCTGTTCTGAGAGCTATTGCCAATGTGGCTGATGTGCGTCTCGAACGCAAGCTTCGGTATGACTATGTTAAGCTGAAGGCCAGAGGCCAATTGCATAATCTTACGCGATATGCTTCGGCTACTATGGTAGCCGCGAGTGTTGGTCAAGATATGAACACCAACCCGCCAACCCACACCATTAGTCGTGAGAAACGGCCTCGGTCTCAAGATGAACTTGGCTACGATGTTCAAAAACGCCCAAAGCATGAGGGCAATCTTGCCGTAGGTGTACCTCGTATCCCCATGAGCTCTTATACTCAGGGTACCCACACCACTTTACCAGATACTGGAAGTAAACATGACAACGACGTCGTTTCCGTAGTCACTCGACATGAAATTGACGACATCCATGATCACTTAGCAGCGTCGGTGGAGGCCTGTGTACCGGTGGCAGTCCACGAGAAATTGGTTCTCGAAGTGAAGGGTTTTCAAGAGACCCTGGGGAAGACCCTACGTATGCTGGATGCGATGCAGATCCGCCTATAGGAGATGGAGCATTCTCAATCTTGGAGCTAGGCTCAGTTGGACTTGCCGATTCGCTTTCACAAATCCAAGGCACCGACCTTTACGTCGGCGCCAGCGCCACAAAGTTTACATGGGAAGGATCCTGGTACGGCTTAAGTAAACCTACATAGAACACTGGGTTTGTACGCAATTTGCGTGGAAGGTTGAGCGCATCTTGGCGGTGACCGTAAACGTTCCAATGAAGCGAGGGCGCAACTTTGTCTTAAAGACAGCAGACACTACATTTGTAGGTAGGATTTTATCATTGCGTAATACTTGGTCTCCGACATTATGACTTTCAAAAAAATCTGCCTTTGGCATCAGCTTGTTGTTTTTGTTGATCTTGGCTATCAGCCATTGCGTCACGCATATGTCGTAAGACATTCAATCGCGTTGCGAGGAATTCTCCTGCCTGTTGTTGAACAGTAGCAGGGACTATATTAGCAAGGTGATCGGTCACCTCTCCCCCACCACGCACTGAGCCACAGAGCGGTAGCGTTAGCGGAACGCGAGGGTGGGTGAGACGGTATACGTAATGCAAGTAAAGCCTGCGGAGGCATTTACAGCGTTGTTCAGCAAAACATTAGCAACATGAATCATTGAGCTCCAACGCCGTGGCGTACAAGCAAAACCAACTTTGCCAAATGTCATTAATGGCGCAATTAACACGCTCAGTTTGACCATCGGTCTGCGGATGATGCGCCGTGCACATGTCCAATCGGGTGCCGAGAACCTTGATAGATAGACTCTTAAAATATCCCAGTGAAGCGGGAATCTCTATCGGAGCCAATTGCCACCGGCAAACCACGTTGTCGAAACTAACGATCGATAAACAGCTTTGCCGTGCCTTAAGCATCGATCTTACCCTGCACAATCGCTAAACGAGCCATCTTGCTCAAACGGTCAACAACGACCACAATAGCAGTGTTGCCTTCCGAACCCTTCGGTATTCCGAACACAAAATCCATACTCGTGGACTCTCAACACCCAGTGGGTTCAGGCAGACTAGCTAGCGGCACAGCCGATGTGCGTAGGATGTGACCCGTTGACACGTTTCGCACGTATGCACATAGGTGCTAACCCATTTGTACATCCTGGGCAACCAATAAGACTGGCTCACCGAGCCATTGGTCTTCTCACGGTCGAAATGACCGCTCAATGCAGTGTCATGTACCTCAAAGAGAATACGAAGCTTCAAGTCCTCGTCATGAGGGACAGCAATACGAGGGGGTATCATCAGTACTCGTGCGATTGCCCAACAAGCCATTATCTATAGAATACCGATGTAGCCTTGCACGAAAAAGTGCCGACAATGTTATGTCCGATTTAAAAAACTCATCGCTCCCTAGAGCCCGTAGAAAAGCTACACACTTTCGTTGGAATAAGCTGCACGGATTGAGTCAAAGACTGATGACGACAGTGTCGTAACATGAGCAAGCTCATAGTCAGGTCGACGCGATAGCGCATCAGCCAAGGCATTTTTCCTGGCTTGTACTTCACCTCGAAGTTATACTCGACAAAGAATGAAATCCAACGAGCCATTCTCTAAGAGAGATGCAGCGACTGTGTCGCAGTGCGCAATGATGCATGATCTGTATAGATCACGAATGGATTTGAGCCAAGCAGATGTACTCTGAATTTGACCAGAGCATACTTCATAGAAAGTAGATCTCTGTCATGGACTAGAATGGCTCTTTTAAGCAGCTTTAAGCTGGCGATACTCAATGACGCGCTCGCGTCCATCAACATCTGTTTGTAACAGAGCACTGCCAATGGAAAAGTCAGATGCATCACAGACGACACTGACGGGTCGATTAGGATTGGATAAAGCCAATATTGGCGCAGGAAGAAGACTCATTATAACCGCTTTAGCAGCAACGTGCTCGGTATTACCCCAACACCAATCCACATCCTTATTAAGGAGATTGGATAATGGCCTGGCCATGTTTGCGTAATTTGAACTATACTTATGCAAGTGATTGGCAAGGCCAAGCCACTTACATAAGTCCTTTTAATTCTCGGGAACTGTCCAATCGGTAATGGCCCTAACCTAAACTTAACCTAAACTAGCGAGGTCCGCTCGAAGGCCTTGCTTTCAAACGAAGCACTATAGAAAGGGAATCTTTTCTGCACCAAAGATAAACTCATGTGCATTAGCATACAATTTATCCGTGCGCATGCACTCGAGTACCGCTCGTAAATGTTCATTGTGGTCATCCACATCTTATCGACTATAGACAAAAATATTGTCACAGTTCGTATTTTCGTTACGTCCATGAGGTGTGAACAGTTGCATCAACAGACGGTTAAAATAAGCCGGGGCATTAGACAGCCCTTGTGGCATAACGATCCACTCCCAGAGCATACCGCTTGTAGTACTCACCGCAGATTAGCGGAATATCACTCGCTCGCATGAGCAGCTGGTAATAACCGTCGACTAAGTCGAGTGCGCTGTGCAGTGAACATCTTACTATATTGTTTTGAAGAACGTCCTTTCTAGGAATAGGCGTCTGCGCAGGTCTGGTTACTACATTAAGCTTATTATAAGAATGCACAACGCACCACTTGCCATTTGGCTTCTTGACATAAGATGTCGGTGTTGAATGGGGAGATCCACTCCAACGAAACGTTTCAGCCGCGTGCTTAGCACAAAAGAAATCGTCAATGACGTCATACTGTTCTTTAGGCAAAGGCCACTGCCGTGTTAAGCAGTATTTAGTTTCTGAAACTAAGACAATTTTATGACGTACTCCTCTATCAGGTTGTAAGATAGATGGTGGATTGTGACACACCACATCTTGAAATTCCTTAACCAAAGGACAAAATGAATCCAAAGGATCTTAAAGATCCATGATCAACTTTGCGCACTAAGTGCCGCCTTTGTGCCTTTTTTGACAGACTCATCCAATAATGAGAACGAGTCCAACTCAGCATCGGGTTCAATGACCACTAATTTGGATAAATCTTCTGCCTTTATGTCCTGGCTAAACTTGCCATCCGACATTTCGTCTAGCTCACACAGAGCAGCTACTACTAACAGTAGTGCGCTCTATACTAGAGCCGATGTATTGACCGATATCCGGTGAAGTGTAAAATTAACCGATCTTATCACCCAGTGAATTTTCACGTGCAACTCCACATGCATTATGCGGGCCTAGCCCTGAACTGAACGAGGTTTCGCCAACAATGTCATAACCGACATGAAGTGTGGTTCCCTTCACGGCCGACCATACTTGATGGATTTTTACGTGCCACCTCACACACATCAAAGGAATCACATCCTTGATAATCCGGCCCTAGGCCAACCATGCTTTCAGCATTCAGTGACTTTTTGTAACAACGAGTAACACTCAACGGAGTACGTTCCGTATCTCCGATACTTAACGAGTTACGCTCGAAACCTATGTTTACAACATTGGAGTTAGACAACTTAGACATTCCAATGTCCAGCACATGGACATCTTCTGTCAAAGACTCGCGCCAGTATTGCTCCTGTTGCCTAGCGAAAGAGGGGTCATGACTATTCAAAACTTTGCTACGAACTTTTCGCGTGTCACCTAAGGCCTTAGACCTCCAATCAATCCATGGCTCATGGCGTTCAAGCCAAGCCATACCAAGGATGAGATCATATCTCGAGTCCAAGTCAAGGACAAGACAGCGTTCAGTGCTGTCAAAGTCTTAAAACTGTCTTTTTAAGTTCAAAGGAACTCTAGGCACAGTAACACGACTTCCAGTCGCTAAACGAACCGTGATAGAATCACCCTCATGCGCTGTAAGAGCCTCAGCATAACGCTGACTTCCCTATAGGGAACGATGTATAGCATATTCACAAGACGCTCCAGAGTCAATCAATATCGACCAAAGCTTCTCTCAGCCCATAATTTTTGCCTCGGCGACCAAAAAGCCGTACTTGTATGAACGCTTCATACCAATAGGAAAGGAGCTCTTTGGGGCTAATCCCTGCTCAAATTTAACTTTTAAATGTGTAACAGAACCCAGTTCTTCCCCAGTAGGGCGCCCCGCGCCTACCGGGCGTCGGCATTTCCCAGTGCCATTCCAGACTTCTGGCTCGGGATTGAATGTTGACTTGTAGCCTGACGCTGCTTACGCAAAGGGCAATGTGCCGCAATCATTTAGTGCTTCCGCACGTAAAACATCGTTGTACGACGCGTTGCTGCTCAGCAGTTTAAAGTTCAACTACACCTTCATCTTCAGCATAGCTGAGATCCATCGGTTTCGGCCTGTTAAAGGCTAGACCACTGGTGGAGTTTGCTTTCAGAACTAGGGTTGTACCCATATTAGCCAAGCCTGGCCGACTTGAAGTTATGCTCAGCATTAAGAGAAATTTTCGCGACCTGTTCGAACGTAGAGGGGTGAACCCAAAAAATTCGGTTCTGGCAATGCCAGTACGCAGACCTTCAATGAAGATAGTCAGACGAACTGCCTCGGGCAGAGGGTCAGACTGCATTGCAGCCATGAGAGTTCTCAACTCTTAAACACAGTCCGATAACTCATTCTTACCCTGACGGGTAGATAAATAGCGTGAATGTACGCGGTAAGCTTGGTTAGGTGGTGGGAACACCTGTACCAATTGTGACTTAAGTGACTCCCTTGTGGGGAATGCTAAGTCAACCGACGTGCTACACGTCAGGGCCCATTCTCTAGCTCTTTCATCGAGCTTGAGATAGCCAGTGACACCTGTTGATGTTCAAGCTTGATCAGGCCTGATCTCATGGCCATCTAAATCTCACGGATCCAGAGGATGAGGTTTTCTACCTCCTTATCGGAGTAATTCTTTACTTCCACTCTAAGTGGACGAAGCCTAGCCTCTTCGTCTGGTACAGACACATAGCGTGTAGGCATATCCGACGCTATTTGGTCTTGGACCTGCCTTAAAAAAGTCGCTCCATACTGTATGAAGCCTTAAACACGTGCATTTTGAACTTCAGGGCCTTGTGAAACAAGGAACTTCATGTACTCTGGACCCAAAGATAAGGTCATCTTATCAAGCGCGACCTTTTAGGCCTCAGAGAGGGGAGTGGGGCTTTTTATCCTCACAGAGGATCAATCTAAATAGACTCAGGCTTAGATTGACAACAAGTGGTACCAAGTGTAGTGGAGCTAAACAGCTCCTTAAGTCAGAGGAAGACTTAACGCTCAACGAGCTGCTTATTTCTAAAGAAATAAACTCAATGTGTAACGAAGTGAATCGTTACATAACAATTTTTAAGAAATTGTTAATAGAATATGACTATAAGAGTTATATTCTCAGAATATTGTCATAAGGACAAATATTCTGTAGCACTTACGAGTAGTTCCTAATTGGTTGATATAGGCCATTATATCAACCAACGAAGACGCACCACGACAGACGCACGCAATGAGTGGTGAGCAGATAGTTGATATGCACATTTGTATTCAGACATAGTTAGATGAGGATAAATAGTGATATATTGCAGACATTAACCATGATAAATACAGTTCTACTTTTTACTTAAACTAAGTACTCGCTTCTTCATACCGTCTTCCTCTGCACGTACGAGTGTACGTGAAGTTCCGAAGCACCGCCTTATTCTGTCATCAGAATAAGTAGCTTGTACTGTCACCAGTACAAGCTTCAGGGTGCCCCGATTCACAATGAGTCAGCAAGCGTAAAGCTTGTGGTCCTTGTTTCAAGGGACCAAACGATCCAGTGAATTGACAGCACTTAGTGCTCACGAGTAACTAGCTACCTCAAGGAGGTGTTGCTAACTCAAAGGGATCAGTAATCAACGACCAAAGACGCCTCGCAAGGCACGTGTCTTTAAGATCAAAAGGGGTACTGAATTTTTTTTACATTTATACGTACAGAATATCGTAATCCTAATCTATACACTTATGGGCTAAGTTATTACAACTAAGATTTCTCCTATTTGGTGGGCTGACACCAGTCATCCCCTATAAACCGATAAGATATTCCATCTTTCTTTCAGTGAGACATCTCCGTGTGTCTAATACACAGGGTACCAGGTACCCAACTGCGTGTAACCCCTTTACACCAACTGCATCTACAAGTAACACTCGTCCACCTAATGGTTCGGTCACTTCCGATTTTTCGCCTTCGTACAACAACGGCCAAGTGACGGATGTCTACAAAGAGTCGGGCGGCCTGTCCTCTTACTCTGGCTGGGAAGTCCTCTTTGTGCACCATGCAATCAGCTGCTGATCGCGTGGTGCACAAAGAAGACTGAGGCTTCTCTTTTCTTTTTCTTTTTTGTATGATAAGTGCGGTGAAATTGCAAAGCGCAATCTCTTAAACGCATACGTATAAACGGTTTATATTAGCCTTGCATTGTCCGAATGGTGTGGACAAAACAAAACTCGTGGTTGAATTCGCGATGAGTCGTTTATCGACGTGTAAACAAGATCAGCCTTTTCCTTTTTGTGCTCATTGAGGCGACAACATCCATTTGATTCGGCTGTGTACACCATGAATGATTGTTTATCCTGCAATCAATGGAAAACACCCGCAACATGTAGTATTTCTTACACGACCGAAAGCGCTGATATCATCTTGGACATGTCTGCGACTACAACTAAACTGTGCTGACTCGTGGTGACGACGGCGTTCGGGCTCCTACCCAGCACAAACTCCTATACCACCAAAGTACTGGACATTTCACTTACGCCGCAACCAACGGGCGCGTCAAGCGAGAGGGCTGCGCGATAGTTCCACAAACACACCTTCGCATCGTTGGCGGCAGAAAGTAGCCGGTCTTGCGGGCAAAAGGCTGGAAAGTGAACCTGAGAAACCATGGCCTTGTGGTGTTTTAAGCGACGCACAATCTGCTTCGAACCAAAATCGACAACTGCTACACTGGCATCTCCCAGACCAACCGCGCACGACTTTCCGTTCGGCGCGCAAACGATCGAATGCACTAAGGGCGGATTAAACATCTGCTGTGTGCTGCATCCTTCGCCCTCATCGCTAGCTGTAGCACAGGTACCCGATTCCTCCAACATGTTGAGATCGATGCGAGACTTTACTCGACCCCGACAAAAATCCCAAAATAGCAGCAAGCCATCCATACCGCCGGACACTAGATCCCATGCTGCGTTCGGGCGAAATTGTGCAGCGCTGCAGATATTGGTATGCTGGCCGCGCAGAGTCTTAAACAAGCAGTGGCTTTCCAGATCGTACACACGGATACTACCGGTATCGTCTGGAACCGACAAATATCTGCCGTGCTTGCCGGGATGTCGCGAGAGAACGTTAATTTCATCTTCGCTGTCTGGAAAGACCTCTCGACTTACACAGTCAACAATGAGTGCTGACCACCGCATGTCAAACGTCAGCACTTTCCTACCTGCTGCCACGTAGATGTAAGCACTCTCCGCCCCTGCCGTTGACTTTCCAAAGGCAAGCGAGTTGACGGCAGTCTCATCCTCTCTATCAGTGCACAATACCTTCTTGACGTTTAGACACTTAGTCACTCGCGTGGTCCGTATGTCCCATATCCGACATGTGCCGTCGTCACTGCCTGAGGCCAGCACGTTCGGGTGCGTAGCCTCTTCGCAGAGTAGCGTGTTCACCGACTTGCGGTGGCCACGAAATGTAAGAACTTGAGATGGAGGTGCCATTTTTTAGTGCCACCTTTTAAATAATTTGACTTTGACCTTTATGTCGACACTTTGTTGCAGGACCTGTTTAAATTGACATCCTTGGGGGTCACAGTATTTATCAGTTTAAGAAATTTATCTGTCAAACTGAATTCGCGTACTGCTACGTTATTTTGCTGTGGCGGACTGCATGACATTAATCAAACTGATATTCGCACCACAACCCGCGTAAAAGGTGCACTTTGCAGCAATGCAGAAACCTTAGCGACATACTTTTTCGCATTCGTATATTTAAAGACACTCATCCTTCAAATGGCTGGCACAGATTTCCTCTCATCCTGAACATCCACCGCCAGACCTATTTAGCATACGTCTGGCGGTGGATGGAGGACAATGCTGACCGGTCCCGACAACCTAAAAATGTTGCAAGCAGTCTTGTTTGCGGTTCCGGCATGGAGACTTGGTGCAAATTCACAACCATCGTATGCATTGTAATGGAGTGTAGTCTCCAGTCAAGGGACGAATCATCGATTATCAGTCACGTGAAAATTGACCCCTACCATTGAGACCTTGTAGCTGAAAAAAAGCATTTGGATCAGAATCCCATCAACGGATCATAGCAGATTTCACATATTTCTGTTACGACAACTCAGTAGAACTGTGTAGTTTGTTCGATTGATCAACACGACGATGGCAAGTATCCGCCGGATCTGGGATGCTTCCTATTGAGACTTACTTTACAGCTGTGTTCGGAGACGACAGTAACGCACTTTCTCCATATCAGCTATAGAAATGCAGTGAATACATGTGTATACTCTCGTATCATTGTGGGTGCCACAGGTGAAAAGAGAGGACGACATGAGCAGAACGATGTAGTAGGTGATGGACAGGATCTGGGGCTATCAGAAACTGTGGAATGAAATATGACCCGTATTTTTCATCGTTCTGAGAAGCACATACAAAGGACCAAAACCGGGTGCCATACTACAGAGGCGTAATGGTGTTGTATGCGCCTGTCATCAGGACCTATGATATGGATCACCTCACATCGATTCATATTAGCTGAGGCAGCAGTAGGTAAGGCAGGTTTTACTGTCCTGTATTTGCAAATCAATTTACATTGTTCAAAGCCCAAAAGGCACAAAAAGAATGAAAAAGGAGCACGATGCTCACAAATTGTATATTTTAATGAGTCTCAGAAATAGATCATTTGCCTGCCTGCTCGTGCATAAACACGATCTTGATGTCTGCGTCGTCACCATGCGGCACACCAATTATGCGCTTTATAAGCGAACGAATAATGCGCTGCGGTGGCATATACAAGCATAAAAATGTATAGCGTGGCCTGACAAACATGAAATTGTGGCAAGTTACGATCTTTATTAGCCTACAACTAAACACTGCAATCAAAATTTTAAACAAAACTTCAAAAGGCTAGGAGGCCCTTCCATTTTAATCTGGTAGAGAACCTCGAAAATTGACTATCACCCACGCCCGGATTACAGAGACTATTCGAGCTAGGTCAACAGCGTATTACGTTTAACTGTTAAACAGGAACCGACAAGCAGTTGGTAAGAATGGCAAATTTATGACATCAAATTCTCAGATTACACGGTCGACTTAGATTCTAAGATGGTTGCTGTATCTTGTTTTTGGAACGGAATTGACCGGAACAAAAGCGTGAATCAAGAACTCAATGGCGGCACTTTTGGGATTATAGATCGACCGGGTACTACTAAGATAGATATGGACCCTCCAGCTCCAGGCTAGTGTTTGATAATTGACTTAGTAATGTATCTTCAAGTTTAAAAGACACTTGCGTCCCAAGTACGGCGACGTGCAACCTCGATCGTGTTCGAGTTCCCGCATATTTCTGTATGAATTGAAAAGCCGAGCCTAATATCGCTCACGTAACATACCTTGTACTCTGAACGCCTATCATAGTAAGTCCGTCGACGTAAATTTAGAGGTCGTTGCATAACGGGACCTCCACCCATCGAAGGGCATCAGAAAATTGGTATCTATAAGGTACTATTAAAATCCACTGGCATCTTCAGAGTTACAAAGCAGATTGGCGAATCTTGTTCAAGGCAACATACAGCGGCTGATGGTTTAAGAAATGACACGGTTTGTCATTCTTTCCCACTCAAATTTGGACCCGTTTCCTTGGAGTGTGCTAGCGTCAGTAAATTATGCCAGGACTTAAAAGGCGAGCACAAATCAAGCTCGCAATGTTCACAAAAACTTGCTTCATCAAGCATTGAAATCCTAACGTAACTGCTTTGCCACGAAGTCGCGCACGGAACGATGGCAATATGCGACGGTACATCACGTTTTTCCAAGTTTGATATTCGCCATCACGATCAATAAGCACCAAGTGCAGACATGCTATCGCATAGCGATTATGCGTTTCAAACATGCTGATCACTCGATTTATAATAGTTTCAGATATAACTGAACTACAAGGTGTACGAAGCGACCACGGTACACGTTTTTAATATCATGTTAAACGAATGAGCATCAATTGGTATTTAGACTGCGAGAGCACGGTGTGGCGAGCGCAATAGAGATACTTAAACCATTGAGCCAATCGCCAAACTCCATCGATTCAAACGACTACTCGCGCATTTTTTTACTACCGCTATCAAGATGACACCTTTGCCCTTGAAATAAAATATGAATGCACAGAGTCGAATAACACCGCATTTGTCAATTACGCCTATGAGCCGAGCGGGATGCCGCGGTTCTTCTTCAAAATTGACCTTCGCATCAGACATCTATAGATGCTGAGAGAAAAGTAATTACCGAATGGCGGCCATTGCGGTATGAGAACACTGACTGGAGACAACAACATAACGTGACTGCATGCATAATCTAAGTTGTCAATAAATGACCCAAGAGACACCCAGATTCAGGAAGTCAGCCACATATCGTGGCTCATAATACTTCAATTTCTTACTCACCTAACCTTATAAATGTCATGAACCTCCTCCTCTTTATAATGCAAATTAGCCACTCTTCTTACCATAAGTGCCTGCCTCATTCACCGTAAGCTCAAGAAACGAAGCTGTAAGTTGCTCCTGCGTCCTGGGCTTGATTTAATCAATCAATCAAAAATCTGAATGAAACTCATTTAGTTCAAGTTCCGGACTCACAACCTGGGCTACTCTGTGCGCAGGGACCCACTGGTTTTCTTTATACTTGGGTATCCATCATGATTATTATGTGATCGCAGCGCATCGACGAAGATTTTAAATTGCAATAACCGCGTCTTCTGCAGTTAAACCCACCTTACAGCATACCGTCATTTAAAATGCGACCACATTATAAAAAACAATCGTGATCGTTTTTATCGTGTTCATTAAAACTCGAGCCAATTTTTCACATAGAGGGAAGGGAGAATCGCGGTCACAAAAAGCCTATAATCAGTCGGTGAAGCAGCCACTACACAAATCACATAATTCTGTCCAATCAGGTGATTTGTTCGCGACTACTGAACACAGATGGTCACAAATTTTGGCAGTAGCTTAAAACAGTAGCAGGCAAATAGCAAACGCTTGACGACAGTGTGTTTGGAACGAGAGCAGCAGAAATCAAGTTGCACCGGGCAATAACAAGAACGAATCTAGCAGAAAGGGCTGCAGAATGGAACACAATGAAATACATGGAAAACTACTCAATATCTCAAATTAAAGATGTTGTTGACCGCCGCAACTCTAGATTACCGATTTTTTTGCTGTAAGGTGAGAAGGTGAGTTGCATCGTTCTCAAATGAATATATTGAGAATAACGACATCATCACGCGATATTCACCTGGTTCGATGAGCTTGTGCGACGAAAAGTTGATGAGTACAAACGGAAAGTACAGAGCAGTAACCTCCGCCATCTGATCATCGTTCTTAGTGTCTTAATCCTTGTTTATCAAAGTCATAATTTTTGCGTTCGTTTTGTCGTTACTTTATTGTCGCGGTGAATATAGTAGTTAACGTTGCCTTGATCTTCTCGGTCAGTAAAGTATTTTCGTTGTCGTTTTCGTTGTTGTCGACGTCCCCATCACCATCCGTGGCGCCTTCTGGTCTCCAAATGTGCCATCACAAAGGTGTTCGTATAACAAATTCATTTTTGTGTGTGTACATCCACATCTTTGTCACTACTCATACATATCTGTGTTTACCTTATTCTTGGACATTTTGGCGCTCGACGGAGTGGTCTAATGATACAATGAAGTACTTATCTTCGAAGCATGAATCAAAAGTGCTCTAAAATTTAACAATTTAAACAAGAAACATGAATGTGGAGTGGACTAAGATACTACAAGCTCGAATAGGTCTGAATGAGATGGAAAAATACTAATAATAATACATTGAACAAAGTCCCAATCACTCAGAATTATTAACAATTACATGGAGTGTCTACTTCATCCATTACTGCAATTGACAATCGACTGAGGTATCAGAACATACCCCAAAAATCCATTTTGCAACGCGGTTTGTTCGTGTAGCTATAATCGAGAGTATCGAAGGTCAGATACCACCTACCCGTGCCAAGTTCGAGGCTGGATTTCAATTACTATTAGTGCATTTATGCCCTTGAAGTAGAGATAACAAAGCGCATAGAGAGAAGCCCCATCAAAACGGTGACCACAAGCGTATCTAGCCGACCAAGAGTGCGCTAATCCAAAGCGACGTCGTACGTCTGAAGAATGTCATAGCGCGCGGAGGCAAGCTCTGTGTGATCACCCAAGCGAACATCAAACTATAGGTCGCGATCACCAAAACAATGACGGTGGCGTGGAGAACGCCTCCAGCTGTAATATATTGCCGTTCGTGGCCGCTTGGGCACTTCATCGGGCTAGAGGTGCACGACCTTCGAAACAGCAATGCGTGGCGAGGAGGTCACCGCCGATTGTAAAGCCTAAACGGCTATCTTACGGTACCTCAAATTATGCGCGCGTAAAGCAGGGCAGTGACGCGAGGCGCGCGGTTGCCGCAGACCGCTAACCTCATCATGTCTACTTCCGCGCAACCTTAGACTGCGCAAAGCGTATACCCGAGGCAGACTATTTCAATTCTGGTTTCCGCAAGTGAGGATTCCAGCCGATGTGTGGATGCTCTAATGAGGGGTAGAGGTTGTGTAACGGGGTGAACCTGTTACAATTAATTAACATTTAATACTTGCAAATTGAAATGTCATCATCAAGGTTAGTAATATACGTGAACAAATTTTCATTCGAAGTAATCTTCAAAAGCACTCCACCGATTGAAAGATATCGCTTATCACATACGTCAAGTCCAGCAGTCTAACTAGTAATGAACGCGCGCCATAAGTGGTGAGAAAGATTTTGACATGCACTTTGTAGGTATATTTTGTTAAGTTTGGACTTAAACAGAGGATAATGATTTAGACTTGATCATATGCAATACAGCTTAACTTTGGATTACTATTGACCGCGTCGTCTAGTAGCTAGCTTTTCTCTCCACGTACATTGCGCATGAAAGGACATGCGGTACTTCTTACACTGCTTCGGTGAAAGTTAATTTATGCTGCATCGGCACATGTAGCAGAGCTACTTAGCGCTCCTTAACAGAGGAAGTCTTCGACTCAAAGAGTCTCTCAGTTATAACAAACTAACAACGACATACATTCGCTCAAGCGTACAAGCTTAACAATCCCGGTTTCAAAGGAATTACGGTATACATATTCACACGCTAACTAGTCACTACTAGTTAAACAAGTGTAAGTGCCTTTACAAGGCTGATGCTCTTACCGACACACTACCCCTTTACTAGGCACTTGTGTCCAACGATTCAAAAGAGGAACTGAACTTTGATTATTCTTCTAGCTACGGTAATAAAACCCTATGTCTTGTCTGACTGAATTCTACATTGCGACCCTATGACAGAAGTCTTATCCCTTATTCCTAACCAATAAGGTGTGGTATTACTGTAAGTACATGGTGCCAAGACTGTACCATTCAGATCCACCGATCTTTACTTGGTGGGGAAACACAACCAAACTGGTTCAACAACCGCCGTGTAACCCCGTTACATAAATGTCACTCAAGATCGTCGTCTAAACAGCCGACAACCAAAAGGTCGAATGCAAAATCGCATTTTGTAAATTCACGGTAGTTTGTTTTAATGTAGACTTGCTTTTCAAAAGAAAAAGGTGCCAGTATTATTGCGAGCTCGAAGGGGAAGCTAGTAGTGACTGTGCGCAAGGTTGAATGCCAAACTTCTATATCGTACTTATTCGTGTGTCTGTGTGTCTGTAGGTATTGCGGTTAGGTGTACATTACACGTTGTAAAAGCAATCTAGCCCTGTCCCCCCCATTACTAAAGGTTTATCCGAAGTCACTCTTTGGATATGTCACTATTTTGAAGCATGTACGAGATTGCTTAAAATTGATCAAAGGTGAATATGATTACATGAGCAATTGCTGGATGCTTATCACTAAAGGCCGATCGCGTTGTCCAAGTATACTGAAAAGGTTTAATACAAATTCTTACAGCATCGTACGCATTCTTCAGTGACTGCTATTGTTTAGTGTTTTGCAACTTGATCTGTTCTCTGAACTGGACTACTTTCATCAAAGGGCGAGCTCCAGAGCTTTCGCCCGTATCTAAAATTCGGGGCATTTCTGTGGTTTTTGCCACCAGAAGTGACAGACTTATCACGGTATGGGCGACATTAGTAAAAGAAACAATCGATCTGGAAGCTAAGGTTTGACAATTAAACCTGTAAAAACCTGCTTGAGTAAAACCTCACGATGCCAGAATCGTGAGGTTTTACTCACCCAGCTAGCATTGGGTGAGTAGTGGTTTGTAGTTGAGGTAGTGATGGATAATGCCTCCCTAACAGATTAAATGGAATTATTTATAGGGAATTGATAACTTCACACCCCTTTTCCTTAGATGCACACCCTTCCTTCAAAACCTTATATATACAAGATACGCAATCGCCGTTGGACAAAGACGAATACTTTCTCTGCCACTTGGCTACGGGCGAAATCTTGCGCGCTGCTGTAGCTACTGGCACCGACATAGGCAAAGAGGTCAAAGCCGCAATGAAGTCGGGCGCACTTGTGACCGACGAGATTGTCGTCGGCTATATTTTTGGACGCCATCAAGAGCTCGAATTGCCGTCGTGGCTTTATTCTTGACGACTTTCCACGAACGGTCGTGCAGGCCAAAAATGTGAGATCAAGAGGAGATACAGACGAGTGTCCAGGTTGCAACGCAGCGGCTGACCATAGTTCCCTCTTTTTGTATGTGGTATCATTTATTACACGCAATAATGCACACACCACACGTCCACCCCTGCCTCTGCAATACGTTCATTCGCCTCATTCAGCTTTCCTACAGGTCAAAACGTCCGCATCATTGACTTGTGTTCTTTAATGACTCGGCATGGTCAGCTTCAACGACACTGACCTATCTTCTTTCTCTACGCAGTGATCGGATGTCGAACCATATCGTACCACTAGTGATAACAATACCTATGCCTTCGCTTAGCAAATGAGTTTATGATGTCGATGCCATCGACACAAATCGTCGTCGGTGTCTTAAGTGCCCGCAAAACCCTTCGCTGGGTACCTGACCTAATAATAATTATAGCAGGAGACCCTAGTTTAATACCTACTCTTAAAACGGAGCGGCTTATTCGTGTAAATTAGACTAAGTCGGTCTACAAAGTAGGCGACGCATCCCACGAACGTGTTTGTTCAAAACGCATTCAATACAAACAGTTCTGTCTTCCCTAATGGCAATCTCACGACGTTTGTAATACCGTTGGAGGACAAACACTGCACAATAAACGACTTCCTCGAGCGTGCAGACTCGGTACGTCCTGTAGTAATTAATCAAAATGAGGAAACGACAGTTCAGTTCGTGACCGAGCTAGAAGTCAAGTGTTGGATGGTAACGCACTTGTGTCTTAACATGTCGAACGTAAGGACTTGAAGTTATGACGGCGATGGTGCATCGTCTTGAAGACGAGCTGCAGATGGATACAGTGCGATTGAAGAAGGATGCCATTCATTTATCCACTAAAGGAGGAATTGATGCTTACGCGACAGCTGCTTTTCTACTCAGTGATTTGCTGAACCCATGAGAGACGCGCAGCTGTGAAGAAACAAAAACCTGATCCGGGATCAGCCTGTCAACAGTGCATGCTGCCAACGACACTTCTTCGACAAATATGAAGCGAGGTATCAGAAACGAATAGGTAGAGAGTACTTCGTCAAGAGCATTCCAGCGAGCTGCATATACCGCATGCATGCATACTTTATGCAAGGTGTTGGTCTTCCGGCTGCTGTAGCAAGAATAGTATGTTGTTTATGTCCGTGTTGTTCTGCAGACACTTTTAAAAATAGAAAGAAGGTTGTAAATAGACGCAGGAATTGTAAGGATGCGGAGGGAAGTAACAGCGTGCTGAAGGATATTGTGAGGTCGGATATACCTGCAGTATCAAGCCGAAAAGAAGGCTAGAAACGTGTAGCTAGTGCGCTAGCGCCTTCGCGTGGACGTGTGCTGACCTCAAAGGTTCGACGAGTATCGAAACTAACCATCTAATAGGCAAAAGTGCGAGGCGATAATTTCTAAAGAATCACCGGCAAAGTCTCAATATGTCCGAGCTTTGGCCTTAGTTAACGACAGTAATGACTCGGTGCTGGAGATAATTCAGCATGCAAATCAGCGCATGCCCTACCAAGTTCGTATACATCCTGTACGAAATCCAGGACTTGTTGTCGCAGTATTCCTGCACAAAGCTTCTCGATGCCAGGCCACAATCTTGTGCTAGAATAGCGTGCGCACGACTAATTCAAGTCTCGACGAGCACTTCACATGTCTCATGTGAGCGCACCATAGACTTCAATCTACCGACGCTGTTGCTACGCACCCCAAGTGTGAACTCATCCGATGAACAAAAGATCTTGTAAACCCGTTGACACAGCGGTAGTTAGTTGTCACAAACATCAATAACATCGAGCGTCGTCAATGGTGACGAAAGAAGGCAAGTCACGGCCGGGTCTGCCGAGCATGTCACGACCTTTTCGCGCTTTTGGCCTACGTGTCCTTAAACTCATCATCTTTCATGACGATTACCTCTTTCTGACGTTAGGAACTTGTCGGTGAAGGCATCACAGAAAACAAATCTTAAAAATAAATAGGGATTTTATGAATAAGATTTTGAAGGAAGGGTGTGAATTAAAGGAAATGGGGTGCGAATTTAGCAATTCCCCATTTATTTTGCACGACAAAAAAGGTAAGCCTCCCATTGCTCGGTAAAAGTCCGTCCACTCTTCTCACGACCAATCGGAGGGAGAATTTGGCTGAGCGTCCTACCTCTTTAATGAAGCACATATCGCCTACAAAAAGAGCGAGAACTATTCAATCTGGTCACATCAGATACTTTACGCTTGCGCCACCGCCATCGATTACTCCACCATCATCAATAGTGTCACAACGAATTGTTTCCTCTCTTGTCAACGTCCATTTTTCGATATTCCTTTGATTTACACGTAAATCAACCTTCCACAAGAATTATCAGCCGCGTTCTATCTAATTCTGTGCGGTCAAAGTCTATACGTCTAATCTAAGTACAAAAAAGGAAAAGGGCGAACAGATACGTGTGGCCTTTTCGCATAGGCTTTGCTCCATGATGCACCTGACACCAACATAAAACTACCACTGGTCCGGAGACCCTCCAATTTTCCCATTTATAAATTTTAGTCCAATCATCATTCACTCCTGCCACTCTTCTACCTAACTACTATGATCATATTTGTCGCTTGCTGCAATGCCCGTGTGCTTCCTGCTCTTCCTGCTCACCCTCGTCGTGTCAGTTGGCAGTGGCGCTATTTCTGCTCCAGTTGCTGAAAAGCTGGTCGTGGTGTCAACGCCAAGCAAGATGCGACTCTTCAAACTGGAAACGGACGCAATACAGACTTCACTTCGTGTGATTGACGCCACTAATGAAGAAAGGGGCGGAACGGGGATCACGGTGGCGATGGAGAGTGGTGTTACCAGCTTAAATTCCACGTCGCTCACGGAATGGCTCAGAGACGTGGTCATAAAAGTGAGAGAGATGCTGTCGTCAGGGTTAGAAAAATTTGACGATTTCCTGTCAGCGCAGTGGACGGCCTCGAAGAAATCGTACCGAAAGACTCAAAATGCTGCAAAAGAGAAACTGGCAGCGAAGCAAGCTGTGGAGATAGAAAACAATTACAGGGCATGGAAAGAGCTAGAGGCCAAAAAAGCGAAGTCTAAAGGAAAAGACAAATGACAACTATGCCGTAGTTGTAGGAGGCTCTTAATGCAACTGTGCGAGTTTCTGCAAGTCTCGATTTATTTCATGCAGTACCTCTGTCGTCGCCTCGAATGAAAAGTGCCGGTGGCCGCCGGTTCGTGCGACATGTGATCGATCCGACTTCGCTAGAGTGGTGGCCAATAGGACATTGTTCATAGCGACTCGTAGGCTCACAAAATTATGTAGCTTTGCATCGCCATGCGTGCTCTCTAATTCTTTTTGCACCTTTTTAATCCGTGCGTTTTATCGAAGACTTTCGACTGGGTCCACCACCGGTGGATTCAAACACAAAACATTATAGGACCATTGCTTGTAAGAACATAGACGTATTTCCCATGGCTTTAGGCTCAGGGAGGAGTCATTATTTGTCAATTAGCTGGAGGTCAGGATGAGCCACGTGGGAATTCACTTTCCGGCCAACGGAAGACCTGTATATGCACACATGTGACCGTTTAAAGCGCTGACATTTCTGATCGTAGAACGTCCCTCGTATTGACATAAGTAATGATAGAATCGTCTTCTGATCATGGACAGTATGGCTGACCATCGTGTACTAATTGTGACACTATATCCCTACATCAGGGAGACCATCTTTGTAACGGGGCACCCTGAAGCTTGTACTGGTGACAGTACAAGCTAGTTATTCTGATGACAGAATAAGGCGGTGCCTCGTAACTTCACGTACACTGGTACGTGCAGAGGAAGACGGTAAGAAGAAGCGAGTACTTGGTTAGAGTAAAAAGTAGAACTGTATTTAGTATAGTTAATGTCTGCAATAAATCACTATTTATCTTCATCTAACTATGTCTAAATACAAATGTGTATATCAACTATCTGCTCACCTCTCATTGCGTGCGTCTGTCGTGGCGCGTCTTCGTTGGTTGATATAATGGCCTATATCAACCAATTAGGAACTACTTGTAAGTGCTACAGAATATTTGTCCTTATGACAATATTCTGAGAATATAACTCTTATAGTTATATTCTATTAACAATTTCTTATAAATTGTTATGTAACGATTCACCCCGTTACATCACCCCCCCCTTAACCATCAGTCACTTTAGTGACTGATTGACTAAATGGATACTCATCCCAAATCATTTGGGACAGGGTTTGCACTTGTTGGTCCGCGTCCACTTTCCAACATCTCATCGCATGGTAAACAAGCCCATGCGATGCGCGAACAAGGCCGCCGAGAGCGCGTCTGCACGTCTCTGTGCGGACGCCGAAGCAGAAACAACAGCAACTGATGTCTCATCGGTTGCTGAAGCGACCCAGCCTGTGTCACTTGGTGATGCAGGTGCTGGTCATGAAGACACTCATGTCTTCACAGAGTACGAGCTCGGTGTATCGTACTCTCCTGATACGGATGACGGATCCGTATCGACGGCGATTGAATCTAAGCCGCCTGCCAAGCGTGGCATGGACGATGCTTTGCGTCGCAGCATCTTTGGTTCATCTGATGAATCAGATAACCATCGCCGAAGCGAAGGCGCTCGAGGTCGCGAGACTCGGGCGCTAATAGTGGTGTCGGTTCTCCTATGGACACCACTTCACAGCGAGGTGCCAGTACTTCTGTCGGCACGTCGCAGGAAGAGCGGGACCGCAATGTGTTGCGTTTCGCTCCTGAGAAGAAGGCATGGATGCCTCCAAAATCCGTCATGGATCACTTGTCGGCGACGACGAGTGATCGTTATCGAACACGATTGTTCGATTCGTCAAGGATCCATCACCTTGACCCCAGCGCGAAAAACTATCGCGCTGAACATGAATTCTTCATCGATGCTTTCTTTAGACATCGATGGTACAGTGGGAATCACAAGCGTGATGGTCCCTCACTGCTTCAGGCGTGGAACGCCTACATCCATAACCTTGAGGATGTAGGTCGTGACGCTTGGAACGACAAACTTATCAAAGCTCGTGATAAGTTTGAAAAGCGAACCCCGACAGGTGCACGCTACAAGCTGCATCGTCTGTCAATGGAGAAGGGATTACCCTGCCTCTCTTGGGAAGACTCGTGCCCATGTTGTGTGAACAACTCTGCACGAGCACCTAAGGAGGCTTACCTCCCTAATAGCCCGTGGTGGCGCGTACGTATCTCTATTGAGATGTACGAAGGGATTGACAACTTGAAAAATCCCTTTACGACCGTGCCGGGAAGACTTTCTCCGGCGGTCCTTCTGCGGCACAGGATGTGCCGCGTCGTACTGCTCAACCAGACCCAGTACGTCGATCATCAGTTGGGAGCGGGGCTCCCAAGAATCCCAGGACGGGGGATAGCCGCGCCACCGGACGAGATAACTCGTCCGACGTCCGTTCACGTCGCGGTGGTTCAACAGCTGCTCAACTAGATAGCGCTGGCCACCGCGAGAGTCCTCTAATGGAGGTGGAGGAGGAGGAAAGACGCTCTCCATACGATCATGTGGATCGGTGTGTACCCGAGAGCTTCTTTGATCGCGTAACGCAAGGGTTACGCGATGATCTCGAACATGAGCGGGACAGGCATCTCCAAATGGAGGACACTGTCTCGAAGCATCGAGCTGAGTTTGCCTTTGCTCAGCTTGAGAACGAGAGATCTCTGACATCTCTTCGTGACGAGCTAAGGGTAGCTCGTGGGATTGTTGATCGGTCTCGGGATGAGATAGCTGCTCTTCAGACCCTTGTTGATATCCACCATCGGGAGCACAAGGCTCTCTGCGAGATGCTTGAGCGCAAGGGCGTTCTTCATCGGAAGAAGCAGCGTACTGATGGTACGGCTTAAGCCGACCAACGTAAAACGTGGGATGCGTTCGCATCTTACGTGGTAACTCGATCGTGTATGCATTGCCTAGGCGGTGCAATACACGAAATGGGCCGATGTACTTGGGTAGTAGTTTACTGCTACCCAAGTTAGTCACTACATGCTTTGGTAGGTTAACCGTAGACAGTAGGACTAAGCCACCTTTATTAAATAAAAGAGTGTTTGCCCTTACATTCTTGTCAGCGTTTTGCTTTTGCTTATCCACCGCTTCGGCGATGGAGTCTTGCACAAATCGGACTACCGTTTCACGAGCCAGTATGAACTCATCTGATGACTCGTTAGCTTCAGTGCGCTGTGAGCGCACTGCAGCAAAATCAACCTTTTCTTCAGTGAGGGCTTCCGCACTCTCACTGGCATCATATTCTTCGATATCGATGTTATCGATATCGGCATCAAACGCAATGACCTCTTCGTCAGAGCATGATGAGCGTGAACCAATTTATTTTTTGCTCGCGCGAGTCCCTCCCCCCTTAAACCAGAGGTACACTCTAGTAAGGTGGGTACACGCGGATGGCGTAAGCCATTCACGTAAAACGGTGTATGTGTCGTGGACGCATGCACCGAGTTGTTGATGGCAAACTCTACCATAGGCAAAAACTCACTCCAACTCTTAAAGGAGTGTACGTATCCTCGAAGTATCTCTTCAAGGACACGATTGGCACGTTCCGTCTGACCATCTGACTCTGGATGATCAGATGTCGACATCTTCAAGCGTTCCGAGTGATTTGAACACGGAACGCCAGAAATCAGCAGTGAATCGTGGATCTCTGTCTGATACGAGTTCACGGGGCAACCCGTGAAGTCGGAAGATGGTGTCAATAAAGACACAAGCACAGCCACTTGCCGTGATTGTCTCTGGTACAGCCACAAGGTGTACCATTTTGCTGAATCTGTCAACAAATACGATAATACCCGTATTCCCGCGTGCGTCTTTGGGTAACCCGAAGACGAAATCCATTGAGATGGATTCCCAGCACTCAGCCGGAACCGGTAGAGGCTGTAAAGGTGCACGCAGTGAAGGACTTGACTTTACTCGTTGACAGACTTCGCATGCGCGAACGTACTTACGCACAAACTGATACTGGCGGGGCCAGTAAAAGTCTCGACTCACCGTGAGATATGTCTTCTCACGGCCACGATGTCCTCCTATAGGAGCATCGTGATACTCGAACATGATCCGCAAACGCAGATCAGTATCATCTGGAATGACAACACGTGGTGTGTCACCAGAAACGGCTGTATAATACAGTAACCCGTTGCGAGTAGTGTATCGATCTGATGCAGATCGATACGCAGGCGACAATCGTTTCAACGATTCTCGAGATGGTTGGGAGAGATGTGTCAACAACTTCACAATCTCACCATCTTGGGCGTATGCCCGCCTCATATCATCATACAACGTTGTAGATGGGACTGAGGACGTCATAACCGCAACAGTGACTGTCTCAATGTTGGGTTTCGCGACTGTTTCAAAGTCGGGACGACGTGAGAGTGCATCAGCGACGACATTAAGTCGTCCTGGTTTGTACTCGACCGTAAAGTTGTATTCTGCAAAGAATGACAACCACCGCGCCATTCGTTGTGAAAGGTGCGGGCTGTTCACTGCCGTGCGTAATGACGCATGGTCAGTGTAAACAACGAAGGGTCTATCTCCTAATAGATAGACTCTGAACTTCGCGAGTGCATACTTCATGGCGAGGAGTTCCTTGTCATGCACTGGATAGTTCCGCTCAGCTGGTTGCAGCTGACGCGACTGATAGCAGACGACGCGTTCAACGCCTTCAAGATCGTACTGCATTAATGCACAGCCGATTGCGAAATCGCTGGCATCACAGACCACATGAAATGACCTGTCCTGATCGGCTATTGCTAGGACTGGGGATTGTATCAAGCTCTGCTTGATACCCTCAAAGGAGCGTTGACATTCAGCGTTCCATAACCACCTCTCGTTCTTTTTCAACAAACGAGAGAGGTGCACAGTCATCTCGGCGTAATTGCGTGAATACTTGTGCAAATACGCCGCTAGCCCAAGGAATTTTCGAAGACCTTTGACATCGACCGGCACAGGCCAGTCGGTGATCGCCTTGATCTTTTCGGGATCAGGACGTACACCGTTCTTACCAACGATGCACCCAAGAAGTGGTATTTTGCTTGCTGCAAATATACACTTCTTGAGGTTAGCATACAATTGATGCTTTCGCATGATTGTAAGAACTTATCGGACGTGTTACCTGTGAACCTCAACGTCCGACTTTCCATCCATAGCTCGACTATGGATGAAAACGTCATCGAAATAACTCGGCGCGAATTCTCGTACTGGTCTCAACAGATGTGTATCACATCTATTGAACGTGGCAGGGGCATTACTGAGCCCTTGTGGCATTACTAGCCATTCCCAGAGCATGCCGCTAGGCGTGCTAACTGCGGTATAGGGTATATCCCGTTCCCGCATAAGGATTTGATAGAAGCCATCCATCAAATCCATGGACGAAAAGATGGTACTCTTTGACATACCATCAATGATTACGTCCTTCCTCGGTATCGGCGTCTGAGCCGGTACCGTTGCAGCGTTCAATTTGTTGAACATGTGCACTATCCGCCACCCTCCTGTTGCTTTTCGCACACAGAAGGTCGGAGAGCTATGTGGGGAAGTTGATTCCCTCACATGGCCCGCAGCTAAACGATCGGCAAAGAACTTGTCGATCGCAAGTACTTGTTCACGAGGCAGTGGCCACTGCTTCATGACACAGTACTTCGAGCCTGGTTTAAGCTCGACCTCGTGTAGAATACCTTTATCCTTCGGTAATTCGCACGGAACAGTTTCAGGGTATACATCCTTGAATTCAACCAAATCTTCATAGAGAGGATTTGTCTTGAGCGATTCCCACGATTGGGAGTCATATCGCTCAATTCGTGTCTTTTCGTCTAGGACACTCTCGTCCATAGATGAACTACTGAGAACTCTCTCGTTCTCAGTGAACACTGTTTCTGACCTTATGTCGGTTACACACTCATCGTCAGCGACGAGTACGCAGATCTGCTTGACTTTGCCACTACGCAGATCACGCAAGGACCTTTTATGTTCGAGCGTTGGCAACTGAGTGATCTCCGAAGTCAACTTCGGAGGCGCAATCAGATCAAGTGTATAAGCGCCTACACTTGATCCGTTATTGACTATGACATTCAATATCTCTGTCATTTCCTGGGGACCTATTCCCTCAGGCTTCGAAGGACTTATTCCTTCGGCTTCCCGGGGACTTATTCCCTCGGGTTTCGGGGAACTTATTTCCGCCGTATTTGTAATCTTGGGACTTATTCCCTTTACTTCCTCTAGCTGGGGTTGCGCAACCACAGCGAGATCCTCTACAAAGACTCTCCAGTCGATCTAGGATTATCGTTTCGCTTAACCTGAGCGATCGATTGTTTCTCTTCTAGATGTTCCCCGCTAGGGATACATCTTTGTCCCAGTCCACCCGACTTATTCGAGTGGTGGACCTTCGGCGCAGCCTGTGTTTCCTCACAGCCGCCGGAACTTTGCTCCGAAGTGTAGCCGTTTGGTACACTAAGGTTTTGTGCAGTCGTACTAACGACCGTACCACAAGTGAAGCCATCGCACTCACTCGTAGTACATCCACACGCTTGTGGACGCTCCAAAACGTTCATCAGATGGCCATCTGATGTACAAGCGGCAGGCATCGTTACTGTTCGATGTTGCCAGTTTACCCGTGGTTCGTACCTTCTGAGCCACGGTATTCCAAGGATGACATCAAATTTGTCATCCAAATCCAATACGATAAAGTCATCGTCATATTGGGTATCTTCTAGCGTATAGTGGATCTTCACTATACGCTTCATGACGGTTACGGATGCGCCTGTCGCAAGACGTACCGTCATCCTCGTAGGAGGTGTGTCACATTCACTGAATTTAAAGTGACCATCTTCTAGCGATTGGCGTCGCACAAAATTGTTGGACGCCCCACAATCGACTAGAGCTCGAAGGGACAACTTATTTGTCACTTCGATTTTCAAGGTAATGAGTGAGATCTCATTACCTAGAGCAGCAACGCACAACGTTTGTGTGTTGGGAGCAACCTTCATCAAGAGGCCTGCAAATTTTCTTGACGTTGCTAGACCAGTAGGGTGCTCCGCACCTACTGATCCTGTCCGTTTTTTGACGGTCCATCCCGTTGTTGCGTCTTTGCACCAACTGCGGACCCTCGTCCCTGCCCCTTTCTCATGGGTGGACGGTCACTACGACAAGTGTTGCGATACACTGGACGAGGGGCACTACACTCGTAAGCGTAGTGTCCTGTCTTTTGACATCTGTTGCATCTCTGCAACTTCTTGTAGTCTGTAGATCGAGCCTTCTCGCTCTCTACATAACAGAATTCCATCGGCTCTGGACCTCCGTTTTCATATCGTCTCGGTTGACGATATGATATCGAGCTGGCGCGAGCCTGTCTCAGACTGAAGTCTTCCTGCTCCGCAATGGAAATGGCTTGTTCTAGTGAATCTAGTTCAAGCCGGAACAGGTGAGTCTTGACGGGACCATCCGCAAGACCCTGCATGAACACCGAAACCAACGTGTGTTCATCCACCGGATTGGAACTTATACAACTCGTGAGATGTCGTATATGTTGCGCGTAAGCGTGTACATCACGCTTACCCTGATTGAGCTTCAAGAGTTCGGTTCGAGTTCTGAACTCAGCTCTAGGCGGTTCAAACGTTTGTCTGAGCCGCGACTTGAAGACTTCCAACGACCCAAACGCATATGGGTCGTGCAGCTTGAGCCCCAGTGCCCAAGTCTTGGCACGACCTGCCAGATTTGACTGGGCAAATGCAACTTGCATATCCCCGTCTTCGATGCGACGCGCCCTTATGGCGTCATCCAGTTCTACGAACCATCTCAAGAGGGATTCTTCTTCGACCCCCCTATACTTTGAGATGTCAATCTTTAAAGTCTCGGGTCGACGCGAGTGCATCGACTCGCCAGCAGCAGCCTGCTGCTGTCTCAACAGTTCAAACTGTTGAGCACCCTGTTCTCTCAACAACTCTGCTTGTTGAGAACCTTGTTGGTGAAGCAAGGCTACTTCTCGCGTTCTGCGTCAAGTTCATTTTGAATGAACTTGGCGATAGTAGCATGTTGGGCATCTCTATTGAGAGCCTCTAGCATGACGCTAACAGCATGGATGCCCATGGTCGAACCCATTCGTTCAACCGCATCCCATTCGACATCGCTCGAATGGGAGTATCCGTCACGCGTAGCGTGAAAGCTTTGGTCATCTTCATCATCCAACATATTCATGTTGGATGTGAACGCGGTCCTTGGATGGACTACGAAGTGCTACCAGGTGTAACGGGGCACCCTGAAGCTTGTACTGGTGACAGTACAAGCTACTTATTCTGATGACAGAATAAGGCGGTGCCTCGTAACTTCACGTACACTGGTACGTGCAGAGGAAGACGGTAAGAAGAAGCGAGTACTTGGTTAAAGTAAAAAGTAGAACTGTATTTAGTATAGTTAATGTCTGCAATAAATCACTATTTATCTTCATCTAACTATGTCTAAATACAAATGTGTAAATTGATTATCTGCTCACCACTCATTGCGTGCGTCTGTCGTGGCGCGTCTTCGTTGGTTGATATAATGGCCTATATCAACCAATTAGGAACTACTTGTAAGTGCTACAGAATATTTGTCCTTATGACAATATTCTGAGAATATAACTCTTATAGTTATATTCTATTAACAATTTCTTATAAATTGTTATGTAACGATTCACCCCGTTACAATCTTGCACTGTTTCAGGCCGAACTATTGACAGACTTTATCAGCAAATGGGGTTGCCCACTTTGTCAATGACCAGCCACGACCTCGCAACGCTATGCTGTCTTTCGTAACATCTGTCAATTCATCGGAGGATAAACTCAGCAAATTTCGAATTAGCTCCTAATCATGTGTTTCAAATGCTGTTGTAACTTCCGCAAGCTTTTCGTGGGATCATGTGTCGTCCAATTAGACACCCTTCCAGTGCGTAGTTGATAGCACTGGTAACTCTAATAATGGTCACATGTATTGTTTCATGGATTCTATAGCTATTTAAACGATAAAAAGTCTTTGGTAGACCAGACATGGAAACAACCTTGTCAACTCTTTGACCCCTTCTCTAATGGCTTATTCGCGGTACCCTCTCTCATCAGAAGTTTAGATCTATACAGTTGGAATGTATCTCATGTCGGTTCCAACTTTACAGTTAGTAAGGCGGAGGAATTGGATGTCGTCACAATATGGCGTTGTCGCTAGGAATGAAAACGCGTCTTTCTTACTGAAATATGTGCGTGAAGTGACGTGCAACCATTTTTATCGGCACCGTAAAGCTCATTTAACATACGCGATTAAATATATGGCTTTACCAGACTAAACACGAAGACATCACGCTGAGCTGTACGTAATAGTCAACCGAAGTTAGCGCTTGTCGGAAATGATAGATCAAAATGGCTTTCGATACAAGCAGTAAGTATTTTAAGAATTTAAACAAGGTTGAAATACATGGACGATCTGGCTAATGTAAGCCTACTGCATCCTTAACAGTGAACTTGCGATTTGTTTATTGCCATCACAAATTCAACAATCGATGTTGTAGCTTTCCGTCGGTGCGTAAGACGTATGAATGATTGAGTTCGCGTGGTGTCATTAATTGTACAGACAAGGACTCAGGCAATGGGCATGAACACTTTGTGCCAGTTTATGACACATGAAGTAGGTCACTTTGTGACCCCGACACTTGTGCCAATTTTATGACACATGAAGATGATTAATTTTGTGACCCCCGCGGATGCTTCCACGGGGCTCCATCCTATTACATTGAGTGCTAATATGCAAAAAAGCCGGGGTCAGCAACGACAGTTGGTCGAAGTTATTACATTATGTACTATAATGCTGACTTTGGTCAGTTTTTACACAGTTTGAAATGCGCAGGCAATGTGCACCGTTAAGGTATCTAGATTAAATTAATTCTATAGAATGCAAAGTTGTCTTGCCGTCTCTTGTACGTGATAAATAGGTTTAAAAGTACGCGAAGGCTAAAGGCAGTACGCTGTTCATACGCACCAATGTACGCTGATCTCTGTGCTTCCTAATAGCACAGTTACTAGGGGGTAAACTATGGTCAATTTTGCCAATCGCGTCGTGCGATTGCAAGAACCTATGCTTTTTCTTCTATCATAAGTCAACGCATCAATCCTAATAAATGCTAATGTTTGATTGCACCAGATAACCGTGGTGCAACGTACACGAGAAAATGGAATGGCTGCGCTCGCTTCTACACTTAACGCCACGTGAATTTTGGACACACGTATTTATGAATTCATGGGTCGGCTCCTATTCCAACGTTGTCATGCTGATGCTGCACGTCGTCATCGTATCCAAAAGATATATTTTGTCCATATCTGGCAGAGCTCGGTTCATCCAGTCGACTGCTAAAATGTTATGTATTACCAGTGCCAGAGCTATCGCAATCAAGCTGCTGACTTGCAAAAATTAACCGTATAAATGATTGAAAACCTTTTTAGCATCCGTTGCAGACGGAAGAGAAAAGAGCAAGTGCTATATGTGTAATGGGGCACCCTGAAGCTTGTACTGGTGACAGTACAAGCTACTTATTCTGATGACAGAATAAGGCGGTGCCTCGTAACTTCACGTACACTGGTACGTGCAGAGGAAGACGGTAAGAAGAAGCGAGTACTTGGTTAGAGTAAAAAGTAGAACTGTATTTAGTATAGTTAATGTCTGCAATAAATCACTATTTATCTTCATCTAACTATGTCTAAATACAAATGTGTAAATTGATTATCTGCTCACCACTCATTGCGTGCGTCTGTCGTGGCGCGTCTTCGTTGGTTGATATAATGGCCTATATCAACCAATTAGGAACTACTTGTAAGTGCTACAGAATATTTGTCCTTATGACAATATTCTGAGAATATAACTCTTATAGTTATATTCTATTAACAATTTCTTATAAATTGTTATGTAACGATTCACCCCGTTACATCACCCCCCCCTTAACCATCAGTCACTTTAGTGACTGATTGACTAAATGGATACTCATCCCAAATCATTTGGGACAGGGTTTGCACTTGTTGGTCCGCGTCCACTTTCCAACATCTCATCGCATGGTAAACAAGCCCATGCGATGCGCGAACAAGGCCGCCGAGAGCGCGTCTGCACGTCTCTGTGCGGACGCCGAAGCAGAAACAACAGCAACTGATGTCTCATCGGTTGCTGAAGCGACCCAGCCTGTGTCACTTGGTGATGCAGGTGCTGGTCATGAAGACACTCATGTCTTCACAGAGTACGAGCTCGGTGTATCGTACTCTCCTGATACGGATGACGGATCCGTATCGACGGCGATTGAATCTAAGCCGCCTGCCAAGCGTGGCATGGACGATGCTTTGCGTCGCAGCATCTTTGGTTCATCTGATGAATCAGATAACCATCGCCGAAGCGAAGGCGCTCGAGGTCGCGAGACTCGGGCGCTAATAGTGGTGTCGGTTCTCCTATGGACACCACTTCACAGCGAGGTGCCAGTACTTCTGTCGGCACGTCGCAGGAAGAGCGGGACCGCAATGTGTTGCGTTTCGCTCCTGAGAAGAAGGCATGGATGCCTCCAAAATCCGTCATGGATCACTTGTCGGCGACGACGAGTGATCGTTATCGAACACGATTGTTCGATTCGTCAAGGATCCATCACCTTGACCCCAGCGCGAAAAACTATCGCGCTGAACATGAATTCTTCATCGATGCTTTCTTTAGACATCGATGGTACAGTGGGAATCACAAGCGTGATGGTCCCTCACTGCTTCAGGCGTGGAACGCCTACATCCATAACCTTGAGGATGTAGGTCGTGACGCTTGGAACGACAAACTTATCAAAGCTCGTGATAAGTTTGAAAAGCGAACCCCGACAGGTGCACGCTACAAGCTGCATCGTCTGTCAATGGAGAAGGGATTACCCTGCCTCTCTTGGGAAGACTCGTGCCCATGTTGTGTGAACAACTCTGCACGAGCACCTAAGGAGGCTTACCTCCCTAATAGCCCGTGGTGGCGCGTACGTATCTCTATTGAGATGTACGAAGGGATTGACAACTTGAAAAATCCCTTTACGACCGTGCCGGGAAGACTTTCTCCGGCGGTCCTTCTGCGGCACAGGATGTGCCGCGTCGTACTGCTCAACCAGACCCAGTACGTCGATCATCAGTTGGGAGCGGGGCTCCCAAGAATCCCAGGACGGGGGATAGCCGCGCCACCGGACGAGATAACTCGTCCGACGTCCGTTCACGTCGCGGTGGTTCAACAGCTGCTCAACTAGATAGCGTTGGCCACCGCGAGAGTCCTCTAATGGAGGTGGAGGAGGAGGAAAGACGCTCTCCATACGATCATGTGGATCGGTGTGTACCCGAGAGCTTCTTTGATCACGTAACTCTTGCGTTTTGCGACGACATCGAGCACGAGCGGGACAGACGTCTTCAACCGGCGGACACTGTCTTGAAACATCGAGCTGAGTTTGCCTTTGCTCAGCTTGAGAACGAGAGAGCTCTGACATCTCTTCGTGACGAGCTAAGGGTAGCTCGTGGGATTGTTGATCGGTCTCGGGATGAGATAGCTGCTCTTCAGACCCTTGTTGATATCCACCATCGGGAGCACAAGGCTCTCTGCGAGATGCTTGAGCGCAAGGGCGTTCTTCATCGGAAGAAGCAGCGTACTGATGGTACGGCTTAAGCCGACCAACGTAAAACGTGGGATGCGTTCGCATCTTACGTGGTAACTCGATCGTGTATGCATTGCCTAGGCGGTGCAATACACGAAATGGGCCGATGTACTTGGGTAGTAGTTTACTGCTACCCAAGTTAGTCACTACATGCTTTGGTAGGTTAACCGTAGACAGTAGGACTAAGCCACCTTTATTAAATAAAAGAGTGTTTGCCCTTCCATTCTTGTCAGCGTTTTGCTTTTGCTTATCCACCGCTTCGGCGATGGAGTCTTGCACAAATCGGACTACCGTTTCACGAGCCAGTATGAACTCATCTGATGACTCGTTAGCTTCAGTGCGCTGTGAGCGCACTGCAGCAAAATCAACCTTTTCTTCAGTGAGGGCTTCCGCACTCTCACTGGCATCATATTCTTCGATATCGATGTTATCGATATCGGCATCAAACGCAATGACCTCTTCGTCAGAGCATGATGAGCGTGAACCAATTTATTTTTTGCTCGCGCGAGTCCCTCCCCCCCTTAAACCAGAGGTACACTCTAGTAAGGTGGGTACACGCGGATGGCGTAAGCCATTCACGTAAAACGGTGTATGTGTCGTGGACGCATGCACCGAGTTGTTGATGGCAAACTCTACCATAGGCAAAAACTCACTCCAACTCTTAAAGGAGTGTACGTATCCTCGAAGTATCTCTTCAAGGACACGATTGGCACGTTCCGTCTGACCATCTGACTCTGGATGATCAGATGTCGACATCTTCAAGCGTTCCGAGTGATTTGAACACGGAACGCCAGAAATCAGCAGTGAATCGTGGATCTCTGTCTGATACGAGTTCACGGGGCAACCCGTGAAGTCGGAAGATGGTGTCAATAAAGACACAAGCACAGCCACTTGCCGTGATTGTCTCTGGTACAGCCACAAGGTGTACCATTTTGCTGAATCTGTCAACAAATACGATAATACCCGTATTCCCGCGTCCGTCTTTGTGTATACCGAAGCAGAAATCCATTGAGATGGATTCCCAGCACTCAGCCGGAACCGGTAGAGGCTGTAAAGGTGCACGCAGTGAAGGACTTGACTTTACTCGTTGACAGACTTCGCATGCGCGAACGTACTTACGCACAAACTGATACTGGCGGGGCCAGTAAAAGTCTCGACTCACCGTGAGATATGTTTTCTCTCGGCCACGATGTCTTCCTATAGGAGCATCGTGATACTCGAACATGATCCGCAAACGCAGATCAGTATCATCTGGGATGACAACACGTGGTGTGTCACCAGAAACGGCTGTATAAAACAGTAAACCGTTACGAGTAGTGTATCGATCTGATGCAGATCGATACGCAGACGACAATCGTTTCAACGATTCTCGAGATGGTTGGGAGAGATGTGTCAACAACTTCACAATCTCACCATCTTGGGCGTATGCCCGCCTCATATCATCATACAACGTTGTAGATGGGACTGAGGACGTCATAACCGCAACAGTGACTGTCTCACTGTTGGTTTTCGCGACTGTTTCAAAGTCGGGACGACGTGAGAGTGCATCAGCGACGACATTAAGTCGTCCTGGTTTGTACTCGACCGTAAAGTTGTATTCTGCAAAGAATGACAACCACCGCGCCATTCGTTGTGAAAGGTGCGGGCTGTTCACTGCCGTGCGTAATGACGCATGGTCAGTGTAAACAACGAAGGGTCTATCTCCTAATAGATAGACTCTGAACTTCGCGAGTGCATACTTCATGGCGAGGAGTTCCTTGTCATGCACTGGATAGTTCCGCTCAGCTGGTTGCAGCTGACGCGACTGATAGCAGACGACGCGTTCAACGCCTTCAAGATCGTACTGCATTAATGCACAGCCGATTGCGAAATCGCTGGCATCACAGACCACATGAAATGACCTGTCCTGATCGGCAATTGCTAGGACTGGGGATTGTATCAAGCTCTGCTTGATACCCTCAAAGGAGCGTTGACATTCAGCGTTCCATAACCACCTCTCGTTCTTTTTCAACAAACGAGAGAGGTGCACAGTCATCTCGGCGTAATTGCGTGAATACTTGTGCAAATACGCCGCTAGCCCAAGGAATTTTCGAAGACCTTTGACATCGACTGGCACAGGCCAGTCGGTGATCGCCTTGATCTTTTCGGGATCAGGACGTACACCGATCTTACCAACGATGCACCCAAGAAGTGGTAATTCGCTTGCTGCAAATATACACTTCTTGAGGTTTGCACACAATTGATGCTTTCGCATGATTGTAAGAACCTGTCGGACGTGGTACCTGTGAACCTCAACGTCCGACTTTCCATCCATAGCTCGACTATGGATGAATACGTCATCAAAATAACTCGGCGCGAATTCTCGTACTGGTCTCAACAGATGTGTATCACATCTGTTGAACGTGGCAGGGGCATTACTGAGCCCTTGTGGCATTACTAGCCATTCCCAGAGCATGCCGCTAGGCGTGCTAACTGCGGTATAGGGTATATCCCGTTCCCGCATAAGGATTTGATAGAAGCCATCCATCAAATCCATGGACGAAAAGATGGTACTCTTTGACATACCATCAATGATTACGTCCTTCCTCGGTATCGGCGTCTGAGCCGGTACCGTTGCAGCGTTCAATTTGTTGAACACGTGCACTATCCGCCACCCTCCTGTTGCTTTTCGCACACAGAAGGTCGGAGAGCTATGTGGGGAAGTTGATTCCCTCACATGGCCCGCAGCTAAACGATCGGCAAAGAACTTGTCGATCGCAAGTACTTGTTCACGAGGCAGTGGCCACTGCTTCATGACACAGTACTTCGAGCCTGGTTTAAGCTCGACCTCGTGTAGAATACCTTTATCCTTCGGTAATTCGCACGGAACAGTTTCAGGGTATACATCCTTGAATTCAACCAAATCTTCATAGAGAGGATTTGTCTTGAGCGATTCCCACGATTGGGAGTCATATCGCTCAATTCGTGTCTTTTCGTCTAGGACACTCTCGTCCATAGATGAACTACTGAGAACTCTCTCGTTCTCAGTGAACACTGTTTCTGACCTTATGTCGGTTACACACTCATCGTCAGCGACGAGTACGCAGATCTGCTTGACTTTGCCACTACGCAGATCACGCAAGGACCTTTTATGTTCGAGCGTTGGCAACTGAGTGATCTCCGAAGTCAACTTCGGAGGCGCAATCAGATCAAGTGTATAAGCGCCTACACTTGATCCGTTATTGACTATGACATTCAATATCTCTGTCATTTCCTGGGGACCTATTCCCTCAGGCTTCGAAGGGCTTATTCCTTCGGCTTCCCGGGGACTCATTCCCTCGGGTTTCGGGGAACTTATTTCCGCCGTATTTGTAATCTTGGGACTTATTCCCTTTACTTCCTCTAGCTGGGGTTGCGCAACCACAGCGAGATACTCTACTAAAGACTCTCCAGTCGATCTAGGATTATCGTTTCGCTTAACCTGAGCGATCGATTGTTTCTCTTCTAGATGTTCCCCGCTAGGGATACATCTTTGTCCCAGTCCACCCGACTTATTCGAGTGGTGGACCTTCGGCGCAGCCTGTGTTTCCTCACAGCCGCCGGAACTTTGCTCCGAAGTGTAACCGTTTGGTACACTAAGGTTTTGTGCAGTCGTACTAACGACCGTACCACAAGTGAAGCCATCGCACTCACTCGTAGTACATCCACACGCTTGTGGACGCTCCAAAACGTTCATCAGATGGCCATCTGATGTACAAGCGGCAGGCATCGTTACTGTTCGATGTTGCCAGTTTACCCGTGGTTCGTACCTTCTGAGCCACGGTATTCCAAGGATGACATCAAATTTGTCATCCAAATCCAATACGATAAAGTCATCGTCATATTGGGTATCTTCTAGCGTATAGTGGATCTTCACTATACGCTTCATGACGGTTACGGATGCGCCTGTCGCAAGACGTACCGTCATCCTCGTAGGAGGTGTGTCACATTCACTGAATTTAAAGTGACCATCTTCTAGCGATTGGCGTCGCACAAAATTGTTGGACGCCCCACAATCGACTAGAGCTCGAAGGGACAACTTATTTGTCACTTCGATTTTCAAGGTAATGAGTGAGATCTCATTACCTAGAGCAGCAACGCACAACGTTTGTGTGTTGGGAGCAACCTTCATCAAGAGGCCTGCAAATTTTCTTGACGTTGCTAGACCAGTAGGGTGCTCCGCACCTACTGATCCTGTCCGTTTTTTGACGGTCCATCCCGTTGTTGCGTCTTTGCACCAACTGCGGACCCTCGTCCCTGCCCCTTTCTCATGGGTGGACGGTCACTACGACAAGTGTTGCGATACACTGGACGAGGGGCACTACACTCGTAAGCGTAGTGTCCTGTCTTTTGACATCTGTTGCATCTCTGCAACTTCTTGTAGTCTGTAGATCGAGCCTTCTCGCTCTCTACATAACAGAGTTCCATCGGCTCTGGACCTCCGTTTTCATATCGTCTCGGTTGACGATATGATATCGAGCTGGCGCGAGCCTGTCTCAGACTGAAGTCTTCCTGCTCCGCAATGGAAATGGCTTGTTCTAGTGAATCTAGTTCAAGCCGGAACAGGTGAGTCTTGACGGGACCATCCGCAAGACCCTGCATGAACACCGAAACCAACGTGTGTTCATCCACCGGATTGGAACTTATACAACTCGTGAGATGTCGTATATGTTGCGCGTAAGCGTGCACATCACGATTACCCTGCTTGAGCTTCAAGAGTTCGGTTCGAGTTCTGAACTCAGCTCTAGGCGGTTCAAAAGTTTGCTGAGCCGCGACTTGAAGACTTCTAACGACCCAAACGCATATGGGTCGTGCAACTTGAGCCCCAGTGCCCAAGTCTTGGCACGTCCTGCCAGATTTGACTGGGCAAATGCAACTTGCATATCCCCGTCGTCGATGCGACGCGCCCTTATGGCGTCATCCAATTCGACGAACCATCTCAGGAGGGAGTCCTCTTCGACTCCCCTATACTTAGAGATGTCAATCTTTAAAGTCTCGAGTCGACGCGAGTGCATCGACCCACCAGCAGCAGCCTGCTGCTGTCTCAACAGTTCAAACTGTTGAGCACCCTGTTCTCTCAACAACTCTGCTTGTTGAGAACCTTGTTGGTGAAGCAAGGCTACTTCTCGCGTTCTGCGTCAAGTTCATTTTGAATGAACTTGGCGATAGTAGCATGTTGGGCATCTCTATTGAGAGCCTCTAGCATGACGCTAACAGCATGGATGCCCATGGTTGAACCCATCCGTTCAACCGCATCCCATTCGACATCGCTCAAATGGGAGTAGCCGTCACGCGTAGCGTGAAAGCTTTGGTCATCTTCATCATCCAACATATTCATGTTAGATGTGAACGTGGTCCTTGGACGGACTACGAAGTGCTACCAGGTGTAACGGGGCACCCTGAAGCTTGTACTGGTGACAGTACAAGCTACTTATTCTGATAACAGAATAAGGCGGTGCCTCGTAACTTCACGTACACTCGTACGTGCAGAGGAAGACGGTAAGAAGAAGCGAGTACTTGGTTAAAGTAAAAAGTAGAACTGTATTTAGTATAGTTAATGTCTGCAATAAATCACTATTTATCTTCATCTAACTATGTCTAAATACAAATGTGTAAATTGATTATCTGCTCACCACTCATTGCGTGCGTCTGTCGTGGCGCGTCTTCGTTGGTTGATATAATGGCCTATATCAACCAATTAGGAACTACTCGTAAGTGCTGCAGAATATTTGTCCTTATGACAATATTCTGAGAATATAACTCTTATACTTATATTCTATTAACAATTTCTTATAAATTGTTTAATTGCACCGTTTCCCCGTTACAGTATGGGTAACTGCGCTTTGTAATGTCACTACATATCCTCATAATTAAAAAACTTTGCGCATTTCCGTACGGCAACGCCTTGTCTCGATTCCGAGAGAAAATTACAGCATCGTAATCACAATCTGAATCGACTGGTGCTTGCACACATTTAAAGGCAGCTTGGCGCTTGAGTTCTAGACGAGCATTTTTCAGCTACATAGTTCACCTGGTGAAATTAAGTGTTGTCGCCTTGCAAGTTTCAGGATCTTGCTATTAGTGCCAAAACAATTACTCGAAATGGCTCGTCCAATAGCACAGAACGTATACATGTTTAAGTGCCATCTTTCTAGTAACAGTGTCTTAAATTCTTGTACACCGAGTTAAGATCAGTATAGCTTCCGCTTAGTCTAGAAGTACTCACATCAGTTGTCATGAATCTATAGCGATTTTGGAGGGTAAAGCTACCAGCTACTCTGTGCAAGGTAAATACCGAACTGTCAAAACCAACTTTTTGCCTATCTTATTTGCCTTTGTCTGCGTGTGCAAATAACGCCAGATGTACCTCACATGTCGTAATGGGTGCAATTTGGCATGTCCCTACTCATCGGTAAATATTATATACGTAAGATATGCTGCTCTTTAATTAGGTCACAATTTGCGACTTCACAGAAAGCGTAAGTCTCACGCACACCAATGCCCGCTATAATTGGATCAATGTTACTAAGGGAAAAACAGAGGGTTATCAGGAACACACATTGAGACGAGATAATTTTTTGCCACCGGCAAGCGCAAATGTGTAGCATTTATCTGTGATACTTAATAAGTTATAAGGTACGAATTTGTGGCCACCTTTCTCTCCATGCCAGATGAAGTTCCACCAACGTTCATCCTATTTTTTCTTAAATATTACATGTCGTCAGCCACAATTGTGGTTGGCGGCTCTGTCACGTAGTATCTACTCCCATCTGTCTTCTCTAATATGCGTCTCTTGAAAACATCAGTAAACATCAACATGGAGAATTAGCACAAAACTTCAAACAGGGTCACAAATCTACTTTTCAGGTTGATTATGTTCTTAGTGAGGTAAATTATGTCACCAGTTCACAGTGATGTCGGTTAAGGAAGTACCTGATTAGCAATGTACCTGGGACCGTTGTGTTAAGTACGACATACTTTGATGACAAATTGACGACATACATCAAGGTGTCCGGCATTATAAGGATAAGTTTTTTCCAGTACGAGTACCACCAGCTTGCCAATTTCCTAGATCTAGTACCTTTCCAATTGTAGTACTAATACCTCTCACTTTTGGAAATGGCTGTACTTTATAACACCACACAAAGAATTGGCTGACAACACGCACCCGCTCATGGATCTGCGTCAAGAATATGGGACGACAGAGCTTTTGCTCGGACAAAGTGTTGAATCCCGATCCAAGGCCACACAATTTCTATAAGGCTACCGCTTAAATGCATACGAGAAGTCGATTCGAAAACATTCGATTAACGTTTAACTTTTTGCGCTAAGCGATCAATCATCAAACGTGCTGTTTTTACATAATGTCGCACGACCCAGCATAAACTATAGCTGTATGACAGCGCTACTCTTCGTTACTACCAGACTTTGTTTCATCTGCAGTCATATCGCTGGAACTACGTCGTCAGCATCAAAAGATATCATACACTTAGGTTGTCGATCACACTTACAGATCGGACCTAAATTATCGGTACCATTTTATTCAAGATATGCGCACAAGAGACCTGCAAAACCGAAAGACAAAACACCTTCCGTTCGTTAGCATTAGTACGTTTGCATGATATAAACTTTCTTTTCCAGGACACACCTTACGTGCGTTTGACCTGTCCGTTACCCGCAATCTACTCATGGCTTGTTGCCTTTTTTCTACAACCACGTGTTTCGCGTGCAATTTTAATCATACTACAGTGTTATTTTGAATCAGTCAGATATCTGCGACTTCTTAATCAGAGCCAAAGAGCGCATCTAAAATATGCGTACTTAGTACGAACCTTTTAAAGTCCATAGTGGTTGGTTGTCGTCCTTATCGATGAGCTTGTGGTTATTCACCAGTCTATTCAAAACAGTATGTTAAACTTGACCTGTAAAAGTTCCTTAATTTGATCGTATCCTTGTAAATGTCAGCACTTCGTAAACCAATGTGTGTGCGCATGAGATGCGGATTCCATCGGACCTTTTAAATTATTGTGAGCCCATTGGGTTGGCAGCCATTTTAAAATTTGGAGTAATTTAGTATAGCCACACACACAAGTAGAATATACTCGTAATACAATCGGAAAAAGTACTAGATCTGGGAAATTGGAAAGTTGGAGATACTAGTCCTGGAAAACTCTTTACGTACATTTTACTAGTCCGAATAATTTTGTTATTGGGTCATGAAAAATCGTCTTACACTGTGAATTAATTACAAGTAAATCTTCAGCTTGCATTTGGAGCTGTAGCGATAACAAGTCTTTAAAACCTTTTTTTTCAGAGCACCTTGTGTAGATGATTTTCGTATGGAACATCAAGCTGAGCTTGTTGACTGTAAACAGTATTTCCTATTTCTTTAAAAGGACATTATCTGAAGTCTTGATATAAGCTTCCAAGGACTTAGTGGCCTATGAGCCGAAGTCTTCCTCTTACTAAGAGCTGTGTAGTCTTAATACACTAAGAAGAACCAATTCAACCATTAAGTCGTTAACACCGACACTCGTTGAAAACAGATAGTCTTTATCACGTGTAAGGTGATCATACTTCTTCCATGATAATATTACCGCTTAAATAGATAATAAATGGGCAAAACTTTTTCAGTGCAGGGGTCGGACGTGCTAAATGCACGTCTAGATGTCTATTTGAGGTTTGATGCCAGATAAATAAGACCGTTCATAGCCACGTAGCATCTTAAATGCTGAATATTTATGAACATATAGATGACTACGACCCGAAAGCTCGCTCGCCCGTTTATAGCTTTCGATATTCGAGAGAAAAGAAGAAGTAGAAATCCTTCTTTGTATCCAAAAAGTCAAGAGTACTGTAAACGCCGCGATCCTTACTTCATATAAAAGCTACTTGCTGTGAACGTGTCCTAACTCGGCGGCAGGGTCAAAGCATGGGCATTTACATGCGACGTGTCTGTAAACACCGCGATTTCCACGTACGATTCGCTTATGCAACAAATGGCTCGGTGTACGCACCACTTAACCAGGAATACCGTGCGTTCTCACACTTTTGGCTTCTTGAAAGTAATAAGTGGTAGTTCAGACTATGTCCATTAGTCAACAGGTCTCCTTGTAGGTTTTCAATCGACCCTTTAAAACTGAAAGTATAAGATGAACAACGTATTGAAGGAGCTATGCGACGGGGCTGCTGAAGGATTTTTTGGAACACTCGTCGAACATTGGTAGAAAGCAGTGCGCATTGCGCTGAACGCCATATTTGCATTGATTTAGCTCAATGTGGTATTCGTGGCCATCATACGGGCAAAGTTAACAGGTATGATTCCATAAACCTTGGTTATGCTGAAATAGTGTAACGGGATAGCCGGATACATGATATTAACACCAAACGGTGTCAATAGTAATATTGTCTAGCATAACAATATCCTACAAATATTATTCGAGATGGATAATATTGAAGGAATATTATCCCCTTTTAGGAATATATTCATGCGCTGCTCTAAGATTGGTTAATAAAGACATATCAACCATAGATTGCGACCAATCGGTGCTAGACGCGCGCAATGAGTGGTGAGCAGGCTGTCGTCATACGACGACGTAGTTTAATAATAATTAGATAAAGATTAGTGTTATACTGATAGCTTAACTACATTAAATACATTTCTCTTTTTACCTTTACTTGACCGAGTCGTTCAAGTAGATTAGCTTCCTCTGCACGTACTAGTGTACGTGAAGTCTCGTGGCACCTAGACAAAGGGTGCCCCGTTCCACCTGGTAGCACTTTGTAGCCGTCCAACGACTACTTAGTGTCCGTCCAACGTGAACATGTTGGACGTAGAAGACGACAGCTTTCACGTCACACGTGAAGGCTACTCCTATCTGAGTGACTCATAATGGGAGGTAGTCGGCCGCATGAGTGTGCTCATGGGCGAACCCGCCATCAGTGGTATGCTGTAGTCTCTAAGCAGAGACCAGCAACATGCTGCTATCAACAAATTCCTACAAGGGGAACTTGGCATCGAAAGACAGAAGATAGCCTTGCTACAACAGCAAGGCTCTCATCAGTCGATGGGCGGGCCGACGCACAAGCTTCGACCCGAAACCTTAAAGATTGATATGTCAAGGTACAAGGGAACCAATGAGGGTTCCCTTTTGAGATGGTTCGTCGAGTTAGACGACGCCATCAGAGCCCGTCACATCGAGGGTGACGAGATGCAAATCACTTTCACCCTGTCAAATTGGACAGGACGAGCAAATACTTGGGCTTTAGGGCTCAAGCTTCATGATTAACGTGTTTAATTCGTTGGAGATCTTGAAGTCTCGACTCAAAAAATCGTGTGAGCCTCCACGAGCCGAGTGCAGAGCACTCTCTGCACATCCTGAGGCTCAAACAAGGTAAGCGGGATGTGCAGGCTTACGCACAACATCTACGCTACCTGCGAGTAGCGCCACTGAGAGCCCTGTTGATGAGCACACGCTTACCTACGTATTCATCTGTAGATGGGCCGGTGTTGAACTACGTGTCCAAGAGGACTTCCCTACGCTAAAAAAGGCGATAGCGTATGCGGAACAAGAAGACTTCAGCCTGAGACAGTCTCAGGCTAGCTCATCCAACTATCATCCGACTAGACGATAGAAAACCAGAGGCTCCGAGGCGATGGACCTCTGTTGCATCGAGAGCGAGAACTCTCGCTCTCTGAGTCACAAGAGAACGGCAAGATGTCATCGCTGCCAGAAGATTGGACATTACGCCCATGAGTGTAGTCTTCCAAGCATCGCATCACGTCCAAAGACAGGACGTGATACCGCCGTTGGCCAAGGAAAGGTCCAAGACGTGGGTCCGACCATGTCGCCAAGCCACAACAGCAAGCCGGACCGTCAAAAAAACGGACAGGGTCAGTAGGGGCGGAGCACCATGCTGATCCAGCAACGTCAAGAGAATCTGCAGGAATCTTGACGAAGATTGCTCTCAACACACAGTCGCTGTGTGTTACCGCCCTTAATGATGAGGATTCTCTCATCACTTTGAAGATCGACGTGACAAGTGGAATGTCACTTCGCGCCCTAGTTGACTGTGAGGCTTCAAACAGTTTCATTCGATGCCAGTCGCAAGGGGATAGTAGGCTCAACAATGTTGAGTGAGAGTTCCCTCCAACGAGGATGACGGTGTGCCTTGCTACAGGCGCATCCGTAACAGTGAACAAACGTGTAGTGGGAATCCACTACACGCTAGAAGGAAAGCAGTACGATGATGACTATATCGTAGCAGATTTGGATGACAAATTTGATGTCATCCTAGGTCTGCCATGACTTAGAAAATACCAGCCATGGGTTAGCTGGCAGCATCGATCCGCGAAGAAGCCTACCGTTTGTTCATCGAATGGCCATCTGATGAACTTCTTGGAGCGTACACAAGCGTGTGGATGTACTACGAGTGAGTGCGATGGCCTCGCTTGTGGTACGGTCGTTAGTACGATTGCACAAGATCACAGTGTAGAAGGCCAATAAACTGTGGAACCATCTTCCGGCACCTGCGTAGAAACGCAGGCTGCGCCGAAGGTTCACCACTCGAAGAGATCGAGTGGACTGGAACACGGATGCACACCGATAAGGGTGCATCCGAGAAGAGAGATTAGTGCTGTTCAGGATGAACAACACGTTAAAGAAAGATCGACTATCAAAGAGCCTATAGTAGATCAAGCTCGATCGACTGAAAAAGAGTCAATCGAAGAGGACGTGACCGTGGTAGTACACTCACAGTCAGTACACGTAATGGAAGAAAGTTCCAGCTTTCCTGAGAGTGATAACCATCGAAAGATTTATGTTGAGGGTGTGGATCCCCAACCACCTGTGGATGTGTTTTCCCAGGAAATCACCGAGACAGTGAATGGCTTGGTGAATGACGGATCAAGTGTAGGCGCTTATACACCTGATCTGGTTACATCTCCGAAGTCAGCTTTGGAGGTAATCAGGTCGCCAGCGCTAGAATCGAAAAGATTCTTGCGAGATTTGCGTAGTGACAAGATCAAGTAGATCTGCTTACTCGTCACAGAGGACGAGTACGTCGCCGACATTCGGTCACATTCGGTCGGCACAAGTGTTTACTGAGAACGAACGTGTTCTCAGCAGCTCATCGATGGACGAGAGTGTCCTCGATGAGAAGACTCGGATTGAGCGATACACGTCTCAATCTTGGGAGTCTTCGAATACAAATCCTTTGTATAAGGATTTGGTTGAATTCAGGGATATTTTCCCGGAATCCGTGCCACGTGAGTTGCCTAAGGACAAAGACACTCGAAACGAGATCGAACTGAAACCGGATTCAAAATACTGTTTCATGAAGCAATTGCCACAGCCTTGTGAATATGTCACAGCGATCGAAAAATTCTTTTCCTAACGATTTCAATGGGCCGTATGAAAAAATTAGCTTAACCTCACAGCTATGCGACCTTCTGTATGCAAAAGACCAAAAAAGGGGTGGAGGAGAGTGCACGCATTGAACAAGCTAAATGCTAAAACGGTACCGGCTTAGGCACCGATACCGAGGAAGGACGTCATCATTGATGGTATGGCAAAAAACGTACCATATTTTCGTCCATGGATCTGATTAATGGATTTATGATATCCTCGTGCGAGAACGGGACATCCCGTACACAGCAGCGACCACCCCCCGGTGGTACGCTCTGGGAGTGGCTAGTGATGCCGCAGGGGCTAAGTAACTCCCCTGCAACGTTCAACAGATGTGTTACGAATCTGTTGCGATCGGTGAGTGATTTTGCACCGAGTTACTTTGACGATGTCTTCGTCCATAGCCGGGCTATGGATGGAAAGACGGACGTGGGGGTTCATCAAATCCACGTCCGGAAGGTTCTTACTCTGATGCGAGAGCATTAGTTGTTCGCGAACCTCAAGAAGCGTATATTCGCAGCGAACGAAATGCCACTTCTTGGTTGTATCGTAGGTAAACACTGCGTACGCCTTGATCCGGAAAAGACAAAGGCGGTTAGCGACTGGCCTGTGACAGGCGATGTCAAGGGGCTTCTGAAGCTCCTTGGCTTAGCGGCGTACGTGCAAAAGTACTCGCGCAGCTATGCCGAGATGACCGTACATCTCTCTCGTCTGTTAAAGAAAAACGAGTGGTGGTCATGGAGCGCTGTGTGTCAGCACTTTTTTGAAGGTACAAAAAAAAGCTTTGTACAATCGCCTGCGTTGGCGATTGCACACCAGGAAAGACCATTTCATGTGCTCTGTGACGCCAGCAATTTTAAAATCGGCTGCGCGTTAATGCAGCACGATGTAGATGACGTTGAGTGCGTCGTCTGTAATCAATCGTGTCATCTGCAAGCAGCTGAACTTGAATACCCAGTGCATGACAAGGAGATCCTTGCCATGAAGTACGCACTTGCTAATTTTCGGGTATATCTCTCAGGAGATAATTCCTTCATCGTGTATACCGACCATGCGTCGTTACGCACGGCCGTAAACAGTCCACACCTCTCGCAACGAATGGCGAGGTGGCTGCTTTTTGTTTGCGGAGTACAGCTTCTCTGTCGAATGTAAATCAGGGCGACTTAATGTCGTCGCTGATGCTCTTTCGCGTCGGCCCGATCTCGAGGGACTTGCTCAACCCGATCAGTAGGGGTGATCCCACTGTAGCAACACTATCAGTAAATGTTCTGTCATCGAATATGCTTGACGACGTGCAAAGAGCATACGCAGAAGATGAGTACCTTCTGCGACTAATGGACTACGTGTCCAATCCATGCAGTCAAGCTTTGAAAAGCTTGTCGTCTCAATACCGCTCTTCAACCGAACGGTATTCTGTTCGTGATGGACTGCTGTACTATACAGCGGTCAACGGCGACACACCTCGTGTCGTCGTTCCGGCACATAATGATTTGCGATTGCGCATCATGTATGAGTGTCACGATGCCACAACAAGTGGGCATCGCGGTAGGGAAAAGACCCACCTCACGGCTGTGAAATCTGGGCGACCACAGTGAGTCATGACTTTTACTGGCCCCGCCAGTATGATTTGAGCGCAAATACATTCGCGCTTGCGACGTTTGTCAACGAGTGAAGCCTAGTTCTTTATCCCGCGCACCCTTGAAGCCTCTTTCGATTCCGGCAGAGTGTTGGCAGTCCGCATCAATGGACTTCGTCTTCGGGTTTCCCAATGACGCTCACAAGAATACTGGTATTCTTGTGATTGTTGATCGGTTCAGCAAGATAGTACATCTTCATGCTGTATCTGAGTCAATCACAGCACGGGGCTGTGCGCGTGTCTTCACCGACACTATCTTTCGACTTCACGGGTTACCCCGTGAACTCGTATGATAGGGACCCCCGCTTTACGGCAGAGTTCTGGCAATCCGTGTTCCGTTCACTTGGAGAACGTTTGAAGATGTCGACTTCTGACCATCTGTTTATGGATGGCCAGACGGAACGCGTCAGCCGCGTCCGCGAATAGATACTTTGAGCGCATGTTCACTAATTTACGAACGAGTGAATTATTGCTGATGGCGGAATTCTCCATCAACACCTTTATGCATGCGTCGACAACGCATATACCATTCTTCGTGAATGGCCTACGCTGTCCACGTTTACCCGCCTTCTTAGAGTGTGACTCGAGGTTTAGGGGGGGAGGACTCGCTCGAACGAAAATCGATCTGTTTCTTGATCATCACACGTCGACAATGGTTTCGACGTGATGGATGCCGACATCGATCACATCGACACCGATGAAGATGATAACGATGATGGTGTTATATTCAGCATCTCCAACGACTGCCACAGTGAGGACAATGACACCCTCACTGGTGATACAACTTTCTTTCAGTAGTGAAAAAAACGAACCGCACTGCTGATAAAAATAACGAAACAGCAGAGGAATTTCTGCTGATTCGCGAAGCGGTTGTCCGCTTCGTTCAAGACACTATTTCAGACGAAATGGATGAGCAAAAAGAAACGCAGACAAACATGGAAGAGCAAATGTTCTTTTATTTAATAGGGGAGACTTAGTTTTACTGTCTACAGTAAATCTACCTATACACGCAGTGAGAAACGTGGGTAGCATTAAATTACTGCCCATGTACATCGGTCCAATTCGTGTATTGCGCCTCATGGGCAACGCATACACGATTGAACTGCCTCGTAGGATGCGTACGCATCCTGCGTTTTACGTTGGACGTCTCCGCCCGTACAATCAGTACGAGCCCGATCGAGAGGCGAAGAACGCCTCCGCGGTCAGGGGCCGAGTCTACCTTAGAGTGGTCCCGTTTTAACGAGCCAGTCTGTTCGACTTGAGAAGCGACCTGCTCACGCAGTTGAGCGATGTCTCGACGAGCTGCAGCCAGCTCGTCACGAAGAGAATGAGTCGAACGTTCTTTCTCAAGTTGCGCGAACGCAAACGCGGCACAATCGTTCAAATTATAGTGCGCTAAGGAATTGTAACTATCCCTTGCAAGGTCACGGCGCTCGTAACGCTGAGTCTGTATATGAGCCAGGACATCTTGCAACTGTTCCGTTACACGGTTCAGTTCCTGAACATCAAGCTGATCCGGCCCTCGAGCCAGATTAGGTGTTCCCGCCCCCACCACATCCTTTGGTGAATTCTGGCGGTGATCTACGCTTATTGTGGATCGTATTTTGAACCACCGCGACGTGAATGGCGTCCGGACGAGTTACCTCGTCCGCTGGCGTGGCTATCCACCGGCCTGGGACAGCTGGGAGCCTCGTGCCCAGCTGATTGTTGATGTCCTTGGTCTCTTCGAGAAACTTGACGAGACCCTACGCTGCGTTCGAAGAAGGGCCGTCGGAAAACGACCTTCCCCGAACGCGAGTACAGGGATTGCAAAGTGTCAATCCCTTCGGAAATATCGGAAGAGATGCACGCCCTCCAGTAGGGATCATTAGGGAGGTAGGCCTCTCTAGAGGTAAGGCTCGATTTTCCAGGCAACCTGGACACGAATCACCTCACTTGAGACAGGGTAATCCTGCCTCTTCTTAAAAACCGGTGCAACTTGATCGCGCCCCGACTGGTTTGCGTTTCTCAAATCTGATGCGAGCCGCATCAAATTTGGTGAGCCAGGCATCACGGCCAATGCACTCGATGTTATGGATGAGGGCATGTTATCCTTGCACCAAGGCTATACCGTCTCAGACACGGCTATTATTGTACCACCGATGTCTGAAAAATGCATCGGTGAAGAATTCTTCCTCTGCACGGATAGTTTACGTGCTGGAATCAAGTGGGCAAATCTTCCTGCAATCGAACAACGAGATTCGATCCCGTTCGGTAGTCATTCCAGTCAACCGGTCCAACTCTTTGGAGGACATCATCCACGGAGACTCCACTTGAGGAGCGTGGCGCAGGACATTTCGGTCCCTAATCTCGTGTGTGGTGTCAGCATGAGCACTGACACCATAGCAGCCCGATATCTCAAGTTGCTTCTCTTGAGGTTATGCAAAGGGGCATTATTACCATCACCACGCGTCCTACTGTCAGATAAACTTGCGGGAGACGAGGAATCGTCAGACGGATCGCTAAGCCCGAAGATTTCGGACAAGATAGCGCCATGTTTTCGAGTATCGGTCAACTCGGCTCTGGAGGTGTCTGCTCCGAGTAAATCGGAGGCAGGTGGCGCCGCCTTCGATTCGGATGCATCATCCGACTCCCCAGAAAAGATAAGCTCTATTAAAAATGAATCTACATTGCGAGTCGCAGAACCCACTGCAGACACAGCGGATTTATCTTTCGCATGTGGTGTCTCACCACGTGGATTGCTCAAAACTGAAACCGCCCGTTGCTGAATCGCAACAGCAGGCGCGGGATCACCTGCTGCTAAAGCAAGAGAAGAACTCTCTTCGGCTGCACGCATGCGTGCAGCCGCGGAAAGTGACTCTCACATCTCAGCAGCAGATGATTCGCCGCCTTTTCTTGTGAATCGCTTACGTGGTTAGTCACCACGTGAGATAAGTACATACGCTGCATCTGCAGCGGGTAGCACGAGTCGTAATCAAGATGAGTCTGAGATAGAGCTCATCTATTCAGGTGAGCCGAATGATGCATCCGACTCGAAGGCGACACCTCACGCGTCCGGTTCACCCGGGGCGGACAATGCAAGAGCCAGGTTGACTGTCTTTGGTTAACGTGGCGGTATCATGTCCGAAATCTTCAGATCGAGCGATTATCCCGACGAATCTCCGCCTTAAGCAATTCCATCCAACGGAAAGACGCGTGGATATGGTGGTGATGCACCTATACATCACCATGAGCGAAGTAACTCGAGATATCGGGCTGCTATGGTGTCAGTGTTCATGCTGACACCACACACGAGATTAGGGACCGAAATGTCCTGCGCCACGCTCCTCAAGTGGAGTCTCCGTGGATGATGTCATCCAAAGAGTTGGACCGGTTGACTGGAATGACTACCGAACGGGATCGAATCTCGTTGTTCGATTGCAGGAAGATTTGCCCACTTGATTCCAGCACGTAAACTATCCGTGCAGAGGAAGAATTCTTCACCGATGCATTTTTCAGACATCGGTGGTACAATAATAGCCGTGTCTGAGACGGTATAGCCTTGGTGCAAGGATAACATGCCCTCATCCATAACATCGAGTGCATTGGCCGTGATGCCTGGCTCGCCAAATTTGATGCGGCTCGCATCAGGTTTGAGAAACGCAAACCAGTCGGGGCGCGATCAAGTTGCACCGGTTTTTAAGAAAGGCAGGATTACCCTGTCTCAAGTGAGGTGATTCCTGTCCAGGTTGCCTGGAAAATCGAGCCGTACCCCTAGAGAGGTCTACCTCCCTAATGATCCCTACTGGAGGGCGTGCATCTCTTCCGATATTTCCGAAGGGATTGACACTTTGCAATCCCTGTACTCGCGTTCGGGGAAGGTCGTTTTCCGACGGCCCTTCTTCGAACGCAGCGTAGGGTCTCGTCAAGTTTCTCGAAGAGACCAAGGACATCAACAATCAGCTGGGCACGAGGCTCCCAGCTGTCCCAGGCCGGTGGATAGCCACGCCAGCGGACGAGGTAACTCGTCCGGACGCCATTCACGTCGCGGTGGTTCAAAATACGATCCACAATAAGCGTAGATCACCGCCAGAATTCACCAAAGGATGTGGTGGGGGCGGGAACACCTAATCTGGCTCGAGGGCCGGATCAGCTTGATGCTCAGGAACTGAACCGTGTAACGGAACAGTTGCAAGATGTCCTGGCTCATATACAGACTCAGCGTTACGAGCGCCGTGACCTTGCAAGGGATAGTTACAATTCCTTAGCGCACTATAATTTGAACGATTGTGCCGCGTTTGCGTTCGCGCAACTTGAGAAAGAACGTTCGACTCATTCTCTTCGTGACGAGCTGGCTGCAGCTCGTCGAGACATCGCTCAACTGCGTGCGCAGGTCGCTTCTCAAGTCGAACAGACTGGCTCGTTAAAACGGGACCACTCTAAGGTAGACTCGGCCCTTGACCGCGGAGGTGTTCTTCGCCTCTCGATCGGGCTCGTACTGATTGTACGGGCGGAGACGTCCAACGTAAAACGCAGGATGCGTACGCATCCTACGAGGCAGTTCAATCGTGTATGCGTTGCCCATGAGGCGCAATACACGAATTGGACCGATGTACATGGGCAGTAATTTAATGCTACCCACGTTTCTCACTGCGTGTATAGGTAGATTTACTGTAGACAGTAAAACTAAGTCTCCCCTATTAAATAAAAGAACATTTGCTCTTCCATGTTTGTCTGCGTTTCTTTTTGCTCATCCATTTCGTCTGAAATAGTGTCTTGAACAAAGCGGACAACCGCTTCGCGAATCAGCAGAAATTCCTCTGCTGTTTCGTTATTTTTATCAGCAGTGCGGTTCGTTTTTTTCACTACTGAAAGAAAGTTGTATCACCAGTGAGGGTGTCATTGTCCTCACTGTGGCAGTCGTTGGCGATGCTGAACATACCACCATCATCGTCATCATCATCATCGGTGTCGATGTGATCGATGTCGGCATCCATCACGTCGAAACCATTGTCGACGTGTGATGATCAAGAAACAGATCGATTTTCGTTCGAGCGAGTCCTCCCCCCCCTAAACCTCGAGTCACACTCTAAGAAGGCGGGTAAACGTGGACAGCGTAGGCCATTCACGAAGAATGGTATATGCGTTGTCGACGCATGAATAAAGGTGTTGATGGAGAATTCCGCCATCAGCAATAATTCACTCGTTCGTAAATTAGTGAACATGCGCTCAAAGTATCTATTCGCGGACGCGGCTGACGCGTTCCGTCTGGCCATCCATAAACAGATGGTCAGAAGTCGACATCTTCAAACGTTCTCCAAGTGAACGGAACACGGATTGCCAGAACTCTGCCGTAAAGCGGGGGTCCCTATCATACGAGTTCACGGGGTAACCCGTGAAGTCGAAAGATAGTGTCGGTGAAGACACGCGCACAGCCCCGTGCTGTGATTGACTCAGGTACAGCATGAAGATGTACTATCTTGCTGAACCGATCAACAATCACAAGAATACCAGTATTCTTGTGAGCGTCATTGGGAAACCCGAAGACGAAGTCCATTGATGCGGACTGCCAACACTCTGCCGGAATCGAAAGAGGCTTCAAGGGTGCGCGGGATAAAGAACTAGGCTTCACTCGTTGACAAACGTCGCAAGCGCGAATGTATTTGCGCTCAAATCATACTGGCGGGGCCAGTAAAAGTCATGACTCACTGTGGTCGCCCAGATTTCACAGCCGTGAGGTGGGTCTTTTCCCTACCGCGATGCCCACTTGTTGTGGCATCGTGACACTTATACATGATGCGCAATCGCAAATCATTATGTGCCGGAACGACGACACGAGGTGTGTCGCCGTTGACCGCTGTATAGTACAGCAGTCCATCACGAACAGAATACCGTTCGGTTGAAGAGCGGTATTGAGACGACAAGCTTTTCAAAGCTTGACTGCATGGATTGGACACGTAGTCCATTAGTCGCAGAAGGTACTCATCTTCTGCGTATGCTCTTTGCACGTCGTCAAGCATATTCGATGACAGAACATTTAATGATAGTATTGCTACAGTTGGGATCACCCCTACTGATCGGGTTGAGCAAGTCCCTCGAGATCGGGCCGACGCGAAAGAGCATCAGCGACGACATTAAGTCGCCCTGATTTACATTCGACAGAGAAGCTGTACTCCGCAAACAAAAAGCAGCCACCTCGCCATTCGTTGCGAGAGGTGTGGACTGTTTACGGCCGTGCGTAACGACGCATGGTCGGTATACACGATGAAGGAATTATCTCCTGAGAGATATACCCGAAAATTAGCAAGTGCGTACTTCATGGCAAGGATCTCCTTGTCATGCACTGGGTATTCAAGCTCAGCTGCTTGCAGATGACACGATTGATTACAGACGACGCACTCAACGTCATCTACATCGTGCTGCATTAACGCGCAGCCGATTTTAAAATTGCTGGCGTCACAGAGCACATGAAATGGTCTTTCCTGGTTTGCAATCGCCAACACAGGCGATTGTACAAAGCTTTTTTTTGTACCTTCAAAAAAGTGCTGACACACAGCGCTCCATGACCACCACTCGTTTTTCTTTAACAGACGAGAGAGATGTACGGTCATCTCGGCATAGCTGCGCGAGTACTTTTGCACGTACGCCGCTAAGCCAAGGAGCTTTCGAAGCTTCTTGACATCGCCTGTCACAGGCCAGTCGCTAACCGCCTTTATCTTTTCCGGATCAAGGCGTACGCAGTGTTTACCTACGATACAACCAAGAAGTGGCATTTCGTTCGCTGCGAATATACGCTTCTTGAGGTTCGCGAACAACTAATGCTCTCGCATCAGAGTAAGAACCTTCCGGACGTGGATTTGATGAACCCCCACGTCCGTCTTTCCATCCATAGCCCGGCTATGGACGAAGACATCGTCAAAGTAACTCGGTGCAAAATCACTCACCGATCGCAACAGATTCGTAACACATCTGTTGAACGCTGCAGGGGAGTTACTTAGCCCCTGCGGCATCACTAGCCACTCCCAGAGCGTACCACCGGGGGGTGGTCGCTGCTGTGTACGGGATGTCCCGTTCTCGCACGAGGATATCATAAATCCATTAATCAGATCCATGGACGAAAATATGGTACGTTTTTTGCCATACCATCAATGATGACGTCCTTCCTCGGTATCGGTGCCTAAGCCGGTACCGTTTCAGCATTTAGCTTGTTCAATGCGTGCACTCTCCTCCACCCCTTTTTTTGGTCTTTTGCATACAGAAGGTCGCATAGCTGTGAGGTTAAGCTAATTTTTTCATACGGCCCATTGAAATCGTTAGGAAAAGAATTTTTCGATCGCTGTGACATATTCACAAGGCTGTGGCAATTGCTTCATGAAACAGTATTTTGAATCCGGTTTCAGTTCGATCTCGTTTCGAGTGTCTTTATCCTTAGGCAACTCACGTGGCACGGATTCCGGGAAAATATCCCTGAATTCAACCAAATCCTTATACAAAGGATTTGTATTCGAAGACTCCCAAGATTGAGACGTGTATCGCTCAATCCGAGTCTTCTCATCGAGGACACTCTCGTCCATCGATGAGCTGCTGAGAACACGTTCGTTCTCAGTAAACACTTGTGCCGACCGAATGTGACCGAATGTCGGCGACGTACTCGTCCTCTGTGACGAGTACGCAGATCTGCTTGATCTTGTCACTACGCAAATCTCGCAAGAATCTTTTCGATTCTAGCGCTGGCAACCTGATTACCTCCAAAGCTGACTTCGGAGATGTAACCAGATCAGGTGTATAAGCGCCTACACTTGATCCGTCATTCACCAAGCCATTCACTGTCTCGGTGATTTCCTGGGAAAACACATCCACAGGTGGTTGGGGATCCACACCCTCAACATAAATCTTTCGATGGTTATCACTCTCAGGAAAGCTGGAACTTTCTTCCATTACGTGTACTGACTGTGAGTGTACTACCACGGTCACGTCCTCTTCGATTGACTCTTTTTCAGTCGATCGAGCTTGATCTACTATAGGCTCTTTGATAGTCGATCTTTCTTTAACGTGTTGTTCATCCTGAACAGCACTAATCTCTCTTCTCGGATGCACCCTTATCGGTGTGCATCCGTGTTCCAGTCCACTCGATCTCTTCGAGTGGTGAACCTTCGGCGCAGCCTGCGTTTCTACGCAGGTGCCGGAAGATGGTTCCACAGTTTATTGGCCTTCTACACTGTGATCTTGTGCAATCGTACTAACGACCGTACCACAAGCGAGGCCATCGCACTCACTCGTAGTACATCCACACGCTTGTGTACGCTCCAAGAAGTTCATCAGATGGCCATTCGATGAACAAACGGTAGGCTTCTTCGCGGATCGATGCTGCCAGCTAACCCATGGCTGGTATTTTCTAAGTCATGGCAGACCTAGGATGACATCAAATTTGTCATCCAAATCTGCTACGATATAGTCATCATCGTACTGCTTTCCTTCTAGCGTGTAGTGGATTCCCACTACACGTTTGTTCACTGTTACGGATGCGCCTGTAGCAAGGCACACCGTCATCCTCGTTGGAGGGAACTCTCACTCAACATTGTTGAGCCTACTATCCCCTTGCGACTGGCATCGAATGAAACTGTTTGAAGCCTCACAGTCAACTAGGGCGCGAAGTGACATTCCACTTGTCACGTCGATCTTCAAAGTGATGAGAGAATCCTCATCATTAAGGGCGGTAACACACAGCGACTGTGTGTTGAGAGCAATCTTCGTCAAGATTCCTGCAGATTCTCTTGACGTTGCTGGATCAGCATGGTGCTCCGCCCCTACTGACCCTGTCCGTTTTTTTGACGGTCCGGCTTGCTGTCGCGGCTTGGCGACATGGTCGGACCCACGTCTTGGACCTTTCCTTGGCCAACGGCGGTATCACGTCCTGTCTTTGGACGTGATGCGATGCTTGGAAGACTACACTCATGGGCGTAATGTCCAATCTTCTGACAGCGATGACATCTTGCCGTTCTCTTGTGACTCAGAGAGCGAGAGTTCTCGCTCTCGATGCAACAGAGGTCCATCGCCTCGGAGCCTCTGGTTTCCTATCGTCTAGTCGGATGATAGTTGGACGAGCTAGCCTGAGACTGTCTCAGGCTGAAGTCTTCTTGTTCCGCATACGCTATCGCCTTTTTTAGCGTAGGGAAGTCCTCTTGGACACGTAGTTCAACACCGGCCCATCTACAGATGAATACGTAGGTAAGCGTGTGCTCATCAACAGGGCTCTCAGTGGCGCTACTCGCAGGTAGCGTAGATGTTGTGCGTAAGCCTGCACATCCCGCTTACCTTGTTTGAGCCTCAGGATGTGCAGAGAGTGCTCTGCACTCGGCTCGTGGAGGCTCACACGATTTTTTGAGTCGAGACTTCAAGATCTCCAACGAATTAAACACGTTAATCATGAAGCTTGAGCCCTAAAGCCCAAGTATTTGCTCGTCCTGTCCAATTTGACAGGGTGAAAGTGATTTGCATCTCGTCACCCTCGATGTGACGGGCTCTGATGGCGTCGTCTAACTCGACGAACCATCTCAAAAGGGAACCCTCATTGGTTCCCTTGTACCTTGACATATCAATCTTTAAGGTTTCGGGTCGAAGCTTGTGCGTCGGCCCGCCCATCGACTGATGAGAGCCTTGCTGTTGTAGCAAGGCTATCTTCTGTCTTTCGATGCCAAGTTCCCCTTGTAGGAATTTGTTGATAGCAGCATGTTGCTGGTCTCTGCTTAGAGACTACAGCATACCACTGATGGCGGGTTCGCCCATGAGCACACTCATGCGGCCGACTACCTCCCATTATGAGTCACTCAGATAGGAGTAGCCTTCACGTGTGACGTGAAAGCTGTCGTCTTCTACGTCCAACATGTTCACGTTGGACGGACACTAAGTAGTCGTTTGACGGACTACGAAGTGCTATCAGGTGTAACGGGGCACCATTAGTTTGGGGTGCCACGAAAGTTTACGTACACGAGTACGTGCAGAGGAAGCTAATCTACTTGAACGACTCGGTCAAGTAAAGGTGAAAGAGAAATGTATTTGATAAAGTTAAGCTATCAATATAACTTAAATCTTTATCTAGCTATATTAACTACGCCGTCGTATGACGTCTAGCTGCGATTGGTGGCAATCTATGGTTGACATGTCTTATGTCAACCAATCTTGGAGCAGCGCATGAATATATTCCTATAAAGGGGATAATATTCCTTCAATATTATCCATCCTGGATAAAATTGGTAGAATATTGTCATGTTAGACAATATTCCTACTGACACCGTTTGGTGTCAATTTCATTTAACAGGCTACCCCGTTACAATTATAGTTGAAAAAGGACCAGATAAAATTTCTGTTATTTGGGCCACGTTGACGCGAGTTTACTTGTACGTGATTTCTTTTATTTCTTCGGATTTTTTTCGATTGATCAGGATAGTATATGTATTCTCGTGATAAAATGTAGCTTTTCTACTTAATTTTTTGAAAATGACATTGTACACATAAAAATATACTGGCCCTTTCGTTTTACGTTTTTTAATTATATAAGTTAAATGAGGCTGGAGCATCAAAAGAATATGGACGTTATGTGTAGTAAGATAATTGAAGACTGCGGGATGCGCGGAAATTCGCGGGACGCGCAGGATGCTTCGACTCATCCCGCGTCCCATCCCGCGCAAAATGAGATCCGGGATCCGAGGGATGGGACGCTGCGGGATGGGGCCCTAATCGATGGTCTAACCTCGAAATTTGCTAAGATCATTCATTGTAACAACAAGGTGAAAGGCTCTTTATCCCTACCGTGAGCTCTCTTGCGTGCTTTTCTGTCAAACAATCATGCTCGCTCTTGGAATTGAACAATCCCTGCGTGGGTGTGGCTTCGGTCTTCGAGTCCGAATAGATTCTGAGTGTAGTGAGCTTCAGTACTGTCTCAGCAACAGCTGCGGTCCTAACGCTTGCCCCAGTAACGGCTGTGCAGTCGGTGGCTGTGCACTAGTCATGCAGTTACAACACCGAACGACATCAAACGAAGCCATTCCGGTAGTAACGAGTCCAAGACAGTGCGAGCTTAAGTGAAAAAGCTTCCGATCTCCTGGTCGTGCTTCTTTTTAACTAGTGGAAGTAGTTCGAGTCGTGCTTCCGCTCAATGCACTGATTTTACTACTAGACTCTGCTCGGATATTTTGACGTGCTTGCGATCCCTTTACGTGGCGACGATCCGGACTATTCAGATTGATGCATCACGGACCCGCTCGAAATAGTAGACAAGCTCTCCCCTTCCTCGCTTACGATCCCCTAAACCGTGCTTGAGCATTGGCTTGATGATGGGGATAGCTGCGCGATCAAAACTGTCGACATGCAGCGCACTTCAACCGGGCAAGACCACAGGTTCCAACCGCTACGTCCATTGTGTAGTCACGTCGGAGCGCCCATAATATGATAAATAGCCGTTTGTGCCAACTGATCGCCCATTGCTTCAGTTTACGCTTCAACAGTAATTGGCTCGTTTTTGGCTGGTAATGCTGTTCGACGCCGCTACCAAAGGCCATAGACATGTCTGACGGACGATTTGCTCGACAGGACACTTTGTCTTTGAGAAATTTCTGCCCTCAGCTTCAAGGCTATTCACAACCCACTCCTGACCATAAACAGGAGCAACTGACTCGAGGTGAGGGCCTGTAAATGAAGACGAGTAGACGACGATACCCAATGACTTGGATAGCACGTAAACTCTGTATCTCCTCACCCAAACACCGTCGCTAGTTGTCCTGGACGCTTCCTCCGTTCTTCATTCTCCATTTTGCCTCGTACCCGAATAGTAAACTTGAATAGTTCATTGTGTAGCATGATGAATATCTTTCGCGTTGCGGCGCTAGTCATGACTTTGCTGAAAATCACCACTGGCGCTACCCACGTCCAACCACTTCCAGGTGCATGCTCAGGAGTTTGTGTCAACACGCACGACCCAAGCATCATCCGTCGTGACGACGGCACCTACTTTCGCTTTTCAACGGGTGGTGGAATTGCTGTCCACACGGCTCCAGACCTCGTTGGACCATGGGAGTACAAGGGTTCAGTCCTACCGCAAGGGCCGAATATCAAGCTCTTGGACGAAAAGATGAAGCCCTGGGAAAAAAAATGGACGTCTGGGCGCCAGATGTGCACCGCGTGGGCAACAAGTTCTACTTGTACTACGCAGCTGTACGAGACGCTCCGTTAGAACGTCAGAATCTTGCGGCGATTGGTGTTGCCACGTCATCTACGATGGATATTGGCTCGTGGAAGGACTTGGGCGGTATCGGCATACAGAGCAATGGCAAAAGCCAGTACAACGCCATCGATCCAAACCTCTTTGAAGAGAAGGGGAACATGTACATGGTCTCCGGGAGCTACAGAATGGGATTGGTGCAAGCGTCGATGAAGAACCCACCGACGGCAGTAATTCCTGACACGGACATCAAGCTCGCGTACCAGCCTAAGAACCATGCAATCGAAGGCGCCACCATGTTCAAGTATGGACGTTTCAACTACCTCTTCTTCTCGCAAGGCGACTGCTGTAAGTATGATAAGAAGAAACTTGCAGAAGGGGACGAGTACAAGATCAAGGTGTGCCGCTCTAAACCTAGTATTGTGGACTTCCGCGACAAGAACGGCACATCCTGCATGGATGGAGGAGGCACGGTCTTGTTCAAGTCGGAAGGCGATGTCTACGGACCTGGAGGCCAGGGCGTGTACGACGACGAAAAGCACGGACCTGTTCTTTACTACCACTACGTGAACAAGGCTATTGGCTATGAGGACGGTCAAAAGCAGTTTGGCTGGAACAAGCTCGATTTCTCGAGTGGCTGGCCTGTTGTGAAGTCGTCGTGAGCTTGAGAGACTTGCACATTGGACGAGTCAGTGGGCTTAGCGAGCTTATAGAAACAGAAAGAAGTAAGCATGAATCGCAGCACAAACGACCGTGGCCATACAATTCCTTTCCGTCCGCAACAGCTCATTGTATAATTGTCAAGCGCTTATCTGTAGGGAAGTACGCGCTCGAAAACGTAGCCTTCGTGTACCTTGCGACGTCTTCGGAAGCAGCCACACTAGAACGAGTCGGAGCAGGTATGTATACGCTGCACGGCTGCGACGTATGCTTGGCTTATGTGGGTCTTAGCAAGCTGCTGTCATCGAATGCGTCACACTCTTACTTTGTCTCTGTTTTGGAGATGGCAATGCAGCAATTAATGGCTGTATCACCTTGGTGACGTAGAAATAGTCATCACGTTGGTGCGGTACAAGTTTCCGCATACTGACGATCTTGAAATCACCGTGACACCGAAATGTCAGTCAATACGTAACAGTTATCAACTCGGAAGTGCTCGAATCAAAAGCTATGAAGCATCGCCTCCAACTTTAGAAACACCTAGCGCACTACCTTTTCGCCCAGCAGTTGTGTATTAGCCACCGACATCGCTTTCGGTCCGTGAAGTTGCTACACTGTACAATCCCATCGCTCCGTTTGCGGTGCTGCTTCCAGCATCGGCAAACAAGGACAGCATTTTTAAAAGACAAGTCACAAGTCCATGAGCGCTAGCTCCGTAAAGAATAGTGTGGCATCGATCGTTGTGCCCAGAACGACTTTTCAAGGAGTAAGGTATTGGATTCTTTTACAAAGAAGCAGCGCGTAGCGGAGAAATGAACAGCAGTCAGCACCAGGAGCTTATACTGGTCCAGGTTGCATAGTAGTAAGTCTTCTGGCAACCTAATACTGCTTTTAGGCTCTGGTCTTAACGAGGACGGACACTACTGCATACACATGCCACCCGTACTTCTGATGACGACGTAATGCACAGTGATAAATCCAATTGTTTTTTGTACATGGTTTCTATCTTACAGCATTTTATTTTACTTTCCGTTCTTATTTGGTATATTCTCCCCTTGAATAACGATAAACTTACATGATGTGAGTTTCCTTGATAGAAATTTTGGTCTGTCCAGGTGGCGTTATAGCACATGAGCAACATTAATTTCGAAGTGGAACGGGTGACTGAGCTACCTCACAAATAGAGTGAATATTTACTCAGCTATAGCTCAAGCATTAGGGTACGATATATCTGAATCATGGATTCAGTCATGCATATTTGAGATTGCAGCCTACTGACGACAGGACATCGTATTACTACGAATGTGGACTACGCGAACCAGTGCACAGCCGTACTGCCCACCATACTAGCTAAAATCGTGCAGTAGAGCCGAAGTAGTTTGTATAGAGTTCATTCTTGTGCATACGATGCATGTTCGAGCCGAGAGGAGGGGGGGTCGCTTATGGACGTTTAGTACGTCCAGCGGTATCAGCGACAGAAGACCACGAGAGATGTGTTCACATTAACGTGATTACTAAATAGCGGCATCCAACCGATGGTTGACACCTTCGTAGCGGCTTGGACACATCTGTTCTAAGCAATTGTACGCAGAGTCAGCATGTAGCTGTGGTATGCAGGTTCATTGGGTTTTCCATGAGCTAGAGCAGCAGCATGGCACTGGATGGCAGGGCGCTTGTTTGGGTTGAGGGGATTTTCAATTACTAGGTGGAAGACATGTTACGGTTGCACCCGAGAAGTTTCTGCTCAGACATATTAAGTAAGTGGCCTAAACATGTCCGATACTTGCCTCAGATCGTTCACAGGGGCGGGTTATGACTGTCGTGAAGTCTATACCGATGACTAATAACTTTTCATGCATTTCACTACACTTGTGTCAAATTCATCATCAGGGGGACCATTGTAAGTTTTGTGAAGAATAAAGCACACAAACTCATGCACGGAGCACGCCAAGGTCATGGAAAGCGACATGGCAATGGCCGTGTTCTGCAGTCACAAACAAGATGTCGATATACCTTCGCAAAGAACTTCAAGCTACATTTCGATTCACCCTTCCAGCTATAACCTCGCTCAAAACCTAGCTCGTTAAATTCGTCGTTCTCGCGAAAAATTCATCCACCATGACTGCACCAGCACTGCAGCTTTAACTGCATGATTATAGGAGGGACGTGTAGTGGCGACGAGCTCGGCGCTCGGACCACGAACGAGCAGCCACCACGTTCACAGCGACGACTACCACACCAACGAGCGCGTAAAAGACGCTGTGCGCGTCAGTCGAAATCGCATCAGTCAAAGTGGCATCAGTCTGCTGCACTTTCGACAACGACATGCTCATCAGGTCAGCCCACTCAGACGTCTCGCTGGACAAGGATGTACAGTTGGGCTCGTCTGACAGCAATGACTTCATCGTCTTGATAGAATAGTAAACCGGAGTCTTCGCCGGTACGGCCAGAGGCTCAAACATTGCAACCTTGTTCACGGCCGCTGAATACACGATAGAACTCGTCTCGCGCCAAAACCACCAGCCTTTGACCTTGACTTCCGCCGGTGGCGCGTTCACATAGCCCACCTTGCCCCACACCGAAGTCAGCACCGTAAGCTTGTCGGTGACTTGCACGAGCATCTCTCCGTTACCCCACACATCCACGTTCGACTCGGCCGCCACAATTGACCCAGCAAGCAGCTGTCCGGATCCAGACAGAGTCAGGGACTCCTTCTCGACAGAACCCGTCGTGGCAAAACTGGCAATACCTGAGCCATAGACTGAAGCGTGCAGCTTCCGAGCCTCAAGGTAGCCCGTGTCTACCACAATGTCACCGGAGCCAGAAAGCGTACATTTGACCTCGTGCGCCGACAAGTCGTCCGTAATCAACGCGACAACGCCAGTGCCTGCGACTTCCACGTCCAGTTTCCTGTCGAGATTCACCGAGGGGATCTCTAGCTGCACCAAACCATTGCCCATCACTTCCACATCCAGTGAACTCAGCGTTGCGTTCGATAGAGACTTCAGGAACAACCTACCGTCACCCACGCACGCAAGTTTCACGTCCGCCTCAGCATCGTCGAGCATCACTACACTGTCGTCCAGTACCACATCACCCGAAGAGGCTGTAGTCACTTGGTGAAGCACGTTTTTCTCGAACAGGTAGATCTGCGTCAACACGAATCCCTCAACTAGCGCGTCTTCGTTCTTCAGCTGAATTTTAAGTCCGTCATTGCGACCCGGGTGCAGTGGCACGATCTCAATGCTGTTCAATAGGTCACTCGAATTGCCAGAGACAACAATCTTGGCCACAAACGTCTCCTCACCCTGCAAGTCGTCGTTGACATCGTCCTCGAAGTAGTGGTGATGGTAACGGTGGTGCTTGTGCAACATCATGGGTGAAACCCCAATTGCCCTGCGCAACGAGCTGATTTCGTTCGAGTCAGGTTCTGACTCCTCCACGTGCGAAACAGCAGGCGATGATCCCGGAATGAATCCAGGTTGGACACCAGGCACAAAACCAGGCACGACACCCGGGGTCACACCAGAGACGACTCCCGGCACCTCAGAAGCCTTGGTAGACGTTGTGTCAGCGGACAGCGATTCTACAGGGATAGATCCTGGGATGAATCCAGGTTGAACGCCAGGCACGGTACCAGGTACGACACCCGGAGTGACACCAGAGACGACACCCGGCACCTCAGAAGCCTTGGTAGACGTTGTGTCAGCGGACAGCGATTCTACAGGGATAGATCCTGGGATGAATCCAGGTTGAACGCCAGGCACGGTACCAGGTACGACGCCCGGAGTGACACCAGAGACGACACCCGGCACCTCAGCAGCCTTGGAAGCTTGGGCATTTGTAGACGGCGATCCAGCAGGTGCAGATCCTGGGATGAATCCAGGTTGGACGCCAGGCACGGTACCAGGTACAACGCCCGGAGTGACACTAGAGACGACCCCTGGCACCTCACCAGCCTTGGAAGCTTGGGCATTTGTAGATGGCGATCCAGCAGGTGCAGATCCTGGGATGAATCCAGGTTGGACGCCTGGCACGAAACCAGGTACAACGCCCGGAGTAACCCCAGCGACACCCTGGCACCTCACCCCTTAATTTTTGTAGTGATCCGCATCCTGGGATGAATCCGGTACTCACAAACCAGGTACAACGCCCGGAGTAACCCCAGCCACAACGCCTGGCACCGAAGATGACCGAGTAGCGGGAGTGTCGGTTTTGGGCAATAGTGAAGGATCGAGCTCTACAAAAACACGACCAGGTAGTGCCACATACAACTGCTGAAGCTGTGCAGAGCTCGAGATGGTCCAGGAGCGATACAAAGGCTGGTGACCGTCCACATTGTCACCGGACGAGGTCACGTTCGATACGTTAACTGTCCATGCGTCTGCAGTGCCAAGAGCCAGCGCAATCGCAGCGATGTTGGCCGAGAAGTGCATGCGGCCGAGCAAGAATTAATGACGTGGAGGTGGGGACGTTTTGTGGCAAACTCGAAAGTGAGAGGCTGCGAAGAATCCTGAGTTTTTTTTCAGTTCAGTCCTACCTCGGGGGTGACGTACAAGAGGACGGGGGCTTAAGTACGCTTGAACCTGTGAGATGTGATACACTTGCAGGAACGAAAGATCCCATCTAAATATTCATCTCACCCCAACTTGTACATAGCTCGTAAAGGGGGAAGACTGCGTGCCTGTGTCAGCCGGAATCAGATGCGGCAACTTTTTTGGAAGGCGGGCATCTGTTTCACGTCCGTCGGGTCTGCTCACGGACAATGCTGTGAGTGCTAAGTGCAGGAAGGTAGCAACTGCACGGGCAAAAAAGGTTCGATGACCGCCAGGCGACATAAAGTCGAGCTCGCTAGCAATATTCGCTCTGTTCTCGGCACGCTGATACCTGCCGAGCAAATAAAGGGGCCCGCTGCTCTCATTAGAAGATAAAGTCTTGGCAGATCTGTACATCGTAGAACGATAGAATAGTGAAGATGTTACTCTGCTTATTCGGAATGAAGCAGATGGAAGCTGGCCCTTGTATTAAACCAACGAATTGGCTTCACGAAAACTTTTTATGACACACGTGCACGTACAGCGAGTATTATAAAGGTCCATGTGGAGTCACATCCAGAGACCGGGGATTGCGTCTTTGCGACACATCGAAACGTCACTTTCGCATGCGCAAACTCGAGCTCCAAATTGATCAAAGAAGCAGCACTACATTTATTTCGGCGAGAAAAGAAGTCATCCTCACGATGTCGGTACTGAACATAATTCTCGCAAGTAGACGGATGGCTGGCCAGTGGCTCTGCCTCGACAATCACACAATAATATCTGCTCGCGGCGTGCAGCGAACTCCTCGTCGGTGCTTCGCAAAGAAGCAATCACAAACGCGCCTGACGTAATTTGATGGCACAGTCATTGCCGGTACGTCGTCTTGTAGGAGCTAAAGCCAAGCAATTTAGCACAGATGTCCAAGCAATGGATGCAACACCATAAGTAGAACCGAAGGCGAAGTTCTGCAATGGCTCTTATCTTCGAATACACAGAGAAGTCGTAGCTTGATACGAAGCAACGCCCTGTAGCCTCAACAGCCGATGCCGCTTTTACCGCGACAGCTTGACGGTGATAGTACTATGATGAAGCTCACCACATCAATGCTGCTCACTCTTCGTACATCTGTGGTCGTCAATAAAGAAGACGAGGAGAATGCAAGCACGCAGCCCTAGCTTAATTGCAACTTTAGCGACCTCAGTGCTGTGCTTTCTTACAGCACGCTTCACAGTGAGCTCACTCTTCACAATCTCACTCGATCATCATACCACGTCGGATGATGCCACAGATTTAAACAGTCATACTTTATGACTGAGGTCGTGCAGCCCCCTCGACCCATACCGGCGCAAAGCCCAAGCGTCGGGGGAGGGATGGGTCAATGTAGCACAACGCGAGGAGCAAAACGGCGATCCGTTATTGGCCATCCGCCGTGCTAGTGACGCCCTCACTGAACACTCCCCCTTGTCTTCTTAGTCTGCCGCTGTCTCTGTCAAGCCGCAGAGAACGGGCATTCTTCCACCCCAAACGAAATGCACGACGAGTTCGTCATCGTCCTAATCTTTGCCAGTCGATTGTTTTGACAGCACGAAACAAATGGCAGGCCATTCGTTCTTGCAATCGTGTCGCATCCGTTTTTAGTTAGAGAACGAAACCACAAGTGGACCAATTATGCAAACCTAATGGCACGTCAGAGGGGTTCCCACCTGAGAAGCGAAAACGAGGGAAACGGCAGACAGGAGACGGACTATCGATCGATCGATCAATAGACAAGAGAGGAAAAAAGACGCACTGCTCTCGGAGACCGCTGTGACAAAAAAGGGGAGACTGTCGAGCAGCACGAACGTGCATAAGGCAAATCGCACCCCCGCACGCAGTCCGTCGCGCCCTCTCGCTTTGTGTACACGATATCCAGTAGGTTGTATAGCCCTAGTACCTACCTACCTTGTAAAAATACACGTGCCCAACCGCCTCCCTCACTATGGCAATGGACACCATGGTGGACAACCAACCCGAACCAGCGCCGCCTTTAGGGGACGCGGCGACCGCTGTCGATAACTTTGGTGATCTCCTCGCACAACTGCTGCAGTCACTGCCAGCAGAATCGTCGCGGCTCTTCCTGTTGGCCCTCAGTGGCCTCTCTCCAAGCGAGAGCGCTGAACTTTGTCGCTACGTCGACCGTCTCCGTGACGAGAAGCAGTTTCGCGTGGTCAAAGCGATGGCCGAGTCGACGTTTGAAGGCAAAAAGAAATTCATCATGAATCTGCGGAAAAAGTTTCAGGTCCAACAGGCAAAACTGGCGGAAGTGCAGGCGCAGGAGGAACGGGCGATGGAATCGCATAATATGCGCAAACAGGCAATAAATGGTGGGTCTCTTGGTGCGTTTTAGCTGATGGCGACGTGCTTTTGTGTGTGGGTGGAAGCACTTTTGCCCTCTCCTTATTCTGTTGTTTGGTATCCGATGTAACAATTTGTTGCATTCTTTTTTGAAGCTGCTGGTCGGGTCAAAATCATGAACAGTGGTGCTAACAAATTCCACTCATTTAACGCGGTCGTGGGTCCTGACGGGTACGGGAAATGGATCAGTTGTTTGATCTACTATTTTTTAATGCCACCTTCAAGGTATTTTCATACTGACGGGAGCATTATGTGTGTATCCGTGCTGTATGTGTGATATCGTGCAACCCGCCACTTACAGCAAGGAAATCTACGTCAACAAACTTACAGCGCAGAATCTGGCTGGTATGCCGAATGCAGACGGTGTTGTCGTGGGTCGGTCACTGTCTTCGTCGTCCGTGGGGATCTCGAAAGAGGATATTTCGCAGATGGGGCGATTGCTGAGCAACTCACACATTAACGAATCGGAGATGAATCTGCGCGAGCTTGAAATCAATAAGAAGGGCTTCATGTTTGGTGGCAACACTACATCAAGTTCCACACACGACGATGATGACGGGTCAGCAGTCAAGCGCGACCGTCCACAGAGTAGTCGACTGCTCGTAGAAGGCGAGCAGAAGCCTACGCAACGTACGCGCTCTGACACTGGCTCATCAGTACCAGCTGGAGATAATGAGAACAGCGAAAGTTGTACCAGCAACGCTGAAGGCGTGGAGGATCCGGATGCTCCAACAACCAAGCGCTGGACTAAGGGCCAAGACACTGCTCTTCGGGAAAGTGTGCGTATCCACGGCGAAAAGAACTGGAAGGCTATTGCCGAGCTCGTACCAGGTCGAAATCACGCTCAATGTTTGCAACGTTGGCGCAAGGTTCTGAAGCCAGGCCTTGTGAAGGGTCATTGGTCGTTCGAAGAGGATCAGGTACTAGAGTATCTCGTGACGCAGGGTTGCAACAATTGGGGCCAGATTGCAGAGCGAATCCCAGGGCGTACACCGAAGCAGTGCCGTGAACGATGGAAAAACCACTTGGACCCTGCGATCAATAAGGGCCCTTACACTGAAGAAGAAGATTCGGTGATCCTTACTGCACAGGCGAGGCTTGGGAATAAATGGTCGCAAATTGCGCAGCTTTTGAAGGGTCGTACGGAAGACTCGGTAAAAATCCGCTGGAAGTCGCTCAAGCAGAATCCCAGTAAGGCTGCAGCTTCGCACGCGCAACACAAGAAGAACCAGCAGCAGGCACAAGCTGCTGCCGCACAACAAGCGGCAATGGGCTACAATAACTCGGCGTTGATGCGTCAGCGACAGTTGCAATTGTTGCAACAGCAGCAACATATGCAGGCACACAATGCTGAAGCTGTGCAGCAGCTCGATCAACAGCAGCAGATGCAGCAAATGCGTCTTCACGAAAAGCTCATGCAGCAACAGCTACAGCAGGGTCAGCACGTCAGCCACGTTGCCATGCTCACGGAGGACCTGAAGGCCGAGCCGTACCAGCAGAACCGCGGTATGCTCATGAGTCACTCGCCTGGTGGTGATCCGAGTCTGTTCGCTGCTGGCTCGTATGCTCAACAGCCGTATGCCCCTCAGCAGCAATACGAGAGTCAAGATTATGTCGCCAACAATAGCTACGATCCGCGGTATTACGAACGGCAGACATCTACTGGAGCGGTTAGTCAAGGCACGTCTCCAGCGCATCAGATGGACCACCAGCAGCAGAATGCCGGTGAGACCTGGCTTGTACCTGGAGCCGCCGGTACGAACGGGGACATGATTCAAGACGGGATGCCTCGAATGGTGGACAGCCAACAGCAAGCTCAGCAGGCCCAGCAGCCTGGCGCCAATAGTGCGAGCATGTGGGATTCGTATCCACGTCAACAAGATACGTCACAGCTGAGTCCGCTGGGTCTGCAGGTGAGTGAATTTATTTTTTAAGTGGCCGCCGTGCTGCTGGGGCTGCAGCAAGCAAGGCATGAGGACTGTCCTTGATACAGTCTCGTTTCGTCGGTAGCGGATGCGATGAGCTTGAATGATGTGCTGACTGTCTTCGGCTTCTCGCGTGCTATATAGGCACTGTTGCAAGATCCTGCGCGTGGTGGTGCATTGGACCCAAGCTTTTACCAGTCGATGGGGCAACAGGAGCAAGAGCAGCAGCAGTCTCCATTCCCATACGAAAGCGGTTTGTCGAGTTTTGACAGCTCCTCAACGATGGCGTTTTCACACACGCAGGCGCTGTAACGTAAAAGCACAGGGCGTTGGCAGATTTTATCACTAGTTCAGTAGTCAGCAAGTCTCAATTAACGAGTCATGTCATTGGATTTTTTTAGACTCAAAAGCCGCATCAAATCTATTCATGTCAAAAGTACAGGGTGTCATCAGCTGTGAAGTATCAAGTAGTAGGAACAAACGACATTCTCCGATCAGGAATAAACCGGACTCCCTGTCCAATACGATAAAGCACTAGCTCTTCGTCTGAGAGGGTATGCCCTTTCCTCGTGCTTCCTGCTTCAGTTTCTACCACGAAGAAAAGCCAGCCACGTTTTCTCGTCCTTCGTAGCATTCTCGCTGCTGCTCTTCATGGCAGACGCGGACTTGTTCGGGGACTTGCCACTCGACTGTGTCTTTCTCGAGGGCAGGGAGACAGAAGCAGTAGCAGCAGCAGCAGCTGGTCATGCTCATGCACTGGGTGCCAATGGCTCGAGCCATAGCGCAATGGCAGCAGCTGCAGCTTCCATGGACGTGTTCGTCCCCGACGACCAGATGTTACTCGACAGTGACGTGCCCGGCTCATCGCCCACGAACATGATGACGCCCAAGACGGAGAACGAGGACTTTTTGACGCCACTTTCCTTCTCCTTCATCCCGAACGGAGTGGCGGCCGTAGGGGGTCCCACCTACCGCGTAGCTCCCCAGCACAAACACAAGCGCGTGCGCTCGAATCCAGACGTGCTGCAGGGGTTCGGTATGGCTACAACGGCGCATCTGGATATGACGTCTCCCGCATCAATGAGGCATGAAGGGCTGGGCTTTCTGCAGCCACAACGCAACGAGGGGCCACTTGGACTTGTGCCGATGAGACCCTCGGTGCCTCCCGTTGATTTTGCAAGACGCTCAGCAGCAGCAACAGCAGCAGCTCACGGAGAGTCGTTTGAAGGAATGGACGCGTTTCTACAGGAAATGGCCTGGTCGGAGCTCAATTCCAGCCACCACCAGCAGCAGCTGCATCCTCAACACGTGCCAAGTGGAAGTGCTGCCGCGATAGAAAATTACACTATTTTGAACGGCGAGGTGTCCCCTGTGGTTTATCGCACGCAACGTATACAAGAAGGTGTGAATGAGCTCAAGATGAAGCGCAAGCGTCCAGCCAGTTATCACTTGAGACACCATTCGAATCCTGTCGACTTGCTGCACAATTTGGACCAGTTTCGTATACTGGCGGACCAAAGCAAGGATAAACGAGTACAGCAACAGGTGCAGCAGCAGCAACAACATCAGCAGCAACAACACCAGCAGCAACAACACCAGCAGCAGTCGAATCAAGGGTATTTAAATTCGCCTGCTGACTTGCAGGACCCTTCGATGTTTCTGGAGCCATTGCAGCAAAATCTGCAGCATTTTCAGTTCCAAGTGCCCTCTCCGATTGCCAGCGGCGCCGTGCACTCGCTGCACGGCCGTCGGTCGTCGCTCGGCAGTACGTTGCCTCCACGTGCAGCTGCTCGTAGACGTGGTGGTGCAAATCGTCCATCAGGACTCTCGATGGATATGTCCCAAATGAATTTGGAGTTTCTTTCAGTGCCAGAGGAACCAAGCAATCCTGATCTCGACCCATGTGGGCTATCGACTGCTGTCTCTTCATTTGACAGCAAGAAGGTAGTCGTTGACGACGCGAATCGGAAGATGTACAAGTGTGGCCGCTGTGGGCAGCCCAAGGTGGGTCATATCTGCACAATGCCCGATCAGCGCAACAACTGGACGCAGGTGGACCTCGAGGTCACGAAAGGTCTTAAAATCATGCGCAGTAGCTGCCACATTATGCCGGTGAAGAGCAAGTGGAAGGTCCAGTGCAACGACCATGAACCGGTGCAACTTGTTCCTAAGGGTGACGTTAAGCACGAATTCGATACGGCAGTAAATCAGCTGTGGGCTTAGAAGAGCTAAATCGTCAAGTGCATGTAGTGCTCGTAAACACTGCGGATATTTTGGACATAATGTGAATTGTCTTTGATCTTGTAAAGGCAAAAGCAGTATCGCTGCTGCACACTTTTGGTCTTTTGTTGATCCATTCCTTCGTTTTCACACTCGCCCCTGACGAGGATGCGTGTTAACAATTGAATGGTCCTGTTTATTGTTTAACTGTCAACTTGCTAAGGTCTAACAAAAGCGTGCCAGCTGCCATTCCCCGTTTCTGTTTCAGACATATTAAGCGACTACCTCGCACGTTAACCGCTAGGCATAAATATTCCTTTTGTAGCCATTATGTAACGGGGCACCCTGAAGCTTGTACTGATGACAGTACAAGCTACTTATTCTGATGACAGAATAAGGCGGTGCCTCGTGACTTCACGTACACTCGTACGTGCAGAGGAAGACGGTAAGAAGAAGCGAGTACTTAGTTAATGTAACGGGGTGAATCGTTACATAACAATTTATAAGAAATTGTTAATAGAATATAACTATAAGAGTTATATTCTCAGAATATTATCATAAGGACAAATATTCTGTAGCACTTACGAGTAGTTCCTAATTGGTTGATATAGGCCATTATATCAACCAACGCAGACACGCCACGACAGACGCACGCAATGAGTGGTGAGCAGATAGTTGATATGCACATTTGTATTTAGACATAGTTAGATGAAGATAAATAGTGATTTATTGCAGACATTAACTATTATAAATACAGTTCTACTTTTTACTTTAACCAAGTACTCGCTTCTTCTTTACTGTCTTCCTCTGCACGTACGAGTGTACGTGAAGTTACGAGGCACCGCCTTATTCTGTCATCAGAATAAGTAGCTTGTACTGTCACCAGTACAAGCTTCAGGGTGCCCCGTTACACCTGGTAGCACTTCGTAGTCCGTCCAAGGACCACGTTCACATCTAACATGAATATGTTAGATGATGATGATGACCAAAGCTTTCACGCGACGCGTGACGGCTACTCCCATTTGAGCAATGTCGAATGGGATGCGGTCGAACGGATGGGTTCAACCATGAGCATCCATGCTGTTAGCGTCATGCTAGAGGCTCTCAATAGAGATGCCCAACATGCTACTATCGCCAAGTTCATTCAAAATGAACTTGACGCTGAACGCGAGAAAGTAGCCTTGCTTCACCAACAAGGTTATCAACAAGCAGAGTTGTTGAGAGAACAGGGTGCTCAACAGTTTGAACTGTTGAGACAGCAGCAGGCTGCTGCTGGTGGGTCGATGCACTCGCGTCGACCCGAGACCTTGAAGATTGACATCTCCAAGTATAAGGAGTCGAAGAGGACTCCCTCTTGAGATGGTTCGTCGAATTGGATGACTCCATAAGGGCGCGTCGCATCGACGATGGGGAAATGCAAGTTGCATTTGCCCAGTCAAATCTGGCAGGACGTGCCAAGACTTGGGCACTGGGGCTCAAGTTGCACGACCCATATGCGTTTGGGTCGTTAGAAGTCTTCAAGTCGCGGCTCAGACAAACGTTTGAACCGCCTAGAGCTGAGTTCAGAGCTCGAACTGAACTCTAGAAGCCCAAGCAGGGTAAGCGTGATGTGCACGCTTACGCGCAACATATACGACATCTCACGAGTTGTATAAGTTCCAATCCGGTTGATGAACACACGTTGGTTTCGGTGTTCATGCAGGGTCTTGCGGATGGTCCCGTCAAGACTCACCTGTTTCGGCTTAAACTAGATTCACTAGAACAAGCCATTTCCATTGCGGAACAGGAAGACATCAGTCTGAGACAGGCTCGCGCCAGCTCGACATCATATCGTCAACCGAGACGGTATGACAACGGAGGTCCAGAGCCGATGGAATTCTGTTATGTAGAGAGCGAGAAGGCTCGCTCTACAGACTACAAGAAGCTGCAGAAATGCAACAGATATCAGAAGACAGGACACTACGCTTACGAGTGTAGTGCCCCTCGTCCAGTGTCTCGCGACACTGGGCGTAGTGACCGTCCACCCATGAGAAAGGGGCAGGGACGCGGGTCCGCTGTTGGTGCAAAGACGCAACAACGGGATGGACCGTCAAAAAACGGTCAGGATCAGTAGGTGCGGAGCACCCTACTGGTCCAGCAACGTCAAGAGAATTTGTAGGCCTCTTGATGAAGGTTGCTCCCAACGCACAAACGTTGTGCGTTGCTGCTCTAGGTAATGAGGACTCACTCATTACCTTGAAACTCGAAGTGACGAATAAGTTGTCCTTTCGAGCTCTAGTCGATTGTGGGGCGTCCAACAATTTTGTGCGACGCCAATCGCTAGAAGATGGTCACTTCAATTACAGTGAATGTGACACACCTCCTACGAGGATGACGGTACGTCTTGCGACAGGCGCATCCGTAACCATCATGAAGCGTATAGTGAAGATTCACTATACGCTAGAAGATACCCAGTATGACGATGACTTTATCGTATTGGATTTGGATGACAAATTTGATGTCATCCTTGGAATACCGTGGCTCAGAAGGTACGAACCATGGGTAAACTGGCAACATCGAACAGTAACGATGCCTGCCGCTTGTTCATCAGATGGCCATCTGATGAACGTTTTGGAGAGTCCACAAGCGTGTGGATGTACTACGAGTGAGTGCGATGGCCTCACTTGTGGTACGGTCGTTAGCACGACTGCACAAAACCTTAGCGTAACAAACAGTTACACTTCGGAGCAAAGTTCCGGCGGCTGTGAGGAAACACAGGCTGCGCCGAAGGTCCACAACTCGAATAAGTCGAGTGGACCGGGACAAAGATGTATCCCTAGCGGGGAACATCTAGAAGAGAAACAATCGATCGCTCAGGTTAAGCGAAACGATAATCCTAGATCGACTGGAGAGTCTTTCGTAGAGGATCTCACTGTGGTTGCGCAACCACAGCTAGAGGAAGTTAAGGGAATAAATCCCGATATAACAGATACGGTGGAAATAAGTTCCCCGAAACCCGCGGGAATAAGTCCCCGGGAAGCCGAAGGAATAAGTCCTTCGAAGCCTGTGGGAATAAGTCCCCAGGAAATGACAGAGACATTAAATGTCATAGTCAATAACGGATCAAGTGTAGGCGCTTATACACTTGATCTGATTGCGCCTCCGAAGTTGACTTCAGAGATCACTCAGTTGCCAACGCTCGAACATCAAAGGTTCTTGCGTGATCTGCGTAGTGGCAAAGTCAAGCAGATCTGCGTACTCGTCGCTGATGATGAGTGTGTAACCGACATAAGGTCAGCAACAGTGTTTCCTGAGAACGAGAGAGTTCTCAGTAGTTCATCTATGGACGAGAGTGTCCTAAATGAAAAGACACGAGTTGAGCGATATGACTCCCAATCGTGGAAATCGCTCAAGACAAATCCTCTCTATGAAGATTTGGTTGAATTCAAGGATGTATTCCCTGAAACTGTTCCGTGCGAATTACCGAAGGATAAAGGTATTCGACACGAGGTCGAGCTTAAACCAGGCTCGAAGTACTGTGTCATGAAGCAGTGGCCACTGCCCCGTGAACAAGTACTTGCGATCGACAAGTTCTTTGCCGATTGTTTAGCAGCGGGCCATTTGAGGGAATCAACTTCCCCACATAGCTCTCCGACCTTCTGTGTGCGAAAAGCAACAGGAGGGTGGCGGATAGTGCACGCGTTCAACAAATTGAACGCTGCAACGGTACCGGTTCAGACGCCGATACCGAGGAAGGACGTAATCATTGATGGTATGTCAAAGAGTACCATCTTTCTGTCCATGGATTTGATGGATGGCTTCTATCAAATCCTTATGCGAGAACGGGATATACCCTATACCGCAGTTAGCACGCCTAGCGGCATGCTCTGGGAATGGCTAGTAATGCCACAAGGGCTTAGTAATGCCCCTGTCACGTTCAACAGATGTGTATCACATCTGTTGAGACCAGTACGAGAATTCGCGCCGAGTTATTTCGATGACGTATTCATCCATAGTCGAGCTATGGATGGAAAGTCGGATGTTGAGGTTCACAGGTACCACGTCCGACAGGTTCTTACAATCATGCGAAAGCATCAATTGTATGCAAACCTCAAGAAGTGTATATTTGCAGCAAGCGAAATACCACTTCTAGGGTGCATCGTTAGAAAGAACGAAGTACGTCCTGATCCCGAAAAGATCAAGGCGATCACCGACTGGCCTGTGCCAGTCGATGTAAAAGGTCTTCGAAAATTCCTTGGGCTAGCGGCGTATTTGCACAAGTATTCACGCAATTACGCCGAGATGACTGTACACCTCTCTCGTTTGTTGAAAAGAACGAGAGGTGGTTATGGAACGCTGAATGTCAGCGCTCCTTTGAGGGTATCAAGCAGAGCTTGATACAATCCCCAGTCCTAGCAATTGCCGATCAGGACAGGCCATTTCATGTGGTCTGTGATGCCAGCGATTTCGCAATCGGCTGTGCATTAATGCAGTACGATCTTGAAGGCGTTGAACGCGTCGTCTGCTATCAGTCGCGTCAGCTGCAACCAGCTGAGCGGAACAATCCAGTACATGACAAGGAACTCCTTGCCATGAAGTATGCACTCGCGAAGTTCAGAGTCTATTTATTAGGAGATAGACCCTTCATTGTTTACACTGACCATGCGTCATTACGCACGGCAGTGAACAGCCCGCACCTTTCACAACGAATGGCGCGGTGGTTGTAATTCTTTGCAGAATACAACTTTACGGTTGAGTACAAACCAGGACGACTTAATGTCGTCGCTGATGCACTCTCACGTCGGCCCGACTTTGAATCAGTCGCGAAACCCAACAGTGGGGCAGCCACTGTTGCGGTTATGACGTCCTCAGTCCCATCTACAACGTTGTATGATGATGTGAGGCGGGCATACGCCCAATATGGTGAGATAGTGAAGTTGTTGACACATCTCTCCCAACCATCTCGAGAATCGTTGAAACGATTGTCGCCTGCGTATCGATCTGCATCAGATCGATACACTACTCGCAACGGGTTACTGTATTATACAGCCGTTTCTGGTGACACACCACGTGTTGTCATTCCAGATGATACTGATCTGCGTTTGCGGATCATGTTCGAGTATCACGATGCTCCTATAGGAGGACATCGTGGCCGGGAGAAAACCTATCTCACGGTGAGTCGAGACTTTTACTGGCCCCGCCAGTATCAGTTTGTGCGCAAGTACATTCGCGCATGCGAAGTCTGTCAACGAGTGAAGTCAAGTCCTTCACTGCGTGCACCTTTACAGACTCTACCGGTTCCGGCTGAGTGCTGGGAATCCATCTCAATGGATTTCGTCTTCGGGTTACCCAAAGACGCACGCGGGAATACGGGTATTCTCGTTTTTGTTGACAGATTCAGCAAAATGGTACACCTTGTGGCTTTACCAGAGTCAATCACAGCAAGTGGCTGTGCTTGTGTCTTTATTGACACCATCTTCCGACTTCATGGGTTGCCCCGTGAACTCGTATCAGACAGAGATCCACGCTTCACAGCTGGTTTTTGGCGATCCGTGTTCAAATCACTCGGTACGCGCTTGAAGATGTCGACATCTGATCATCCAGAGTCAGATGGTCAGACGGAACGTGCCAATCGTGTCCTCGAAGAGATACTTCGAGGATACGTACACTCCTTCAAGAGTTGGAGTGCGTTCTTGCCAATGGTAGAGTTTGCCATTAACAACTCGGTGCATGCGTCCACGACACATACATCGTTTTACGTGAATGGCTTACGCCATCCGCGAGTACCCACCTTACTAGAGTGTGACTCTGGTTTAAGGGGGAGGGACTCGCGCGAGCAAAAACCGATTTGGTTCACGCTCATCACGCTCTGACGATGAGGTCATTGCGTTTGATGCCGATATCGATAACATCGATATCGAAGAAGATGATGCCAGTGAGAGTGCGGAAGCCCTCACTGAAGAAAAGGTTGATGTTGCTGCAGTGCACTCACAGCGCACTGAAGCTAACGAGTCAGCAGATGAGTTCATACTGGCTCGTGAAACGGTAGTCCGTTTTGTGCAAGACTCCATCGCCGAAGCGGTGGATAAGCAAAAGCAAAACGCTGACAAGAATGTAAGGGCAAACACTCTTTTATTCAATAAGGGTGACTTAGTCCTACTGTCTACGGTTAATCTACCAAAACATGTAGTGACTAACTTGGGTAGCAGTAAACTACTACCCAAGTACATTGGCCCATTTCGTGTATTGCACCGCCTAGGCAATGCATACACGATCGAGTTACCACGTAAGATGCGAGCGCATCCCACGTTTTACGTTGGTCGGCTTAAGCCGTACCATCAGTACGCTGCTTCTTCCGATGAAGAACGCCTTGCGCTCAAGCATCTCGCAGAGAGCCTTGTGCTCCCGATGGTGGGCATCAACAAGGGTCTGAAGAGCAGCTATCTCATACCGAGACCGATCAAGAATCCACGAGCTACCCTTAGCTCGTCACGCAGAGATGCCAAAGCTCTCTCGTTCTCTAGCTGAGCAAAAGCATACTCAGCTCGACGCTTCAAGACAGTGTCCGCCAGTTGGAGACGTCTGTCCCGCTCGTGCTCGATGTCGTCTCAAAACGCAAGAGTTACGTGATCAAAGAAGCTCTCGGGAACACACGGATCCCGACGATAGTGTGGAGAGCGTCTTTCCTCCTCCTCCACCTCCATTAGAGGACTCTCGCGGTGGCCAGCGCTATCTGGTTGAGCAGCTGTTGAACCACCGCGACGTGAACGGACGTCGGACGAGTTATCTCGTCCGATGGCGCGGCTATCCCCCGTCCTGGGATACTTGGGAGCCCCGCTCCCAACTGATGGTTGACGTACTGGGTCTGGTTGAGCAGTACGACGCGGCACATCCTGTGCCGCAGAAGGACCGCCGGAGAAAGTCTTCCCGGCACGGTCATAAAGGGATTTCAGGTTGTCAATCCCTTCGTACATCTCAGTAGAGATACGTACGCGCCACCACGGGCTAGTAAGAAGGTAAGCCTCCTTAGGTGCTCGTGCAGAGTTGTTCACACAACATGGGCACGAGTCTCCCCAAGAGAGGCAGGGTAATCCTTTCTCCCTTGACAGACGATGCAGCTTGTAGCGTGCACCTGTCGGGGTTCGCTTTTCAAACTTATCACGAGCTTTGATAAGTTTGTCGTTCCAAGCGTCACGACCTACATCCTCGAGGTTATGGATGTAGGCGTTCCACGCTTGAAGCAGTGAGGGACCATCACGTTTGTGATTCCCACTGTACCATCGATGTTTGAAGAAAGCATCGATGAAGAATTCATGTTCAGCGCGATAGTCTTTCGCGCTGGGGTCAAGGTGATGGATCCTTGACGAATCGAACAACCGTGTTCGATAACGATCACTCGTCGTCGCCGACAAGTGATCCATGACGGATTTAGGAGGCATCCATGCCTTCTTTTCAGGAGCGAGACGCAACACATTGCGGTCCCGCTCTTCCTGCGACGTGCCGACAGAAGTACTGGCACCTCGCTGTGAAGTGGTGTCAATAGGAGAACCGACACCACTGTTAGCGCCCGAGTCTCGCGACCTCGAGCGCCTTCGCTTCGGCGGTGGTTCATCTGATTCATCAGATGAACCAAAGATGCTACGATGCATAGCATCATCCATGCCACGCTTGGCAGGCGGCTTAGATTCGATCGCCGCCGATACGGATCCGTCTTCCGTATCAGGAGAGTATGAGACACCGATCTCATACATTGTGAAGACATGAGTGTCTTCATGACTAGCGCCTGTATCACCAAGTGACACAGGCTGAGTCACTTCAGCAACCGATGAGACATCAGTTGCTGTGGTTTCTGCTTCGGCGTCCGCACAGAGACGTGCGGACGCGCTCTTCGGCCGCGCTTCGCGCATCGCATGGGCTTGTTAACCATGCGATGAATTGTTGGAAAGTGGACTCGGACCAACAAGTGCAAACCCTGTCCAAAATGATTTGGGACGAGTATCCATTTAGTCAATCAGTCACTAAAGTGACTGATGGTTAAGGGGTGATGTAACCGGGGTGAATCGTTACATAACAATTTATAAGAAATTGTTAATAGAATATAACTATAAGAGTTATATTCTCAGAATATTATCATAAGGACAAATATTCTGTAGCACTTACGAGTAGTTCCTAATTGGTTGATATAGGCCATTATATCAACCAACGAAGATTGCCACGACAGACGCACGCAATGAGTGGTGAGCAGATAACTGATTTACACATTTGTATTTAGACATAGTTAGATGAAGATAAATAGTGATTTATTGCAGACATTAACTATTATAAATACAGTTCTACTTTTTACTTTAACTGAAACGGGGCACCCTGAAGCTTGTACTGATGACAGTACAAGCTACTTATTCTGATGACAGAATAAGGCGGTGCCTCGTAACTTCACGTACACTCGTACGTGCAGAGGAAGACAGTAAAGAAGAAGCGAGTACTTGGTTAAAGTAAAAAGTAGAACTGTATTTAGTATAGTTAATGTCTGCAATAAATCACTATTTATCTTCATCTAACTATGTCTAAATACAAATGTGTAAATCTAGTTATCTGCTCACCACTCATTGCGTGCGTCTGTCGTGGCGCGTCTTCGTTGGTTGATATAATGGCCTATATCAACCAATTAGGAACTACTCGTAAGTGCTACAGAATATTTGTCCTTATGATAATATTCTGAGAATATAACTCTTATAGTTATATTCTATTAACAATTTCTTATAAATTGTTATGTAACGATTCACCCCGTTACATCACCCCCCCTTAACCATCAGTCACTTTAGTGACTGATTGACTAAATGGATACTCGTCCCAAATCATTTTGGACAGGGTTTGCACTTGTTGGTCCGAGTCCACTTTCCAACAATTCATCGCATGGTTAACAAGCCCATGCGATGCGCGAGCAAGGCCGCCGAGAGCGCGTCCGCACGTCTCTGTGCGGACGCCGAAGCAGAAACCACAGCAACTGATGTCTCATCGGTTGCTGAAGTGACTCAGCCTGTGTCACTTGGTGATACAGGCGCTAGTCATGAAGACACTCATGTCTTCACAATGTATGAGATCGGTGTCTCATACTCTCCTGATACGGAAGACGGATCCGTATCGGCGGCGATCGAATCTAAGCCGCCTGCCAAGCGTGGCATGGATGATGCTATGCATCGTAGCATCTTTGGTTCATCTGATGAATCAGATGAACCACCGCCGAAGCGAAGGCGCTCGAGGTCGCGAGACTCGGGCGCTAACAGTGGTGTCGGTTCTCCTATTGACACCACTTCACAGCGAGGTGCCAGTACTTCTGTCGGCACGTCGCAGGAAGAGCGGGACCGCAATGTGTTGCGTCTCGCTCCTGAAAAGAAGGCATGGATGCCTCCTAAATCCGTCATGGATCACTTGTCGGCGACGACGAGTGATCGTTATCGAACACGGTTGTTCGATTCGTCAAGGATCCATCACCTTGACCCCAGCGCGAAAGACTATCGCGCTGAACATGAATTCTTCATCGATGCTTTCTTCAAACATCGATGGTACAGTGGGAATCACAAACGTGATGGTCCCTCACTGCTTCAAGCGTGGAACGCCTACATCCATAACCTCGAGGATGTAGGTCGTGACGCTTGGAACGACAAACTTATCAAAGCTCGTGATAAGTTTGAAAAGCGAACCCCGACAGGTGCACGCTACAAGCTGCATCGTCTGTCAAGGGAGAAAGGATTACCCTGCCTCTCTTGGGGAGACTCGTGCCCATGTTGTGTGAACAACTCTGCACGAGCACCTAAGGAGGCTTACCTTCTTACTAGCCCGTGGTGGCGCGTACGTATCTCTACTGAGATGTACGAAGGGGATTGACAACCTGAAATCCCTTTACGACCGTGCCGGGAAGACTTTCTCCGGCGGTCCTTCTGCGGCACAGGATGTGCCGCGTCGTACTGCTCTACCAGACTCAGTACGTCAACCATCAGTTGGGAGCGGGGCTCCCAAGAATCCCAGGACGGGGGATAGCCGCGCCACCGGACGAGATAACTCGTCGGACGTCCGTTCACGTCGCGGTGGTTCAACAGCTGCTCAACCAGATAGCGCTGGCCACCGCGAGAGTCCTCTAATGGAGGTGGAGGAGGAGGAAAGACGCTCTCCACACGATCATGGGGAAGCGTGTGTTCCCGAAAGCTTCTTTGATCGCGTAACGCAAGGGTTACGCGGCGATCTCGAACATGAGCGGGACAGACGTCTCCAACTGGCGGACACTGTCTTGAAGCGTCGAGCTGAGTATGCTTTTGCTCAGCTAGAGAACGAGAGAGCTTTGGCATCTCTTCGTGACGAGCTAAGGGTAGCTCGTGGGATTGTTGATCGGTCTCGGGATGAGATAGCTGCTCTTCAGACCCTTGTTGATGCCCACCATCGGGAGCACAAGGATCTCTGCGAGATGCTTGAGCGCAAGGCGTTCTTCATCGGAAGAAGCAGCGTACTGATGGTACGGCTTAAGCCGACCAACGTAAAACGTGGGATGCGCTCGCATCTTACGTGGTAACTCGATCGTGTATGCATTGCCTAGGCGGTGCAATACACGAAATGGGCCAATGTACTTGGGTAGTAGTTTACTGCTACCCAAGTTAGTCACTACATGTTTTGGTAGATTAACCGTAGACAGTAGGACTAAGTCACCCTTATTGAATAAAAGAGTGTTTGCCCTTACATTCTTGTCAGCGTTTTGCTTTTGCTTATCCACCGCTTCGGCGATGGAGTCTTGCACAAAACGGACTACCGTTTCACGAGCCAGTATGAACTCATCTGCTGACTCGTTAGCTTCAGTGCGCTGTGAGTGCACTGCAGCAACATCAACCTTTTCTTCAGTGAGGGCTTCCGCACTCTCACTGGCATCATCTTCTTCGATATCGATGTTATCGATATCGGCATCAAACGCAATGACCTCTTCGTCAGAGCGTGATGAGCGTGAACCAAATCGGTTTTTGCTCGCGCGAGTCCCTCCCCCCTTAAACCAGAGTCACACTCTAGTAAGGTGGGTACTCGCGGATGGCGTAAGCCATTCACGTAAAACGATGTATGTGTCGTGGACGCATGCACCGAGTTGTTAATGGCAAACTCTACCATTGGCAAGAACGCACTCCAACTCTTGAAGGAGTGTACGTATCCTCGAAGTATCTCTTCGAGGACACGATTGGCACGTTCCGTCTGACCATCTGACTCTGGATGATCAGATGTCGACATCTTCAAGCGCGTACCGAGTGATTTGAACACGGATCGCCAAAAACCAGCTGTGAAGCGTGGATCTCTGTCTGATACGAGTTCACGGGGCAACCCATGAAGTCGGAAGATGGTGTCAATAAAGACACAAGCACAGCCACTTGCTGTGATTGACTCTGGTAAAGCCACAAGGTGTACCATTTTGCTGAATCTGTCAACAAAAACGAGAATACCCGTATTCCCGCGTGCGTCTTTGGGTAACCCGAAGACGAAATCCATTGAGATGGATTCCCAGCACTCAGCCGGAACCGGTAGAGTCTGTAAAGGTGCACGCAGTGAAGGACTTGACTTCACTCGTTGACAGACTTCGCATGCGCGAATGTACTTGCGCACAAACTGATACTGGCGGGGCCAGTAAAAGTCTCGACTCACCGTGAGATAGGTTTTCTCCCGGCCACGATGTCCTCCTATAGGAGCATCGTGATACTCGAACATGATCCGCAAACGCAGATCAGTATCATCTGGAATGACAACACGTGGTGTGTCACCAGAAACGGCTGTATAATACAGTAACCCGTTGCGAGTAGTGTATCGATCTGATGCAGATCGATACGCAGGCGACAATCGTTTCAACGATTCTCGAGATGGTTGGGAGAGATGTGTCAACAACTTCACTATCTCACCATCTTGGGCGTATGCCCGCCTCACATCATCATACAACGTTGTAGATGGGACTGAGGACGTCATAACCGCAACAGTGGCTGCCCCACTGTTGGGTTTCGCGACTGATTCAAAGTCGGGCCGACGTGAGAGTGCATCAGCGACGACATTAAGTCGTCCTGGTTTGTACTCAACCGTAAAGTTGTATTCTGCAAAGAATTACAACCACCGCGCCATTCGTTGTGAAAGGTGCGGGCTGTTCACTGCCGTGCGTAATGACGCATGGTCAGTGTAAACAATGAAGGGTCTATCTCCTAATAAATAGACTCTGAACTTCGCGAGTGCATACTTCATGGCAAGGAGTTCCTTGTCATGCACTGGATTGTTCCGCTCAGCTGGTTGCAGCTGACGCGACTGATAGCAGACGACGCGTTCAACGCCTTCAAGATCGTACTGCATTAATGCACAGCCGATTGCGAAATCGCTGGCATCACAGACCACATGAAATGGCCTGTCCTGATCGGCAATTGCTAGGACTGGGGATTGTATCAAGCTCTGCTTGATACCCTCAAAGGAGCGCTGACATTCAGCGTTCCATAACCACCTCTCGTTCTTTTCAGCAAACGAGAGAGGTGTACAGTCATCTCGGCGTAATTGCGTGAATACTTGTGCAAATACGCCGCTAGCCCAAGGAATTTTCGAAGACCTTTTACATCGACTGGCACAGGCCAGTCGGTGATCGCCTTGATCTTTTCGGGATCAGGACGTACTTCGTTCTTTCTAACGATGCACCCAAGAAGTGGTATTTCGCTTGCTGCAAATATACACTTCTTGAGGTTTGCATACAATTGATGCTTTCGCATGATTGTAAGAACCTGTCGGACGTGGTACCTGTGAACCTCAACGTCCGACTTTCCATCCATAGCCCGACTATGGATGAATACGTCATCAAAATAACTCGGCGCGAATTCTCGTACTGGTCTCAACAGATGTGATACACATCTGTTGAACGTGGCAGGGGCATTACTAAGCCCTTGTGGCATTACTAGCCATTCCCAGAGCATGCCGCTAGGCGTGCTAACTGCGGTATAGGGTATATCCCGTTCTCGCATAAGGATTTGATAGAAGCCATCCATCAAATCCATGGACGGAAAGATGGTACTCTTTGACATACCATCAATGATTACGTCCTTCCTCGGTATCGGCGTCTGAGCCGGTACCGTTGCAGCATTCAACTTGTTAAATGCATGCACTATCCGCCACCCTCCTGTTGCTTTTCGCACACAGAAGGTCGGAGAGCTATGTGGGGAAGTTGATTCCCTCACATGGCCCGCTGCTAAACGATCGGCAAAGAACTTGTCGATCGCAAGTACTTGTTCACGGGGCAGTGGCCACTGCTTCATGACACAGTACTTCGAGCCTGGTTTAAGCTCGACCTCGTGTCGAATACCTTTATCCTTCGGTAATTCGCACGGAACAGTTTCAGGGAATACATCCTTGAATTCAACCAAATCTTCATAGAGAGGATTTGTCTTGAGCGATTTCCACGATTGGGAGTCATATCGCTCAATTCGTGTCTTTTCATTTAGGACACTCTCGTCCATAGATGAACTACTGAGAACTCTCTCGTTCTCAGGAAACACTGTTGCTGACCTTATGTCGGTTACACACTCATCATCAGCGACGAGTACGCAGATCTGCTTGACTTTGCCACTACGCAGATCACGCAAGGACCTTTTATGTTCGAGCGTTGGCAACTGAGTGATCTCCGAAGTCAACTTCGGAGGCGCAATCAGATCAAGTGTATAAGCGCCTACACTTGATCCGTTATTGACTATGACATTCAATATCTCTGTCATTTCCTGGGGACCTATTCCCTCAGGCTTCGAAGGACTTATTCCTTCGTCTTCCCGGGGACTTATTCCCGCGGGTTTCGGGGAGCTTATTTCCGCCGTATTTGTAATCTTGGGACTTATTCCCTTACTTCCTCTAGCTGTGGTTGCCAACCACAGTGAGATCCTCTACGAAAGAATCTCCAGTCGATCTAGGATTATCGTTTCGCTTAACCTGAGCGATCGATTGTTTCTCTTCTAGATGTTCCCCGCTAGGGATACATCTTTGTCCCAGTCCACCCGACTTATTCGAGTGGTGGACCTTCGGCGCAGCCTGTGTTTCCTCACAGCCGCCGGAACTTTGCTCCGAAGTGTAACCGTTTGGTACACTAAGGTTTTGTGCAGTCGTACTAACGACCGTACCACAAGTGAGGCCATCGCACTCACTCGTAGTACATCCACACGCTTGTGGACTCTCCAAAACGTTCATCAGATGGCCATCTGATGAACAAGCGGCAGGCATCGTTACTGTTCGATGTTGCCAGTTTACCCATGGTTCGTACCTTCTGAGCCACGGTATTCCAAGGATGACATCAAATTTGTCATCCAAATCCAATACGATAAAGTCATCGTCATACTGGGTATCTTCTAGCGTATAGTGAATCTTCACTATACGCTTCATGATGGTTACGGATGCGCCTGTCGCAAGACGTACCGTCATCCTCGTAGGAGGTGTGTCACATTCACTGTAATTGAAGTGACCATCTTCTAGCGATTGGCGTCGCACAAAATTGTTGGACGCCCCACAATCGACTAGAGCTCGAAGGGACAACTTATTCGTCACTTCGAGTTTCAAGGTAATGAGTGAGTCCTCATTACCTAGAGCAGGAACGCACAACGTTTGTGCGTTGGGAGCAACCTTCATCAAGAGGCCTACAAATTCTCTTGACGTTGCTGGACCAGTAGGGTGCTCCGCGCCTACTGATCCTGACCGTTTTTTGACGGTCCATCCCGTTGTTGCGTCTTTGCACCAACAGCGGACCCGCGTCCCTGCCCCTTTCTCATGGGTGGACGGTCACTACGCCCAGTGTCGCGAGACACTGGACGAGGGGCACTACACTCGTAAGCGTAGTGTCCTGTCTTCTGATATCTGTTGCATTTCTGCAGCTTCTTGTAGTCTGTAGAGCGAGCCTTCTCGCTCTCTACATAACAGAATTCCATCGGCTCTGGACCTCCGTTGTCATACCGTCTCGGTTGACGATATGATGTCGAGCTGGCGCGAGCCTGTCTCAGACTGATGTCTTCCTGTTCCGCAATGGAAATGGCTTGTTCTAGTGAATCTAGTTTAAGCCGAAACAGGTGAGTCTTGACGGGACCATCCGCAAGACCCTGCATGAACACCGAAACCAACGTGTGTTCATCAACCGGATTGGAACTTATACAACTCGTGAGATGTCGTATATGTTGCGCGTAAGCGTGCACATCACGCTTACCCTGCTTGGGCTTCTAGAGTTCAGTTCGAGCTCTGAACTCAGCTCTAGGCGGTTCAAACGTTTGTCTGAGCCGCGACTTGAAGACTTCTAACGACCCAAACGCATATGGGTCGTGCAACTTGAGCCCCAGTGCCCAAGTCTTGGCACGTCCTGCCAGATTTGACTGGGCAAATGCAACTTGCATTTCCCCATCGTCGATGCGACGCGCCCTTATGGAGTCATCCAATTCGACGAACCATCTCAAGAGGGAGTCCTCTTCGACTCCTTATACTTGGAGATGTCAATCTTCAAGGTCTCGGGTCGACGCGAGTGCATCGACCCACCAGCAGCAGCCTGCTGCTGTCTCAACAGTTCAAACTGTTGAGCACCCTGTTCTCTCAACAACTCTGCTTGTTGATAACCTTGTTGGTGAAGCAAGGCTACTTTCTCGCGTTCAGCGTCAAGTTCATTTTGAATGAACTTGGCGATAGTAGCATGTTGGGCATCTCTATTGAGAGCCACTAGCATGACGCTAACAGCATGGATGCTCATGGTTGAACCCATCCGTTCGACCGCATCCCATTCGACATTGCTCAAATGGGAGTAGCCGTCACGCGTCGCGTGAAAGCTTTGTCATCATCATCATCTAACATATTCATGTTAGATGTGAACGTGGTCCTTGGACGGACTACGAAGTGCTACCAGGTGTAACGGGGACCCTGAAGCTTGTACTGGTGACAGTACAAGCTACTTATTCTGATGACAGAATAAGGCGGTGCCTCGTAACTTCACGTACACTCGTACGTGCAGAGGAAGACAGTAAAGAAGAAGCGAGTACTTGGTTAAAGTAAAAAGTAGAACTGTATTTATAATAGTTAATGTCTGCAATAAATCACTATTTATCTCCATCTAACTATGTCTAACTGCAAATGTGTAAATCAGTTATCTGCTCACCACTCGTTGCGTGCGTCTGTCGTGGCGCGTCTTCGTTGGTCGATATAATGGTCTATATCAACCAATTAGGAACTACTCGTAAGTGCTACAGAATATTTGTCCTTATGATAATATTCTGAGAATTTAACTCTTATAGTTATATTCTATTAACAATTTCTTATAAATTGTTATGTAACGATTCACCCCGTTACACATTACCTGATTGTATCCTTCTCAAAATGATGCTAGGTGAATTGCGCAACGACCAATGTAAGGAATAGACTTTCACCTGAAAGGCACTGAAGCTACTACTTCTCATAAATCGACATAAGCTTGATGGTCTGTTCGATTACGGACAGGTAGCCAGAAGTTCGCGCTTGAGGTAGTTACGGAGGAATTCTTTTATGTGGACTGTAACGCTATGAATCGTTACATAACAATTTATAAGAAATTGTTAATAGAATATAACTATAAGAGTTATATTCTCAGAATATTGTCATAAGGACAAATATTCTGCAGCACTTACGAGTAGTTTCTAATTGGTTGATATAGACCATTATATCGACCAACGAAGACGCGCCACGACAGACGCACGCAACGAGTGGTGAGTAGATAGTAGATTTACACATTTGCAGTTAGACATAGTTAGATGAAGATAAATAGTGATTTATTGCAGACATTAACTATTATAAATACAGTTCTACTTTTTACTTTAACCAAGTACTCGCTTCTTCTTTACTGTCTTCCTCTGCACGTACGAGTGTACGTGAAGTTACGAGGCACCGCCTTATTCTGTCATCAGAATAAGTAGCTTGTACTGTCACCAGTACAAGCTTCAGGGTGCCCCGTTACACCTGGTAGCACTTCGTAGTCCGTCCAAGGACCACGTTCACATCTAACATGAATATGTTAGATGATGATGATGACCAAAGCTTTCACGCGACGCGTGACGGCTACTCCCATTTGAGCAATGTCGAATGGGATGCGGTCGAACGGATGGGTTCAACCATGAGCATCCATGCTGTTAGCGTCATGCTAGTGGCTCTCAATAGAGATGCCCAACATGCTACTATCGCCAAGTTCATTCAAAATGAACTTGACGCTGAACGCGAGAAAGTAGCCTTGCTTCACCAACAAGGTTATCAACAAGCAGAGTTGTTGAGAGAACAGGGTGCTCAACAGTTTGAACTGTTGAGACAGCAGCAGGCTGCTGCTGGTGGGTCGATGCACTCGCGTCGACCCGAGACCTTGAAGATTGACATCTCCAAGTATAAGGAGTCGAAGAGGACTCCCTCTTGAGATGGTTCGTCGAATTGGATGACTCCATAAGGGCGCGTCGCATCGACGATGGGGAAATGCAAGTTGCATTTGCCCAGTCAAATCTGGCAGGACGTGCCAAGACTTGGGCTTTGGGGCTCAAGTTGCACGACCCATATGCGTTTGGGTCGTTAGAAGTCTTCAAGTCGCGGCTCAGACAAACGTTTGAACCGCCTAGAGCTGAGTTCAGAGCTCGAACTGAACTCTAGAAGCTCAAACAAGGTAAGCGTGATATCCACGCTTACGCGCAACATATACGACATCTCACGAGTTGTATAAGTTCCAACCCGGTTGATGAACACACGTTGGTTTCGGTGTTCATGCAGGGTCTTGCGGATGGTCCCGTCAAGACTCACCTGTTCCGACTTAAACTAGATTCACTAGAACAAGCCATTTCCATTGCGGAACAGGAAGACATCAGTCTGAGACAGGCTCGCGCCAGCTCGACATCATATCGTCAACCGAGACGGTATGACAACGGAGGTCCAGAGCCGATGGAATTCTGTTATGTAGAGAGCGAGAAGGCTCGCTCTACAGACTACAAGAAGCTGCAGAAATGCAACAGATATCAGAAGACAGGACACTACGCTTACGAGTGTAGTGCCCCTCGTCCAGTGTCTCGCGACACTGGGCGTAGTGACCATCCACCCATGAGAAAGGGGCAGGGACGCGGGTCCGCTGTTGGTGCAAAGACGCAACAACGGGATGGACCGTCAAAAAACGGTCAGGATCAGTAGGTGCGGAGCACCCTACTGGTCCAGCAACGTCAAGAGAATTTGTAGGCCTCTTGATGAAGGTTGCTCCCAACGCACAAACGTTGTGCGTTGCTGCTCTAGGTAATGAGGACTCACTCATTACCTTGAAACTCGAAGTGACGAATAAGTTGTCCCTTCGAGCTCTAGTCGATTGTGGGGCGTCCAACAATTTTGTGCGACGCCAATCGCTAGAAGATGGTCACTTCAAGTTCAGTGAATGTGACACACCTCCTACGAGGATGACGGTACGTCTTGCGACAGGCGCATCTGTAACCGTCATGAAGCGTATAGTGAAAATCCTCTATACGCTAGAAGATACCCAATATGACGATGACTTTATCGTATTGGATTTGGATGACAAATTTGATGTCATCCTTGGAATACCGTGGCTCAGAAGGTACGAACCACGGGTAAACTGGCAACATCGGACAGTAACGATGCCTGCCGCTTGTTCATCAGATGGCCATCTGATGAACGTTTTGGAGCGTCCACAAGCGTGTGGATGTACTACGAGTGAGTGCGATGGCTTCACTTGTGGTACGGTCGTTAGCACGACTGCACAAAACCTTAGCGTAACAAACAGTTACACTTCGGAGCAAAGTTCCGGCGGCTGTGAGGAAACACAGGCTGCGCCGAAGGTCCACAACTCGAATAAGTCGAGTGGACCGGGACAAAGATGTATCCCTAGCGGGGAACATCTAGAAGAGAAACAATTGATCGCTCAGGTTAAGCGAAACGATAATCCTAGATCGACTGAAGAGTCTTTCGTAGAGGATCTCGCTGTGGTTGCGCAACCACAGCTAAAGAAAGTTAAGAGAATAAGTCCCGATATTACAAATACGGCGGAAATAAGCTCCCCGAAACCCGAGGGAATAAGTCCCCGGGAAGCCGAAGGAATAAGTCCTTCGAAACCTGTGGGGATAAGTCCCCAGGAAATGACAGAGACATTGAATGTCATAGTCAATAACGGATCAAGTGTAGGCGCTTATACACTTGATCTGATTGCGCCTCCGAAGTTGACTTCGGAGATCACTCAGTTGCCAACGCTCGAACATAAAAGGTTCTTGCGTGATCTGCGTAGTTGCAAAGTCAAGCAGATCTGCGTACTCGTCGCTGACGACGAGTGTGTAACCGACATTAGGTCAGCAACAATGTTTACTGAGAACGAGAGAGTTCTCAGTAGTTCATCTATGGACGAGAGTGTCCTAGATGAAAAGACACGAATTGAGCGATATGACTCCCAATCGTGGGAATCGCTCAAGACAAATCCTCTCTATGAAGATTTGGTTGAATTCAAGGATGTATTCCCTGAAACTGTTCCGTGCGAATTACCGAAGGATAAAGGTATTCGACACGAGGTCGAGCTTAAACCAGGCTCGAAGTACTGTGTCATGAAGCAGTGGCCACTGCCTCGTGAACAAGTATTTGCGATCGACAAGTTCTTTGCCGATCGTTTAGCTGCGGGCCATGTGAGGGAATCAACTTCCCCACATAGCTCTCCGACCTTCTGTGTGCGAAAAGCAACAGGAGGGTGGCGGATAGTGCATGCATTTAACAAGTTGAATGCTGCAACGGTACCGGCACAGACGCCGATACCGAGGAAGGACGTAATCATTGATGGTATGTCAAAGAGTACCATCTTTTCGTCCATGGATTTGATGGATGGCTTCTATCAAATCCTTATGCGAGAACGGGATATACCCTATACCGCAGTTAGCACGCCTAGCGGCATGCTCTGGGAATGGCTAGTAATGCCACAAGGGCTTAGTAATGCCCCTGTCACGTTCAACAGATGTGTATCACATCTGTTGAGACCAGTACGAGAATTCGCGCCGAGTTATTTCGATGACGTATTCATCCATAGTCGGGCTATGGATGGAAAGTCGGACGTTGAGGTTCACAGGTACCACGTCCGACAGGTTCTTACAATCATGCGAAAGCATCAATTGTATGCAAACCTCAAGAAGTGTATATTTGCAGCAAGCGAAATACCACTTCTTGGGTGCATCGTTGGTAAGAACGGTGTACGTCCTGATCCCGAAAAGATCAAGGCGATCACCGACTGGCCTGTGCCAGTCGATGTCAAAGGTCTTCGAAAATTCCTTGGGCTAGCGGCGTATTTGCACAAGTATTCACGCAATTACGCCGAGATGACTGTACACCTCTCTCGTTTGTTGAAAAGAACGAGAGGTGGTTATGGAACGCTGAATGTCAGCGCTCCTTTGAGGGTATCAAGCAGAGCTTGATACAATCCCCAGTCCTAGCAATTGCCGATCAGGACAGGCCATTTCATGTGGTCTGTGATGCCAGCGATTTCGCAATCGGCTGTGCATTAATGCAGTACGATCTTGAAGGCGTTGAACGCGTCGTCTGCTATCAGTCGCGTCAGCTGCAACCAGCTGAGCGGAACAATCCAGTGCATGACAAGGAACTCCTTGCCATGAAGTATGCACTCGCGAAGTTCAGAGTCTATTTATTAGGAGATAGACCATTCATTGTTTACACTGACCATGCGTCATTACGCACGGCAGTGAACAGCCCGCACCTTTCACAACGAATGGCGCGGTGGTTGTCATTCTTTGCAGAATACAACTTTACGGTTGAGTACAAACCAGGACGACTTAATGTCGTCGCTGATGCACTCTCACGTCGTTCCGACTTTAAAACAGTCGCGAAACCCAACAGTGGGGCAGCCACTGTTGCGGTTATGACGTCCTCAGTCCCATCTACAACGTTGTATGATGATGTGAGGCGGGCATATGCCCAAGATGGTGAGATAGTGAAGTTGTTGACACATCTCTCCCAACCATCTCGAGAATCGTTGAAACGATTGTCGCCTGCGTATCGATCTGCATCAGATCGATACACTACTCGCAACGGGTTACTGTATTATACAGCCGTTTCTGGTGACACACCACGTGTTGTCATTCCAGATGATACTGATCTGCGTTTGCGGATCATGTTCGAGTATCACGATGCTCCTATAGGAGGACATCGTGGCCGGGAGAAAACCTATTTCACGTTAAGCCGCGACTTTTACTGGCCAAGCCAGTATCAGTTTGTGCGCAAGTACATTCGCGCATGCGAAGTCTGCCAACGAGTGAAGTCAAGTCCTTCACTGCGTGCACCTTTACAGACTCTACCGGTTCCGGCTGAGTGCTGGGAATCCATCTCAATGGATTTCGTCTTCGGGTTACCCAAAGACGCACGCGGGAATACGGGTATTCTCGTATTTGTTGACAGATTCAGCAAAATGGTACACCTTGTGGCTTTACCAGAGACAATCACAGCAAGTGGCTGTGCTTGTGTCTTTATTGACACCATCTTCCGACTTCATGGGTTGCCCCGTGAACTCGTATCAGACAGAGATCCACGATTCACAGCTGGTTTCTGGCGATCCGTGTTCAAATCACTCGGTACGCGCTTGAAGATGTCGACATCTGATCATCCAGAGTCAGATGGTCAGACGGAACGTGCCAATCGTGTCCTCGAAGAGATACTTCGAGGATACGTACACTCCTTCAAGAGTTGGAGTGCGTTCTTGCCAATGGTAGAGTTTGCCATTAACAACTCGGTGCATGCGTCCACGACACATACATCGTTTTACGTGAATGGCTTACGCCATCCGCGAGTACCCACCTTACTAGAGTGTGACTCTGGTTTAAGGGGGGAGGGACTCGCGCGAGCAAAAACCGATTTGGTTCACGCTCATCACGCTCTGACGAAGAGGTCATTGCGTTTGATGCCGATATCGATAACATCGATATCGAAGAAGATGATGCCAGTGAGAGTGCGGAAGCCCTCACTGAAGAAAAGGTTGATGTTGCTGCAGTGCACTCACAGCGCACTGAAGCTAACGAGTCAGCAGATGAGTTCATACTGGCTCGTGAAACGGTAGTCCGTTTTGTGCAAGACTCCATCGCCGAAGCGGTGGATAAGCAAAAGCAAAACGCTGACAAGAATGTAAGGGCAAACACTCTTTTATTCAATAAGGGTGACTTAGTCCTACTGTCTACGGTTAATCTACCAAAACATGTAGTGACTAACTTGGGTAGCAGTAAACTACTACCCAAGTACATCGGTCCATTTCGTGTATTGCACCGCCTAGGCAACGCATACACGATCGAACTGCCACGTAAGATGCGAACGCATCCCACGTTTTACGTTGGTCGGCTTAAGCCGTACCATGAGTACGCTATTTCTTCCGATGAAGAACTCCCTTGCGCTCAAGCATATCACAGAGGGCCTCGTGCTCCCGATGGTGGATATCGACAAGGGTCTGAAGAGCAGCTATCTCAGCCCGAGACCGATCAAGAATCCACGAGCTACCCTTAGCTCGTCACGCAGAGATGCCAAAGCTCTCTCGTTCTCTAGCTGAGCAAAAGCATACTCAGCTCGACGCTTCAAGACAGTGTCCGCCAGTTGGAGACGTCTGTCCCGCTCATGTTCGAGATCGCCGCGTAACCCTTGCGTTACGCGATCAAAGAAGCTTTCGGGAACACACGCTTCCCCATGATTGTGTGGAGAGCGTCTTTCCTCCTCCTCCACCTCCATTAGAGGACTCTCGTGGTGGCCAGCGCTATCTGGTTGAGCAGCTGTTGAACCACCGCGACGTGAACGGACGTCGGACGAGTTATCTCGTCCGGTGGCGCGGCTATCCCCCGTCCTGGGATTCTTGGGAGCCCCGCTCCCAACTGATGGTTGACGTACTGGGTCTGGTTGAGCAGTACTACGCGGCACATCCTGTGCCGCAGAAGGACCGCCGGAGAAAGTCTTCCCGGCACGGTCGTAAAGGGATTTCAGGTTGTCAATCCCCTTCGTACATCTCAGTAGAGATACGTACGCGCCACCACGGGCTAGTAAGAAGGTAAGCCTCCTTAGGTGCTCGTGCAGAGTTGTTCACACAACATGGGCACGAGTCTCCCCAAGAGAGGCAGGGTAATCCTTTCTCCCTTGAAAGACGATGCAGCTTGTAGCGTGCACCTGTCGGGGTTCGCTTTTCAAACTTATCACGAGCTTTGATAAGTTTGTCGTTCCAAGCGTCACGACCTACATCCTCGAGGTTATGGATGTAGGCGTTCCACGCTTGAAGCAGTGAGGGACCATCACGTTTGTGATTCCCACTGTATCATCGATGTTTGAAGAAAGCATCGATGAAGAATTCATGTTCAGCGCGATAGTCTTTCGCGCTGGGGTCAAGGTGATGGATCCTTGACGAATCGAACAACCGTGTTCGATAACGATCACTCGTCGTCGCCGACAAGTGATCCATGACGGATTTAGGAGGCATCCATGCCTTCTTTTCAGGAGCGAGACGCAACACATTGCGGTCCCGCTCTTCCTGCGACGTGCCGACATAAGTACTGGCACCTCGCTGTGAAGTGGTGTCAATAGGAGAACCGACACCACTGTTAGCGCCCGAGTCTCGCGACCTCGAGCGCCTTCGCTTCGGCGGTGGTTCATCTGATTCATCAGATGAACCAAAGATGCTACGATGCATAGCATCATCCATGCCACGCTTGGCCGGCGGCTTAGATTCGATCGCCGCCGATACGGATCCGTCTTCCGTATCAGGAGAGTATGAGACACCGATCTCATACATTGTGAAGACATGAGTGTCTTCATGACTAGCGCCTGTATCACCAAGTGACACAGGCTGAGTCACTTCAGCAACCGATGAGACATCAGTTGCTGTGGTTTCTGCTTCGGCGTCCGCACAGAGACGTGCGGACGCGCTCTCGGCGGCCTTGCTCGCGCATCGCATGGGCTTGTTAACCATGCGATGAATTGTTGGAAAGTGGACTCGGACCAACAAGTGCAAACCCTGTCCAAAATGATTTGGGACGAGTATCCATTTAGTCAATCAGTCACTAAAGTGACTGATGGTTAAGGGGGGGTGATGTAACGGGGTCAATCGTTACATAACAATTTATAAGAAATTGTTAATAGAATATAACTATAAGAGTTATATTCTCAGAATATTATCATAAGGACAAATATTCTGTAGCACTTACGAGTAGTTCCTAATTGGTTGATATAGGCCATTATATCAACCAACGAAGACACGCCACGACAGACGCACGCAATGAGTGGTGAGCAGTTAGTTGATATACACATTTGCACTTAGACATAGTTAGATGAAGATAAATAGTGATTTATTGCAGACATTAACTATTATAAATACAGTTCTACTTTCTACTTTAACCAAGTACTCGCTTCTTCTTTACTGTCTTCCTCTGCACGTACGAGTGTACGTGAAGTTACGAGGCACCGCCTTATTCTGTCATCAGAATAAGTAGCTTGTACTGTCACCAGTAAAAGCTTCAGGGTGCCCCGTTACACGGATCACGAACAAACAGTAACGATCCCCTGGTTCTTGTTACTGTGGACGAATTCTCAAGAAGAGTGCTGCATTAGGACCCATTTGAGCGATACATGCAATGTTCTCGGACCGCGAAGGCAGATCGATCTTAGGTTGCAAAATCGACATACCCATGGTATGGTCTCATCGATAGCTGATAAAGGCTTGGCAGCGGAGGCGTGGGTCCTGCTCATCATAGGCGGGGCCTATTATAATGATTTATTTTCCTTTAGCACGTAAGATTTTCCATCAAGATCAAACACCTGCACTAATTTATCACCGGCGCCTGAAACGGGGTCAGCCGATCACATTAATATTGGTATCGTTTAACAGAGGGGTAACGTATTTGTCGCTTCCGGGTCATTGCATCACGAATTGTCTGGCTCGTCAAAATATGACATCTCAATCTAATTCCGGTATTTCTATCTAATTCTGATGTCCCCCTCAATTTTTGAAATGTCGAATCTATTTCTGATCTTGTTTCAAAAAGACTTCCCTGTGCTATCTTCACGTTTCTGTGGGGTCATAAAAAATTCCACAGAAGAGAGTATTCTAAGTCCGAATAGATTAACGATAATTAAGAGAGACAACAAGGAGTCTTCCTCTCCAGCAAATAATGCTGCATACTTTATTAGAGAGGAGAGCAAGCTTTGTACCTCGCCCTTTGGTACAAGTAATATAGTCCAAAGAACTCAATCAAGGTCTGTAGATTTATGTACCCATTCGAGCGGTTAGAAATAGGTGTGTGTTTGTTTGATCAATAAAGTGCTGGTGGGTTGTGTATTTAAGCTGATCGTTGCTTTGTTAATTTCTACACGGACGAATAAAGAGAACGGGGAAAATCCTTCTCGGTAACGTTGTAAAAAAACAAAAGGCGGCCTGTGTCATGAATTTGTATACATTAAAGATAGATATGGAAGAAGCTTTCACTGCCGCCGAAATAAAAACGTGACCATAATTGCTTATGTTTTCACGTTGTTTGGATCAAAACTACTTCGCATTTACTGTTTGCGAAAATAAAAAAAATACTTATGCTGCCATTGGATGTCTGAGCTTTGCTTAAAGTCTCTCTGTCCGCCATTCATTACCAATCTTGTGTGGGCTATGGTGCGTTCCGACTTTCACACACAATGCGGTCATAATTCGTGATCTACCCAAAGGTTGACATCTATAATGCATGTCTTCGTGTGAGAGGGAAATAGGATTATCGCACTTAGTACGAAGTGTAAGGTTTACCTAGCGTTTTTGCACACAGACAGAAGACTGCCAAACATAATGAATGATTTAAAAGCTCGGTGTTCACCTTTGCACCCAGTCACTGATAGCGCCTCCCATTGGGTTTGCAATATGAAAAGGAGCAAGCGTTGGATCTCGCTCCTTGATATGTGTAAGTCGGGTGAAGGGACTGAATAAAACCCAGTATGATCACGTACCTTATGTAGTTGTTGGTTATGGTTCTTCTCTGTCTGTTGATTGGTTGTGAGCCCGTAAGGTTATGTCATTAGTGATTTTGCGCAAGGTGGATACCAAAATTTTCAATCTAATGTCTTTCTCTATGTCCATGAAGCTAGGCGTACCTTACAAGTCGTACCATATGCGATATAGTATTTACGCCAAATGTGTGTTCAGACGCATTATAAGTGTTAATCTTTATGCAGATCATGTATTGAGACCGCGTGGGTGCTATCACACACAAGCACCAAAGTCCGCACTTGGTTGGCTCAAAACGGCAAAGGAAATAAAAATCAAATGGTGGGCACTCAAGGGCAGCAAAAGTCCGCACCTCGAGAAAAAGATAAATGTTAAATGTACTTGACCTGTAGTACTTCATCGATGAAAAGTGAGAATTGCTGGCCGCCAACGTCTTAGTGGCTGTGGAAGCTCCCTCAATTTATATATTTTTCCTTAGTTATACGTCGTCGACCGCACCTGACTGATAAAGCGTTACCGAGCAGGTTCATCTACCGTCTATCGGATAGCATTGTCTTCTCTCTATATATCATAGACAAATAGATACCTCTAAGAAACTCAGATCCTCAGTAATATCCTAAACTAACACATAGTATAATCTACTTTCTAGCCTCCAATCACACTAATTGGGCACGTGATTATATTGAACTTGTTTCGGTTTTCCTAACTTAATTCATCATACCCAGATGGGGTCTCCGGACCTTGCATTCCTATCTGATAAATGCTGATGAATTGTTGTGTGTGTGTAGCTGAATCGTTGATGATGTAAGTGAGCGCTTTAAAGCTGCCACGCACCACTATTACAACCAACCTCAAGTACCTGCAAGGAAGAGATTTTTACCGTCTTCTCTCGCGTGCAGCAAGATTCGGGTGGGCGTTTTACGACTGTCTCACCGATCTATGAACGCTTGTTGTTATGTGTGGCTCGGACGCGGTTTCCCGTCCTCCGGCAGACACGTTAAACAGGTTGCAAATAAAGGGCTGATTTCTATAACTAATTAAACAGCAATCTAAGTGTATATTGACTAAAAGACAGTAGATTAGACGCGCGCTGGTGAGACGCGGTCTCTATAGCGCGCTTAAACTGAATATAAGCGCTTTGAGTACGTACTTCAAAGCCTCCATGTAATGACGTCAAATAGTGATGTCGACTGCGTGTGTGTAAGACACACTTTGTTGTACATACGCAATTAGTGTACCCCAAAAATTAAGGTACGTTTCCGTGCCTTTACAAGAAAAGCCTCATTTTTAAACGGTTCAAGTCCGTTACTCCACCCCTGTTTAAAAACGTTGTTCGCATTCTGTGAAAATTTTAGCGAAGGACGAGCATTGGACAGTGAGCCGTAAAAGACGTGCCACTTTTTATCTGTGCTTGCTCGTCTGACTTGCCTGTGATTATGCTGTTCTCTGATCGACACAGCACAGCGTTCATATTCTATTAAATCGTGGTTAGGACGGTGATTCGCCTTCTAGGAAGCTCACATCTTCTACCGCTGAGCGTGTGCATCTAGATGAAACGAATCCAGTACAAAAAATACCAGAGTCACGAGGCCATCTGCTAGTACAGCAATCGCGTCATTGATAGATTCTTCTTACACACCTGATGCGGAGGATCCTAAATTGACGATAGGCTTAAAGGAGTCTAATCTTTTGCCTTCATTAATTGATAATGCAGACAGTGGACAGTGAGCGCATGTGGCACGAGAATTTGGATCGTTTGATTTCATTACCGATGCACAGACCGCTCCTGTAAACAACTGTAGTGATATTGCGGTCCCATAACAGTCCACAAACAAGAAAGTTGTTGATTTTTAGTGGTGTTCGAACGTCAGGTTGTCCACAGGGGGGGTCCGACTCCGACGAACTACATCATATACCTCCCGCAAGAATACTGAACCTCGGTCTATTTGTGTCACAATCGCTTCAATTTGAAGGCCTCCATCCACCTCAAAACATCCCATTGATGCCTCCTCCAAACAAAATGTTGAGCGGCGGATGGCTCTGTGTGTGCAACTATTGATGCAAATGAGTATTATAACGTCTTCTGTAGGTAGAAGGAAGAAGAAAAGAAGCTAGCCCGTATCTTTCCAATTTCCGTCGTGATGTTTACCAACAAAACGACCGTTTAATATAAAGATTAATTCCTGCGGCCACACCCAAAGGCGACAATGCAGAGGTCGCATCAAATTAATTTTTCTCTTAATCGTGCGCGTAATATATTTCATGGCATCATTGTTGTACAGAAAATGCCTCGGCACGACGTTCCAGAAAAGCGTTCTGTAGCTCAGCCGGTATGGTATGGCAGTACCATGCGAAAGGTCACTGGTTCGATACCAGTGGGGGCATTTAAAAAAATCCAAGCCTTCTGGACCTGGTGTTCGGGATCCACCAGCACGGTTCTGCCAGACAGTAACGTCCCCCACTTTCGGTTCATTTAAGTGATTAAAAACGCACGAAAAGAATTAAAAGTGTACGCCTGGACGATTGGTAATGTTCGATGTGTCGATTAGTAATGCGCGACTATACGATTAGGAACGTGTAGTCGAAGAATCCAATCGGCTTAGAGTAGCAACTGGGTTTGTGAACTAAGGACCTAAATATATTTACTTTGCAATTTACCGTCTAGTGCTCAACTGCCTTTTTAACGATCATATCCCCAGCTTCTTTAAGCTACGCTACTCCCGCTAGTCCATTGGAACTTAGCGGAGCGGGCGCAACTTGTGTGCCTGCTCGTAAGCTGAAACTGGCAGCGGCACGTTGACACGCAAAGCGCCATACGGACTCACAAGTTTTAAAGTTGTAGGATGTGACCTTTTCATCGGACAAGAGATTACAGCTTTTGCTTCCTCGACGGTAGGAAATCGACCCTCCCACAAGAAAGCGTTGGTTACCTCCAGCGTCCACAAGTGACGGTAGCGTTCGATACGAACAATGACTGTACTCGTCTATTCGCGGCATACGTCAACTGTTTCGATGCAAGCTCATGGATCTGCTATCTAGCAGCGGGTCGTGCCTTTCGAGAGTCAAGTTTGCGACTAAAGGCGACTTTCCACGACGTTTGCATGATGGCACATCAAGAATTCAATATTTGAAGGAACATGTCGAACTTTTGGATCGTTTGTATAGAAGAGACTCTCGTTTAACGAGCTGTCCCTCCCCGGACACCAATTCTGAGGACGTTCGTACGTCACTCATCGGATTAAAAATTCCATTGATGCCACCTACCTACGGTACCGTTGTCCGTCGCATGGTCATCGACATAATCTCTCAAGTTATACCCATGCTAAGATGAGATCTCTTGGGAATATACATATTTCATTAAGGCGATTCACGTAAGACACGGTGCGCTTCTTCGTCTATGGTGGGAGGGTGAGCCTTTAAATTTAGGTCTCCGACTTCTTTAACCAAAGCGAAGACCTAATAATCGTGGCAATTGTTTATCAGTACCACCAAATAGTACTGATACTGCATGTCTATGTAAAGTGCTAGTACTCAATATAAATTTATCTCCTACACTAAAGTGTCATTGATTTCTGCGACCATTTTGGTCTGCATATTATTTTTGCTTGTCTGTGCGCTTGTTAGTCCATCACGGAATATAAGTATGTTGGCTACTCGCTCATCCACAAAGAGTTTAGCCTTTTAACACTCGCTGCATCCATCTCGTCCATATAACCACGAAGAGGTCGATCATGGGGTTTTGCTGATTATGACGACCTATCATCATTGATTTGGAGCACTGACATTGTGTCGTGAATCAGACTTGAAAATATCTTGTTTTGTGATCACTGCGACACTGGCAGGGTCATCAAATGACTTTCTGCTACAACATCAGCAAAACAGTTCGGCTCCTCCGAATTTGCTCCGCGCATAGTATGGGTAATCTCCCACTAATACTCGTACTGCGCAATCTCGATACTATCGCCCGAGGATGGCGCAGTTTGTTGACATAAAACGGTATTATTTTACCCATAATGGCGTGAAAACTGATGTTAATAGCAACTCCACAAACATCATACATTTTATTATACATTTTATTTATTCTTGGGGTTTGCTCTGTGTGCAACACATCTGCCACGACATGATTGGCCCGTTCGGTCTGTCCATCAATTCGGAGGTGATTGGCGATAAACATGTGAAGCTTGCTACCAAGCAGCTCAAACACATAATGCTAAAAACTTGACGTAAAACGTGGAAACAGGTCCAATACTATGTACTTGGACATCCCGTGCAGTCGATAAACGTGATCCAGGAACAAGAGAGTGGCCTATTTGACTGAAATCTAAGTGCTGCACGGTGCTAATTGCCTATTTTGCTCAGTCTGTTAGCAAACACGACGAGAACAGTACTGCATTTATGGTCGAACGGCACGCCAAACATAAAGTCCAAAGTAGCTGACTTCAAATACTAATTTGTTATCGTCAGTGACTTCAGTGAAGCACTACGAGATTCTGAAGGCTTCAGGCGCTGACACGCTTCGCATAAATAGATATAACTGGCTACCCACCGATATAGGTGTGGTCACCAGATTTCGTCTGACAATCATAAAAAATGTCTCTCACGGCGCAGGTTGTAAGTTGAGGGTGCATTATGGTGCTCGTATAAATTCTTTTAATTTATATCACTTTTAATGGGAAAAAGAAGCTTAATGGACCATAAGGTGACACTTGGTTCATTATAGTCCATCACTATAACCAACGTGGTTAAGATTTGCCTTTAGGTGCGATGGAAAAGTAATCTTTTGTCCACCAAAATGATCATTAGCGGAAGACAGTGTTAATCTGCACGCATCTCTCATTCATAAAAAGGCAGTTTGTCACGCTCAATCCTTAGGGCTGTCAGTGTTGACGCCTTAACTTTTTCTTTGACACGTGCAAAGTCATTAAGGTCTCATTCTTGAAGACTAGAGCCGGGAAAATCAAAAGTAGTGTGTGCTTGATACCTCATCGGCCAGTGCTTTCGACTTCACCGGCTTTTATTTGACTCAAAAATATGCTCTAAGAATAATGTGAGCCACCCCCATCCTAGGTAATGATTGCGGAGAGTTCATCGCGGTACGAAGTGAAGCGTGATATGTGTAAACTACACATGGTTGGCTGCCCAATAGGCGCACTCGGAAATGAACAAAAGCATGTTTCTTTACTCATGGTCAAGGGGAACTCCCTGCCTCCACCTGCGCGTGGAGCGGTATGCGTTATCGATGTCGGAAGTGCTAAACCGATCGCGCAGAGAGTGCGGCTGGTGGCATCTAAGCATCCCCAAAAATTAGCGGACTCAATCAAGGGACTACTATCGGCTCGGATCATTCAACCTCCCACCTCTACTTGTACTTCCTCTATACTGGTGATCATAAAAAATTGGGAAAGATATGCGGCTGTGCATTATGTATAGGAAGGTAAATCAGCTGACAAGATCGACAATTTACCCCATGCCACTGATTAACGAGTTGCTGCAAGATTTAGATACAGTGATGTGGTATTGCTCGTTAGACATGGCGAGTAAATTTTGAGTTGTGGCAATGACAGAAAGAGCAAGAGCTGTTTTCGCATTTATCACACCTTCGGGTATGTTTGAATGGTAACGAATGCCTTAAAGGCTAAGAAACGCTTCCCAAATTACCAACGACTGATCGAAAATGCATTATATGGGTATCTGAAGATCGGTCTAACACCGACTCGCATGCACTTCTTTCGTCGACGCTGCCTGATGTGTTCACTAACAGAACGCCAGAGACGGACCCAAGACCATCAGTCCTCGATCGAAGGTCAATTATCAACGACATCTTGATACCTGCTACGTCATGGACTTCCATATGTAAAAATGGTGGAAAGACTCTAAGAAGTGTGTGACACATGAAACTTATCGATCATTGTAGCCAAACGTTTCTGGGGGCGTCGTAAAGTTGACTACCTAGTTCATCAAGTGTCGCTAAAAGGAGTTTAATTGCCCACTCCAAAGTCTTACATTCATTTGGGAGTATTTCCTTCTTTTAAACTCTGAGATCAATGCAGTCATTTTTGGGAAGCCTAAATTACTACAAACGCTTTATTAAAAACTTTGCGATATACGCTTCCGTGCTTAAGAGCTGCGGGAGACAGAATTTAATGAGATCAGCCAAGACGAAGTGTTTCAGTTATCAATATAAGAAATCAAACCTGATCGTTATCGCGATTCACGAGATGGTTCCGGATATTCTTCTGGATTTAATACCGGGGGCAATCTGGACTTAAACAAAGAGTGATCTGAATAAAAATGTTGGGGGCGATCCGAACTCTTAAGCAGAAGTCGATAGAAAAAGCAGTAATATACTTTACTTTGCTGAAAGTCAACATTGCTAAAACCTCGATCTTAAGACATTTCGACCCAGATCAAGCACCTGTGATTGTGGTATACGCCAGTAAGTGGGCGGTATCAACTGCTCTTCTCCAGGAATATAATGGCACATATTAGCCAGTCACCTTTTCTAGCCGCACGCTGAAGCCTATTGAAGTCATTTACAAATTGGTCGAGAAATAGTTGTTAGCTTTCCTCCGAATATTAGACAGTTGTTACACGAGAAATCATGGTGCTTACGAAATATTCGACGTTGGCTAGGATATCGCAGTCGTCTGGTCTCAACGGAAGACTAGGGAGATGGGCAGCGTTACCATCAAACTGGACGTTAGAGTTTTGACAATGCGTAAAAGGTGAAGACGAAGTGCTGGACATGCTAGATGCAAGTGCGACACCCCGCAATGACGTAGACGAAATGCTGATCGCGATAGCTCCAAGAAAGCAGCCACGGCAAAGTATAATTCTGCCGCCACCCACAGTCGAAACATCCCCTGGTGATCAGCTTTGATGGATCGGCTAGGGTTAAAAAGAAAGGTGGGGCTTACAGTGCGATAATATAGAAATCACCTGAGTGGACAATCGTGGCGACTACTTCTTAGTTTGAGGAGGTTATGATTTAAGGTGAGGCGGAATATCGCGGACTAATCCTAAGTTTGGATTCACTGTCCGACCCGAAAAAGGTACAGGTTATCTTTTGTGGTGACTCGAACTTGTTGATAAGACAGATGCAAGGCGAAATTGGTTGTAAAGCACCCGGGTTAAAATTGCTGAAACATAATGCAGTGGAGAAACTCCGATCAAGGCCAAAGCACGAATATCTACATAGAAATCGGGAATGGAACCATAGTATTAATCAGCTAACTAGCGAGGCTTTAAATCATGAGAAAAGGGATGTCGTGGTATCATAACATGAGCGAAACAATCTCATGACCCTTTTCCGGCTAAATGAATTGCCGATACCGAGACAAACTAAGCGCCCAGTCAAAGTGGACGCGATCACTTGATCAGCGACGCGAAGAAGATTCCCCCCGACAGCTTTGCGAGAGGGAGCTGTAAAACATGTCCTGATTTAATGTATAAAACAGGCGTAAGATAAGGAGAGTTAAATGTTGGACCTGAAGACACATATGATAGGGAATGTAGCCACGATGAATGCTAGAGACGCAAAGACTTGCGCGCTAATCGCACCGGACTACAAAGTCGATCAAAGCGGACGGTTTTTTCTGTCCAAGTGCAGCAGCAAAAAAGGAAGATCGAGGCGAGTCGGTTCGTCTGGTAATTTTCGAATAGTTGCAACAAGACGTATTACCCTTAACATAATAGTTTGAAAGGAGGACATCAAGGAGTAGGCCGTACATACCAGTGGATCAGGGAGAATTTTCATTGGCAAGAATTGTACAGGAGCGTGCAACGCTATTTTGGCGAGTGTGAGGATTGTGAAACCGGCAAGGGTTGTCCGCAAGATCGAGGTGGGTCATCAATAAATTTACAAACAACTCACCCTTTCCAAATTCTAACAATGGATCATATGCCGTCTCTGACGTGATCACTTTGAGAAAACAGAGTTGCTGCTGTGGGTCAATCCGTTCTCGGGCTATGTGATTGCAAAGGCAGGCTCATCCCGAACTGCACAGATAATCTTAGAAAACTATGAAGAAAGTGTATTTCGTAGATTCGGTGCGAGTGAAAATTTCTGTCATGACCGAGAGCCACGATATATGTCTATTTTCTTTCAAACATTCAATTAATGTGCGGGACAGAGGTAACGAGCCATAATGGCTTATCGACATCAAGCAACCGAAACCGCGGATCCCATCTATAAACTCTGACACGATTAATTAATATGAATGTCACTGATAAAAACCAAAGGGATTGGGACGAATAAGCAAAACGATTAACTTACGCGATTATTACCGCGCAAGATCGAGTCCGCGGGTAAACGCCATTCTATTTGATATATGTTTGGGACCCTCGATCGACGTTGGAAGCTACTTTACCAATGGGGAGTGTTAAACCTCACTATTGCGACTGCAGAAGATGGAGGTATAATAAACAGCACAAATATCAACGAGTGAGGGCGATCGTGAACGGTCGCCTGAAGATCGCAATTCAGGACCGAGCGGATTGTCATAAAGAAGACCGCGATTTGTTAAGGATCGACCAAGGATCACAAGTATGGTTAAATATGGATCGCGTCAAATACGAAAATGCTCGAAAGTTAGCTCATGTGTGGCAAGGACCGTTCCGAGAGATTGGAAAATGTGGATACCATGCAGTGAAATTGTCGATCGCAGGAAGACCCTATTGGTTGTTCACGGTTGTTTATGTATCTAAATCGAAGCCAGATAAGGTATTTCCAGAACGATTTCAAAGTCGGGTGAATGTAGACGAGTCTTATCGAGTTGGTTGTGATGAAGCCCTACTACCAGAAGATGATTTAGAAGTTAAATCGGATGACGAAGAATTCGAGGTGAAGAAAATTGTGGATGTGCGATCATGTCGGAAATACGCTACGGGCGAGTACACCGTCAAATTGTTTAGTACAATGGAAAGGTTATAGCGATCCGTCATGAGTGGATGAAGCAGATCTGTATTGTGAAGCTTTGCTACGAGAATTTAATCGCGATCGGATAATTCGGAATCGATTTAAAGTTATGCAAACTCACGAAGAAGAGCCAGGAGCATAGCCCAAATCGGGGTGGGCGGAGTGTGTAAGTATTCAAGAAGGTTTTTCATTATGTTAAAGGCGCAGAAGAGTATACTGGAAAGGTGTACTTGAGATTGGAGGAATTGAGGAATGATGCAAGGGGGTTACATATGATTCAAGGTGGAAACAATTGCATCAAGAGGTGATGCATTAAGAAGGAAGCGATGTTCGTAAGTTTGTGTGGCAATCGAAACACAATCGCAGTCCACTAAACTGATAAAAGAAATAGAAAAGACGTGTTGGAGCCGTCGGAAACAGACAAAGCCGAATTTTTTTATGCAGCCTTGACTAACAATTGTGGGGAGGCCCGGAAAGAAAAGAAAGCCCTTGTCTTGGCCCTTTTGTTCCGCGGAGAAGAACTGGAGCGAAAGATCTGGGACTTTTGCCACAGATGTCTATGGACTTCGCTGATCGTTTTAAGCATGATGGCTCAGAACGGGATAAGGCTCGCACGATAAATTTAAAGAATGGGAGGGAAGATATGCTTATAGCAGGAGTGACGATACTCTCCCGAACAGCATACCGATCGCGCAATCCTGGATCGCGCTCCGACACCGGTGCCGCAATAGCATTGCGCATACAGTAAACCTTGACTGCGCCTGAGAATAGGCAGCCTTGTATCGGGATTACTTCGACTGGACCTTTTAAGGTCTTGCGGTTTCTTGCGTGAGTGTAGCATGCATCCGGGTGTTCCCTCATCCAAGTGCTGTCGCAAGGCTGCCAACTCCCGATCGTGACTCCTGTGAAGCATGAAGCCATCGAGTCGCCTTCAAAGCTTCCACTTCAAGTCGTTAATTTGCTGCTCCTGACACTGACCCGCGTAAAACTCCTCCCGATGTAACGCGGTATCCGCGCGCGCATCTTCAAGGTCCCAATGAAGACGATCATAGCGGACTTTAACGATAGTCACAAACGGAGAGGCCGACTCAGCAAGGGAATGGAGCTCTTGCTCTCTTCGATCACCTCGACGGGTCTATTCCCTCATCGTTTACTTCAAATTGCGGTATTTTTTGATAAAGTCTTGCTGAGACGCGATCCGCTGATCAAGACCAGCGAGCATCTCGATCGCAGCCGCTTGCTCTGCTATCGGCGGCAATTAGACAAGAGCGGTCGACAATGAAATCGCTCTGGTGGGTTTGGAGTCCATGTGACCTATCTTCATTAGATGTTGCAAGAATGGCACTGAGGTCATACCCCCGCAGTGGTATCACTTGAATTTCCAGGCGATGTATTTGGGGATGTCAATCTGAAGCCAAAGGGGTGAGATAACGCGTCACTAGCGGTAGACTCGTCGATCGCGGCACAATGGTACGTGGACGATGTTAACGACGGGACGTGGACGATGTGGACGACGTGGACTCCATGGTTACCGGTAAAACTTAAAATGACGACGGAACGCGTGCGCAAGCCAGCCGATGATGTGGATCGGCTATTTGTGCACTAAAACGACTGTTCTAAAGCCGATCGAGAACGGGGCCAAAAGCCTAAGTGCTTCAGCTAAGTACGAGGCGGTTCTGGCTGAATCGCTCGTGGGATGATAGCCAGCAATTTGGATGTTACCGCTGGGAGGACCTAATGGTCTCAACCCCATTTAATTCGCATGGCCCCAGACTGTAGACATATCAGAGGACCACGATCAAGGGACCTTGATCAATAGACCGTTAACAAGGGACCGCGATCTGGCGTAGGCCACAGGATACAGAAGGATTGCAAATTCATTGGCAAGGAGAAGGCAGTGGTAGTCAATCCTGACATTTGGATTAGGCGTGGTTATAGTTTTGGGTTTTGGTTGGTTAACATTAAAGAGAGTTCGATTTGCTTCTAGACACATACGTGTCGTTCTTCTTCCGGGCTGGATATTTTGGCCTTCCGATGTCAGAGAACTTCGACACCAAGAGCAGAAAGATCACTCCGTGGTCTATTTGGAAAGAAGTGCAAGGACTCTCAACACTCTTCTTATGCGATCGGACGCAGGCAACCTTACCGGCTGAAGTAAAAAAGTTGCGAGACGGCTCAAGTTTACAGAAGGCTCGCAACTCAAGTGCCCCACTTTTGGCAAAAGGCGATCAAGGCTGATCGCGGCGACTCTAGGAGAGCGCCAACCAAGAACACGCGATCAAGTGAGGAATTTCCACCAGATTGACAACAATCTCTAAATCGGTTAAGTCCAGCGTCAAGTCAAGTCCACCTAGACGAGTGCAACCCACCCTGCCAATGGTTATAAAAGGTGAGGAGGAAACAAGTGCGAGCGGAACCGAAAGAACTCATCCGTTAGTCGGTTGTCTGGGCGCCAGTAAAGAGTCGGGATCGCTTCATAAAGTAAGCAAACCCTACTCCACCACACTCTTCCTGAGCAAAAAGATACTCTCTTGCGCCGATCATCCAAACCGCTCAACCCTCTTTTATGCGCTCTTTGTATTCGCATTTTGCAGCTGCGCCTGCCCATGCAGAGCGGCGCACGCGCAATCTTTGGCTCAAAACCTGTAGAAAACTAACAATATGTGATAGAAAAGACTTTACTTTAGGATGCGTGCCAGACGCGTTTCGGTCCGCCGCCACGGGCCTCCTCAGTGGCTTACTGAATGCAAAGTGAGACCTCTCAGTGCAGCGTCCATTGCCGCTGCCACACGTTTCCCTACGCATCGAACTTTCTAAACTACCTCTTATACGGACTAAAGTGACACTTTCTAGCAGACTTCACCGGCGTACAACTGGTGCCCGGAAAAGTACGAAATGTAATTTTTCAATTAAATGATGAACGAATATGCTTGAATGATCTTTATTCGAAGGTGAACATTAGATTCCCCCAGTTATTCGACAACCACCCACCATCCCATCATATTACCGTAATTCAATCGTTTGACGCGTTCTTATTCATAAGATTGAGAGTATCACCGGTCTCAGAAGTAATTTACAATCTCATATGCGAAAGGTATAGTACTAAAACCAAAAATTCTATGCATGCCGTAAAATCGGCGACGTGTGGTAATATTGTTTAATTATAACTTCATTTTCCCGATTAATGGCTCGGTCAGATGAGATAATTGTACGAACAAATCTGAAAAAAAGGGTCTTGTAGCAAACATTCATCTAACATAAATTTAGAAGGAACAAACGTGTACACCACATCACGGCGTCACTGGCACAAAACATTTGTTGCGTCTTCCTCGATGGCGCTAACACTGCCGCTCCCCGGTTGTCACAGCTAAACTATCACCCTTCACGCTGTTGTTTCCTGAGCGGCGTGCACCTGTCCTATCTTCATCGCATTACGACAACTTTTAAATAAAAGTCACCATAGCATTTTTATGAATTCTTGCCGGCTTAAAGATCATTGCCGCCAAACTAATGTGCAACGCGCGATCTCATAGTCCTAGCATAGTACAGAAATTTCAGAATACTCTTTTGTAATGGATTCATATTCTCACAGATATCGCTGATTGTATCTGTCTTTATACATGGCGCGGGGGCACGACCTATGTTCTTTTTCAAGAAAAACGTGTCAACCTTTATATGGGAACAGCGGCTTCTCCCTTTCATAATTCAACCACCTAGTGGACCATCTTTCTAAATCAATTTAATTTGCTGTATTGAACCGTTGTTACAGCCCTCTTCTGCAACAAGTTTTGCGTAAGTACCCAATAGTCTGTTATTAGAAATGAAGGCATCAATTTGTAATTGAAATAATTGGTTATGCACATCTTAAATGAATACCGCTGCAGAGTAGACACAATCGGTGCTTCAGTCTAATGATTCAAAACGCTTGTGGCTTCATCGAGTAGCAATAGGCTCTTAAGAAAAAGTAGAATGGCAGCGGTAAAAAGGGATGCAATCATTGTGTTAGAATTGTCTGCCATTATTTAGCAATATAACGTTTATCATGACCAATCAAAAGCATGGATAGCGTACAAATTCATGTAACATACAAGCTGTGGTGGGTAACGAAAACCTGGGGGCAGATTAACCATTTCAATGTATTTAATATAGTCTAATATAGCGGATTCTCCCTTCAGCATACATTTGGAAGCTTCGCATTAACTACTTGAAGGCGTTCTTGGCATGATTTTTTCTTGTGAATACGGATGTATACGAACAAATACATTATTCAGTCGTCTTTGCATCTCCAAAAAGCGATCTCATTTATTGGGTTATACTGTGGATAAAAGTTACAAAACATTGGCGAAGTGTAATACTTTTTGCACTAGAACAAAATCAAGATACAGGGTATCGTCAGATGCTCATCATACTTCAAACATTTACCAAGTGATTTACATTATGTCAAATGCAAGTCATTGAACTCTCTTCTTCGATCATGAAGAGAGGACACCAGCTCGCCAATCGTCTTATAGTATAATCTAATTCTCGACTATGAAGGCGATCTCGACAATTTATAAGGGCAACGAAAAAAAGCCGGTAGGCCAAACAGTTGAAAGTATTTTTCGATAGAGAGCCTTTTGTTTAATTTTTCTTATCTAAATGTTAGTCTCTATTTTATTTCACCTGGCGAAGCTCGTGATACTACTAAACTTGCATCATATCGTATTTTGTTTACTAAGACTATCGCATGGAGACAGACCAAAGAATAGAAAATGGACCAGGAAAAAATTGCATTTAAGTCTGGGGAAAGAGATAGAGCCTTTAACAAATCAGAATGCGAAGCATTCTCGCGCTATACGCGTAACAAAGTCTAGCAAAATTCGGCTTTGTATAAAAAAACAGCAATAAATGATAAAAATTTGTCTTACAATTTGCTTTCTGGTTTATTGCAATTCGTTGATGTCCTCAAGGACCTAGGTCTCGACAAGATACTACTTATAGTTCTCCAAGCAAATTTTACATCAAATGCGTAGCCGATGCATTTTCCTGAAGATCGCTTTTATTAAGTGTCTCTAGTGCATTCCTCTCAGCTGCCAGACGCGTTGATGAGGGCATGTAGCTAGCTCGTAGTATATGTATATTTATTGATATATATGGGCCAGCGGGCACCATAAAAAAGAACGGAGTCAAAATGATGCACGATAATGACCGTATCACACAATAAAGTCTGTGAAAGTTTCTTATTACTCTACGCTTATATACATATCTCGTGGATAAGGTACGACTATGGAGATTCTACTACAGTTTAGGGTTGTCGTACACAATCTTGACGTAACCACTTGACGCCAGAATGGGAAGTCATCATAGCTGATACATCAAGTTTAAGAATGCTGCAGAAAACCGCGTCTCATTGAAGCGTTCGTATTATGTCTCGTCATTGGGCCAGTAGTCAATTATATTTCTGGTAAATACTTTAGATTAAAACATGTCTTAAATAAACAAACTACTTGGCAGTACGCGCGACAAAAAGAATTCGCTTCGCGAAGTACTATTTAAATACTCCGTATTGAACAGAGTGCGTGTGGTTAGGTCAATCACTAGCTTATAAAGCCCACTGTACGTACGCAAAGGAGTTAAAGGCCTCCTCTTATTGCAAAGGATGTGTGCAACATCATAGCGGGGCAGCTTTAAGCGCCCATCTAAAGGTGCCGTCTTAACAATGGACGTGCAAGATTTTCTCTATGATAACATGTACCTTCTCTAAAAAAGTTGCATGATCAACGCAAGTGTTGATATCGCACCACTGTCGAAGAGCTCTAAATGTGCACAACTATCGCAGAGCATCCAAAATCATTTCTAGGGCAAAAATGCTTGGTACAATTCTGATACGCACTTATGGTGCTGCTGATGGTACAAGAGGAGCTTATTGTATCTGCTATGGTTGCTTCAAACTGTACCACATATTTACGGTTTCGATTCTTATGCCTGACTTACGCAACGTTTGGCATGCCGATGTGCGCAATTTTATCTAGGAGTGAATAAAACATGGTTCTACGAAAAAACACTAAGCTGGCTAGGTGCGCGTAAACAAAAAAGATGCTGCGTTGCCGATAACATGGCAGTAAAATGGAATGAAATCTTACGCTCTAGGCTACAAATATGTAAATGAGATGGGCTGATATGATCCAGCGAGTTTTTTGTTATAAAAACACACTTTAGGATGACTATTAAAATTTACTTACTACATGTTATAACCAGACACTTACTGTTCATTAAGAACCTTGAATGAACTCTAAATAATTGATGTCTGACCATAGCCGAGAGAGCACTTAAAATCCTTAACGCAATCTTGGCCCATTAGTAAAGTGAAGAACAGACGCTATATACGGCAAGCCTGTTGTACTTGCGGGATTACAAGATATGATGATATATCATCACGGTTGAACTATAGGAGGCAACCCGAATCTTTAGATCATGACCTTTTTTTGTTAAATTGATAAATCAATACAGGAACCCTCCAGAAAGTTCGGGTACACTATATAAATTACTATATTCTTATCGGATGTAACACCACATCGGATTGTGCAATCGACATTCGCACAAAAGTACAATGGTCTCACAATTATATTGTAGACAACACGAGAATCTTTAATAATCACAACGTCGGGATAGACACTGAAAAGGATTAGGATGATCCGCAATACATGCTTATCACATAACGCTTACAGTATGTAACGGGATCACACCACCGTTACCGCCCTCAAGTAATAAACCTTGCATATGAGATACAATCCTAAGTTTAATCTGTGGTAATTGATGTGCTTAATAACCTCCTTCATCCATTGAGGACAGATTGACGTATTATCCATCAATATCTAAGGATACTGAAGATAGCTATGTGAATTTGTTTAGCCTTGGTATTCGGCATTTGCGCGAGGTTTTTTGCTGATGAAACTAAGAAATAAAAAGCTAAGTTTCATATTCGATCTTCGATTGACACGTGTCTACATTAGACGCTAAATAATCGTTAAGAGTATGAGCCAGCTTATGGCGTATGCATTAAGGCACATTTTGTGTACGTTGCTATGAGTCGATATTAGTTCGAAGGACAAACGACTATTTGAAAAAGGAGAAAGTTGGTTTCGTACACGTTAGTGACCTCTAGATTCCTACGTCTTTCTCTGAAAAAGTGCTGTGTTGTTCCACTATACAGCAGTATTTACTTCAAACATCACCGGCGAGTCTCGAAGAAGAGACTTATACGCCTCATCAACCCCCATTTAAATTAAAGTTTCTTACTTCGTTTATATAGCGGAGCTACCCTTGTAACGGGGTGAATCGTTACATAACAATTTATAAGAAATTGTTAATAGAATATAACTATAAGAGTTATATTCTCAGAATATTGTCATAAGGACAATATTCTGTAGCACTTCCAAGTAGTTTCTAATTGGTTGATATAGGCCATTATATCAACCAACGAAGACGCGCCACGACAGACGCACGCAATGAGTGGTGAGCAGATAACTGATTTACACATTTGTATTTAGACATAGTTAGATGAAGATAAATAGTGATTTATTGCAGACATTAACTATTATAAATACAGTTCTACTTTTACTCTAACCGAGTACTCGCTTCTTCTTACCGTCTTCCTCTGCACGTACGAGTGTACGTGAAGTTACGAGGCACCGCCTTATTCTGTTATCAGAATAAGTAGCTTGTACTGTCACCAGTACAAGCTTCAGGGTGCCCCGTTACACCTGGTAGCACTTTGTAGTCCGTCCAAGGACCGCGTTCACATCCAACATGAATATGTTGGATGGTGAAGATGACCAAAGCTTTCACGCTACGCGTGACGGCTACTCCCATTTGAGCGATGTCGAATGGGATGCGGTTGAACGAATGGGTTCGACCATGGGCATCCATGCTGTTAGCGTCATGCTAGAGGCTCTCAATAGAGAAGCCCAACATGCTACTATCGCCAAGTTCATTCAAAATGAACTTGACGCAGAACGCGAGAAAGTAGCCTTGCTTCACCAACAAGGTTCTCAACAAGCAGAGTTGTTGAGAGAACAAGGTGCTCAACAGTTTGAACTGTTGAGACAGCAGCAGGCTGCTGCTGGCGGGTCGATGCACTCGCGTCGGCCCGAGACTTTGAAGATTGACATCTCAAAGTATAGGGGGGTCGAAGAAGACTCCCTCTTGAGATGGTTCGTCGAATTGGATGACGCTATAAGGGCGCGTCGCATCGACGACGGGGATATGCAAGTTGCATTTGCCCAGTCAAATCTGGCAGGACGTGCCAAGACTTGGGCACTGGGGCTCAAGCTGCACGACCCATACGCGTTTGGGTCGTTGGAATTCTTCAAGTCGCGGCTCAGACAAACGTTTGAACCGCCTAGAGCTGAGTTCAGAGCTCGAACCGAACTCTTGAAGCTCAAGCAGGGTAAGCGTGATGTGCACGCTTACGCGCAACATATACGACATCTCACGAGTTGTATAAGTTCCAATCCGGTGGATGAACACACGTTGGTTTCGGTGTTCATGCAGGGTCTTGCGGATGGTCCCGTCAAGACTCACCTGTTCCGGCTTGAACTAGATTCACTAGAACAAGCCATTTCAATTGCGGAGCAGGAAGACTTCAGTCTGAGACAGGCTCGCGCCAGCTCGACATCATATCGTCAACCGAGACGATATGACAACGGAGGTCCAGAGCCGATGGAACTCTGTTATGTAGAGAGCGAGAAGGCTCGCTCTACAGGCTACAAGAAGTTGCAGAGATGCAACAGATGTCAGAAGACAGGACACTACGCTTACGAGTGTAGTGCCCCTCGTCCAGTGTCTCGCGACACTGGGCGTAGTGACCGTCCACCCATGAGAAAGGGGCAGGGACGAGGGTCCGCAGTTGGTGCAAAGACGCAACAACGGGATGGACCGTCAAAAAACGGACAGGATCAGTAGGTGCGGAGCACCCTACTGATCCAGCAACGTCAAGAGAATTTGTAGGCCTCTTGATGAAGGTTGCTCCCAACACACAGACATTGTGCGTTGCTGCTCTAGGTAATGAGATCTCACTCATTACCTTGAAACTCGAAGTGACGAATAAGTTGTCCCTTCGAGCTCTAGTCGATTGTGGGGCGTCCAACAATTTTGTGCGACGCCAATCGCTAGAAGATGGTCACTTTAAATTCAGTGAATGTGACACACCTCCTACGAGGATGACGGTACGTCTTGCGACAGGCGCATCCGTAACCGTCATGAAGCGTATAGTGAAGATCCACTATACGCTAGAAGATATCCAATATGACGATGACTTTATCGTATTGGATTTGGATGACAAATTTGATGTCATCCTTGGAATACCGTGGCTCAGAAGGTACGAACCACGGGTAAACTGGCAACATCGAACAGTAACGATGCCTGCCGCTTGTTCATCAGATGGCCATCTGATGAACGTTTTGGAGCGTCCACAAGCGTGTGGATGTACTACGAGTGAGTGCGATGGCCTCACTTGTGGTACGGTCGTTAGTACGACTGCACAAAACCTTAGTGTACCAAACGGTTACACTTCGGAGCAAAGTTCCGGCGGCTGTGAGGAAACACGGGCTGCGCCGAAGGTCCACCACTCGAATAAGTCGGGTGGACTGGGACAAAGATGTATTCCTAGAGGGGAACATCTAGAAGAGAAACAATCGATCGCTCAGGTTAAGCGAAACGATAATCCTAGATCGACTGGAGAGTCTTTCGTAGAGGATCTCGCTGTGGTTGCGCAACCCCAGCTAGAGGAAGTAAAGGGAATAAGTCCCAAGATTACAAATACGGCGGAAATAAGTTCCCCGAAACCCGCGGGAATAAGTCCCCGGGAAGACGAAGGAATAAGTCCTTCGAAGCCTGAGGGAATAAGTCCCCAGGAAATGACAGAGACATTGAATGTCATAGTCAATAACGGATCATGTGTAGGCGCTTATACACTTGATCTGATTGCGCCTCCGAAGTTAACTTCGGAGATCACTCAGTTGCCAACGCTCGAACATAAAAGGTTCTTGCGTGATCTGCGTAGTGGCAAAGTCAAGCAGATCTGCATACTCGTCGCTGACGACGAGTATGTAACCGACATAAGGTCAGCAACAGTGTTTACTGAGAACGAGAGAGTTCTCAGTAGTTCATCTATGGACGAGAGTGTCCTAGATGAAAAGACACGAATTGAGCGATATGACTCCCAATCGTGGGAATCGCTCAAGACAAATCCTCTCTATGAAGATTTGGTTGAATTCAAGGATGTATTCCCTGAAACTGTTCCGTGCGAATTACCGAAGGATAAAGGTATTCGACACGAAGTCGAGCTTAAACCAGGCTCGAAGTACTGTGTCATGAAGCAGTGGCCACTGCCTCGTGAACAAGTACTTGCGATCGACAAGTTCTTTGCCGATCGTTTAGCAGCGGGCCATGTGAGGGAATCAACTTCCCCACATAGCTCTCCGACCTTCTGTGTGCGAAAAGCAACAGGAGGGTGGCGGATAGTGCACGCGTTTAACAAATTGAACGCTGCAACGGTACCGGCTCAGACGCCGATACCGAGGAAGGACGTAATCATTGATGGTATGTCAAAGAGTACCATCTTTTCGTCCATGGATTTGATGGATGGCTTCTATCAAATCCTAATGCGGAACGGGATATACCCTATACCGCAGTTAGCACGCCTAGCGGCATGCTCTGGGAATGGCTAGTAATGCCACAAGGGCTCAGTAATTCCCCTGCCACGTTCAACAGATGTGTATCACATCTGTTGAGACCAGTACGAGAGTTCGCGCCGAGTTATTTCGATGACGTATTCATCCATAGTCGAGCTATGGATGGAAAGTCGGACGTTGAGGTTCACAGGTACCACGTCCGACAAGTTCTTACAATCATGCGAAAGCATCAATTGTATGCTAACCTCAAGAAGTGTATATTTGCAGCAAGCGAAATACCACTTCTTGGGTGCATCGTTGGTAAGAACGGTGTACGTCCTGATCCCGAAAAGATCAAGGCGATCACCGACTGGCCTGTGCCGGTCGATGTCAAAGGTCTTCGAAAATTCCTTGGGCTAGCGGCGTATTTGCATAAGTATTCACGCAATTACGCCGAGATGACTGTACACCTCTCTCGTTTGTTGAAAAAGAACGAGAGGTGGTTATGGAACGCTGAATGTCAACGCTCCTTTGATGTTATCAAGCAGAGCTTGATACAATCCCCAGTCCTAGCAATAGCCGATCAGGACAGGCCATTTCATGTGGTCTGTGATGCCAGCGATTTCGCAATCGGCTGTGCATTAATGCAGTACGACCTTGAAGGCGTTGAACGCGTCGTCTGCTATCAGTCGCGTCAGCTGCAACCAGCTGAGCGGAACTATCCAGTGCATGACAAGGAACTCCTTGCCATGAAGTATGCACTCGCGAAGTTCAGAGTCTATCTATTAGGAGATAGACCCTTCGTTGTTTACACTGACCATGCGTCCTTACGCACGGCAGTGAACAGCCCGCACCTTTCACAACGAATGGCGCGGTGGTTGTCATTCTTTGCAGAATACAACTTTACGGTCGAGTACAAACCAGGACGACTTAATGTCGTCGCTGATGCACTCTCACGTCGTCCCGACTTTGAAACAGTCGCGAAACCCAACAGTGAGACAGTCACTGTTGCGGTTATGACGTCCTCAGTCCCATCTACAATGTTGTATGATGATGTGAGGCGGGCATACGCCCAAGATGGTGAGATAGTGAAGTTGTTGTCACATCTCTCCCAACCATCTCAAGAATCGTTGAAACGATTGTCGTCTGCGTATCGATCTGCATCAGATCGATACACTACTCATAACGGTTTACTGTACTATACAGCCGTTTCTGGTGACACACCACGTGTTGTCATTCCAGATGATATTGATCTGCGTTTGCGGATCATGTTCGAGTATCACGATGCTCCTATAGGAGGACATCGTGGCCGAGAGAAAACATATCTCACGGTAAGTCGAGACTTTTACTGGCCCCGCCAGTATCAGTTTGTGCGAAAGTATGTTCGCGCATGCGAAGTCTGCCAACGAGTGAAGTCAAGTCCTTCACTGCGTGCACCTTTACAGCCTCTACCGGTTCCGGCTGAGTGCTGGGAATCCATCTCAATGGATTTCGTCTTCGGGTTACCCAAAGACGCACGCGGGAATACGGGTATTCTCGTATTTGTTGACAGATTCAGCAAAATGGTACACCTTGTGGCTGTACCAGAGACAATCACGGCAAGTGGCTGTGCTTGTGTCTTTATTGACACCATCTTCCGACTTCATGGGTTGCCCCGTGAACTCGTATCAGACAGAGATCCACGATTCACTGCTGATTTCTGGCGTTCCGTGTTCAAATCACTCGGAACGCGCTTGAAGATGTCAACATCTGATCATCCAGAGTCGGATGGTCAGACGGAACGTGCCAATCGTGTCCTTGAAGAGATACTTCGAGGATACGTACACTCCTTTAAGAGTTGGAGTGAGTTTTTGCCAATGGTAGAGTTTGCCATCAACAACTCGGTGCATGCGTCCACGACACATACACCGTTTTACGTGAATGGCTTGCGCCATCCGCGTATACCCACCTTACTAGAGTGTAACTCTGGTTTAAGGGGGAGGGACTCGCGCGAGCAAAAACCGATTTGGTTCACGCTCATCACGCTCTGACGAAGAAGTCATTGCGTTTGATGCCGATATCGATAACATCGATATCGAAGAAGATGATGCCAGTGAGAGTGCGGAAGCCCTCACTGAAGACAATGATCCCAGTGAGAGTGCGGAAGCCCTCACTGAAGAAAAGGTTGTTGTTGCTGCAGTGCGCTCACAGCACACTGAAGCTAACGAGTCATCAGATGAGTTCATACTGGCTCGTGAAACGGTAGTCCGTTTTGTGCAAGACTCCATCGCCGAAGCGGTGGATAAGCAAAAGCAAAACGCTGACAAGAATGGAAGGGCAAACACTCTTTTATTTAATAAAGGTGACTTAGTCCTACTGTCTACGGTTAATCTACCAAAGCATGTAGTGACTAACTTGGGTAGCAGTAAACTACTACCCAAGTACATTGGCCCATTTCGTGTATTGCACCGCCTAGGCAATGCATACACGATCGAGTTACCACGTAAGATGCGAACGCATCCCACGTTTTACGTTGGTCGGCTTAAGCCGTACCATCAGTACGCTGCTTCTTCCGATGAAGAACGCCCTTGCGCTCAAGCATCTCGCAGAGAGCCTTGTGCTCCCGATGGTGGGCATCAACAAGGGTCTGAAGAGCAGTTATCTCAGCCCGAGACCGATCAACAATCCCACGAGCTACCCTTAGCTCGTCACGAAGAGATGTCAGAGATCTCTCGTTCTCAAGCTGAGCAAAGGCAAACTCAGCTCGATGCTTCGAGGCAGTGTCCACCATCTGGAGACGCCTATTCCGCTCATGCTCGAGATCGTCGCGTAACCCTTGCGTTACGCGATCAAAGAAGCTCTCGGGAACACACCGATCCACATGATCGTGTGGAGAGCGTCTTTCCTCCTCCCTCCACCTCCATTAGAGGACTCTCGCGGTGGCCAGCGCTATCTAGTTGAGCAGCTGTTGAACCACCGCGACGTGAACGGACGTCGGACGAGTTACCTCGTCCGGTGGCGCGGCTATCCCCCGTCCTGGGATTCTTGGGAGCCCCGCTCCCAATTGATGGTTGACGTACTGGGTCTGGTCGAGCAGTACGACGCGACACATCCTGTGCCGCAGAAGGACCGCCGGAGAAAGTCTTCCCGGCACGGTCGTAAAGGGATTTCGGGTTGTCAATCCCTTCGTACATCTCAGTAGAGACACGTACGCGCCACCACGGGCTGGTAAGGAGGTAAGCCTCCTTAGGTGCTCGTGCAGAGTTGTTCACACAACATGGGCACAAGTCTCCCCAAGAGAGGCAGGGTAATCCTTTCTCCCTTGACAGACGATGCAGCTTGTAGCGTGCACCTGTCGGGGTTCGCTTTTCAAACTTATCACGAGCTTTGATAAGTTTGTCGTTCCAAGCGTCACGACCTACATCCTCGAGATTATGGATGTAGGCGTTCCACGCCTGAAGTAGTGAGGGACCATCACGTTTGTGATTCCCACTGTACCATCGATGTCTGAAGAAAGCATCGATGAAGAACTCATGTTCAGCGCGATAGTCTTTCGCGCTGGGGTCAAGGTGATGAATCCTTGACGAATCGAACAATCGTGTTCGATAACGATCACTCGTCGTCGCCGACAAGTGATCCATGACAGATTTAGGAGGCATCCATGCCTTCTTTTCTGGAGCGAGACGCAACACATTGCGGTCCCGCTCTTCCTGCGACGTGCCGACAGAAGTACTGGCACCTCGCTGTGAAGTGGTGTCCATTGGAGAAACGACACCACTATTAGCGCCCGAGTCTCGCGACCTCGAGCGCCTTCGTTCGGCGATGGTTCATCTGACTCATCAGATGAACCAAAGATGCTGCGACGCAAAGCATCGTCCATGCCACGCTTGGCAGGCGGCTTGGATTCAATTGCCGTCGATACGGATCCGTCATCCGTATCAGGAGAGTACGAGACACCGAGCTCGTACTCTGTGAAGACACGAGTGTCTTCATGACCAGCGCCTGCATCACCAGGTGATACAGGCTGAGTCGATTCAGCAACCGATGGGATATCAGTTGCTGTAGTTTCTGCTTCGGCGTCCGCACAGAGACGTGCAGACGCGCTCTCGGCGGCCTTGCTCGCGCATCGCATGGGCTTGTTTACCATGCGATGAAATGTTGGAAAGTGGACGCGGACCAACAAGTGCAAACCCTGTCCAAAATGATTTGGGACGAGTATCCATTTAGTCAATCAGTCACTAAAGTGACTGATGGTTAAGGGGGGGGTGATGTAACGGGGTGAATCGTTACATAACAATTTATAAGAAATTGTTAATAGAATATAACTATAAGAGTTATATTCTCAGAATATTGTCATAAGGACAATATTCTGTAGCACTTCCAAGTAGTTTCTAATTGGTTGATATAGGCCATTATATCAACCAACGAAGACGCGCCACGACAGACGCACGCAATGAGTGGTGAGCAGATAACTGATTTACACATTTGTATTTAGACATAGTTAGATGAAGATAAATAGTGATTTATTGCAGACATTAACTATTATAAATACAGTTCTACTTTTTACTCTAACCAAGTACTCGCTTCTTCTTACCGTCTTCCTCTGCACGTACGAGTGTACGTGAAGTTACGAGGCACCGCCTTATTCTGTTATCAGAATAAGTAGCTTGTACTGTCACCAGTACAAGCTTCAGGGTGCCCCGTTACAACCCTAGCTCATTACTCAGAGGAAGAATTCGGGACGGATCGCTCAGCACATCAAACTAAGGGGTTATTAACTTAAACGGTTACAAGCCATGCAGAATTGGTAAGACTTAATTATAAGTGTATGTACAAGCTCTTACGCTTCTAGTCCTGGTTCAGGTGACTACGACATTAAATAATCACATAGAACTAATACCAAAGAGTATTTAGCCTTAACTCAGGTACTTAACTCTTACGACCAGAGACGTCTTATAAAGACACGTTTCTCAAACCGATCACAAGGGAAACTGAACTTGTTTACTAATAATAGCGATAATAAACCTTAGTTACGTCTTTTATCTTGAAACTATTTTACCTAGTCGAATATTCCTCATCTTAGTTCTTCTGATGTACCACACCAGAATCAAGTCGCCTCTACGAAGACCCTATTACGGAAGATGCCCTCCACCATAACTGCTAGGGTACAGTATTGTCGCTTAGCATATGTGATACAAAAATATGCCTTATCAGTGACACTGATCTCTTTATTTGTGAGCCACACCAAATTACCTGATTATCACAACCGTTTATGCAGCCCCGTTACATTTCTGGTCACCGAGAATAGTCCGAGTGAAGCTGCTAAACTGCGCTTAACGCCGTTGAAGATGATGGGGATGTCGGCATTGGAAAACTACATACATTTTTGCATTCAGAATATTTCATACGCCCCCGTTACAAGAAGTTTATTTACTTCGCCTCTACTAGCTAGACTGTCAGGAATGTCCGATACCACAGATGTAAGTCAGCGCTCGTAGACGTATAAACTGGATCAGGCCATCAGATTAAAAACCATGGCCAATAGCAACGCCATGCAGATAGTCGCCACCATGACCACGATGATCGAGCTGATAATGGATCATCTGAGTAATGACCGCAAGCAAAGAAGCGCGTACGAGCAAAGATGGGAGACTGAATAAGCACAAAAAGGGCAAAAAGACATGATGAGCGGATGCGCTACGAGACGAAGAGGTAATAACAGCGCAGAAGAGAAAAGTTGAAAGTAATGAATGAAGAAGAAGATATCAAGATAGAAAGGAGGGACGGGCGACCACCCAGAATTGCAGATAAATTTGTCCACGGCACTCATGACACATTTAACAAGTAGCAGATGCAATGAATAAAAAAAGGCTCATAGAAGCTTTTTGCGATGCCAACAAATATAATCTGACAATGTTGTACAAAAGCAGCTTTTGAAGTAGTAGCATCGCAAGTCCTCCCGTATAATTTAGCTTAACTCGATACCCTGTCGCTGCATGAAGAGCATATTAAACGGCTTTTGGCACTTAATGAATTAGCGGAATTGGCCATGTTCGCTACGTGGAAAACATTCGTTTAACTTCCTCTGTCTAGTGTCTAAACCTAGCAGGCTCTGACCTTCACTGTTGTCAGTGAAAGTTAACTCCGTACTGGTTGACCAGTACGTAGTCGTCGGTGCTCCATTACAATGCGGGTAACGTCTACGTTGTTCACCGTTATGCGTTCACCACGATCGGTATCAATACAATGCAGATCCGGATGAACATTTGTCCGGCGGTCGCTATATTTGTACAGCCAATGAATATTCCTTAGTCGTTGTCGGCGACCCTCCCCATTGTATGAATTTGGCTAAGACAATCGCCGGAAGCATTTTCCACTGCTCCCATCTTCCACCCAGCAGACTGCCAATTAAAAATAACTGCGTTGTTTAGCTTTATGCGCATCCCATCCCCGCCAGCATGGATTTCTCTTTCCAAGTCCCCTTGATCCAACGGGTTTCTATTTTGTTTGTTCATGTCTCCGGAAACGGGAAATGCGAAGTCGGCCAACACACCGTGGCCGTAAAAGATTAGAGAAGTATGAGAACTTAGTCGCAGACCCCCTGCTAGTTTCTTCATCGTTCTACGATCTCAGGCAGTTGTCATTTCGTAAAAGATGCATTCGTCAGCATCAAATGCAGCGTTACAGTAATTGAGACGGTGTGGATCCATCCATCAAGGAGATCATTCTGCTAATCGCTTTTATTGGCTGTACCACCTTGGCATTTTTCTTGTCGATGAACCCGACCATTTCGGTAATCATGGGGACCCCAGGTTGCACGCAAGCAGACCAGTTTGTGCTGCTGCTCTCTGCCACTGGACATCATATTGTTGCATCTTGAATGTTCACAAGGGCAAGCTCCAGTCTCTTCTGCTTTGAGCATTTCCTTTCCATTGCTGAAGTAAGGCTACCAAAGAGCTCGCACAAGGTGCTTGCATACGTGCGAAGGATGAGAGAGAGCACCGTTCGGCTGTCAACAATACGGGTATGTCGTCCGGGACGACCAGGGCCTGGCAGCACTGCATAATGTCAGTCAAAAGACACCTTTTATCATCGAAATAGTCACTGGTTAGTCTTCTCGTATTCACACTTTATCTCGAGTCATCCTTAATCTCGTCTAGCCTGGACCATAGTGATGCGGCAGAGGGCATTAGCACTTAAGAGGCCAATTTAACTATTTGCGACACGGGTGGCCCAGGCGCACTATGCGCAGGACCTTGTGAACTTCCTTCTATTAGCCCGTTGCTCTTCTTTTTGCAACATCGTAACAGTAGAACCGGCGTATACTCGTTGAGTCTACGTGTTGCGGCGCTTTTTAAAATCTGCATGGTTTAATGACTGGTTCTGGTTGCACAACATCGTATAATTATTTGCTTGCATTCGTTTGTAAGTGTGATTGATGGGAATGCCATACAATACTTACAAGATGATCGTTTATAAATAAAGGTTTCTGTAGTCAGCTAGCGCCACAAAAGGAGTAAATGTGCTCCGTCACGAATCACAAATTACCAGAGTCAAGGATGAGACTTACTACTTATGTTGACACAGCTCCAACAAATGCACGTCAGATCTATCTCCGCGCGTAAGTAGGGCTACCGTCGCTATTCTTAAAGAATGCTTCAAATGTTGTTGAGCACGAGAACATTAGTAACATCTATAAAGTCGTCCAAATAAGTGCGATGCGCTGAGCGGTAGCTGCTGGACCCAGCTCTTGGCAGCCACAATTTTATAACATCGACACAGAGCTGTTTGCTAAGCCTTTTACGTATCCGACTGGCATGGATGGAGAATATCTAAGCTGTTTTGAAAGAGATCAGGGAGGCTGAAATTAGAGAGGAGTGGAGCTGGAAGTAAACCTGAGATAAATCATGTGCGTGTCCAGCATTCCAAATTAATTCTATACAATCACACTGTAAGAGGACGAAGGCGCTCAGTCATACCTGACCGAAGATCATAGCATGGGGTTGATCTGAGATATGGGGAGCAGGCTCTGGAGCATGCTCTCTCATTTAAGTATTTTTAGTTCATAGAGCTGAACCAAGTTCTGTATATTTAACTACCTTGCGCTCAAAAGTCACTGTTAGCTTCACCTCGGGCTCGCGGTGATGCCTTATAACATGGAATAGGCGATAAATGGCAAATATCACTTAGGACGGCGTGTAAGGTAGATCAAGCGTTAATCTACAGACGCATACAAATGAGGGAGCATGCTCAATCGCACTTAATACAACGTGTCAGGTACACCAAGAGTTACTCTGGAACACATACGGTGACAAACTAAACTGCACTTAGCGCGACGTGAAAGTTACACCAGGCGGTATTCTAAAAAGACGAAGTCCTACGTAGCGAGACGTTTATGGTACTCCTAGCGTTTTTCACAGACAGACACGAAGACGGACAGTCAAGTACGGTTAAGAAAGCTCGGCATTTACCTTGCGCAGAGTCACTAACAGCTTCACCCTTCGGGCTCACATAAGAGGTCGGTAGCACAATTCACCAGTTAAAAATCGTGGACCCGGTGTAGAAAGGTTCACCAGGTCCAAAAAGATCGTGGCCAACGTGATGCCCCCACTTTTCATATCCCAGTACACATGTATTTATTGGACTGCCTGTAGGGCTCTACGGTTCTTTAATTCAACATGTGCTGAACGCACAGCACCATTCAGATTTTTTATCGAAGGTTGTGTTTTTCGTACGCATCTTCTGATGCCAAATCGAGTCAGAACAGAATTAGTTTGTCTAAGAAAGTTCAAATTCACATTCTCACGGTAATAGGCTAATTTCCACTTCGAGAAAATACTGTCGCGAGCATGATATTCCTTACTTAGCCGCCAATGACGAGGTCGGAAAACACCTATTTCTATCATCTACTAGAGGTTATACCATGATACAGGCTGAATTCTTTCGACGGGAGCACTTAAGATCAAAGTGCATGGCTCCAGCCACGTGTTCTGGACCTTGATTGCGCCACTTCAGAGCGTCGAGATCTGGCAGCCAACGGCAAGTCACTAGTAGATCCCAGATTTAGACCGTGCCCTATCCACGCGTTCACGGATGGGTGGATCAAGTCGGTATTTTCTGCGCCAGCTGACTCCTCTCGTCGGTAATATATAAGGTATCACAAGATCTTCCTAGTCCGCTCTTTTTCCTCGCCCAAGGTGTGTGTCGACATCCACACCTCCTTCTCATCCCGCTCGCTTCTCGCACACCGAACTATACAGTTTCGCAGGTCTTTCGCGTCACACACGTTTACGCCATCCAGCGCCCATCAGCTGGCGACCCGGCGACAGGCTTTGCTCGGCCGTGAGCGAGCGAGTGAGTCGCTAAGATGCAGCCCAGACGACGGAAGCGCGTCGTCTTCGTCTTCCTCCTCGCGACGCTCGTCACCTCCGCCCACGCCTCCGACTGGACCGCGAGTCGCGACTGCTTCGCCCACTGCCACTTGAACGCGTCGCTGTGTCTCGTCCCGTCCACTGGAGGACGCCGCGACTGTCTCGCTCTGACGCCAGGCGAGACGTCGCTCGAGTGGCGCGTGGCGCTGGAAGCCACCGACCGCTGCACGTTCGGGGCACTCGATCTCTCACTTGCTACTGAAGTGCAGACGCTGAAGCTCGAGGGGCACAAGAAGACGCACGTCCAATTCGACGTGACGAGGCTCTGGACGGCTCCTGGACGACTGACTTCGCTGGTCCTTTCGGGGCTGAACCTCTTGAGGACGACGCTCCCTGCGCTCCCACGGTCGGTCAAGCACGTGCAGATCACTGACTGTGTCCTGGCTCAAGTGCCTGTGAAGTGGTTGCTCACGGTGCCTCATCTCGAGACGCTTGTGCTGCGCGAGAATTTATGGACGAAAGCACCGCACGCGCTATTGGAACTCAGCGACAGGCAGTGGTCGCGACTACGCAGTCAAGTTGTGGGAGAGGGGGCGGAGGAGGTGCATGTGGAGGAAGCGCAGGCGAGAGCGTGTGCGGATGGAAAAGGAGGCACTGTGCAGAGACTAAGTGGGTGGCCAGTGTGCGTGACTCGAGATCGACGGCTCCGTCGACGGCTGGTGATTTTTGAAAGCTTGGGGTCGGATGGAAGTGGATTAGAAAGCGGATCGACGCAGGATGATGATGACGAGATACCGACACTTGTGATGCTCAGCGTGAGCTTGCCTTGTCTCTATTTCGTGTACAAGATGGGGCTCTTCGTTTTCTTTATGCGGACGTACGGTCGATATTGTAGCGAGAACGGCGCTGTACGTGAAGCAGTGCCAGACAACCGGTTGCGACACTTGACGCACGATAGTGACGAGAGCCGCTATACGACAAATGACTCGAGTACTTCGCCACTGCCCTCTCCGTCACCTCGCGTTCATCAGCGACGGAAGAAACAGCCGTTGAATGTCAGCAGCTCTCAATTTTGGGTAAGTGAGGAGCTGCAGCCATGGCGGTTGGATTTTAAGCGCCTGAATATGCTCAAGTGTCTCAACTTGCTGTCAACTGAAAAGCGTCGAAGTTTACGAAAACAGAGTATCATGAACGCCATGAATCCTCGCGAGATCTGGTTGGCATCTCTTGCTATAAACGACGCGTCTGTCACAGCAGTATCACCTGGAGGAGGCATCAATGAAATTTTAGTGGTGGTAAAATATCTGGCTCCTAAGGGGAACGAAGAACTATGCTCATCTAATGATGGTGATGGAAGTGCACGGGATAAGCTGAAGCGCGAATTAAAGCGGCAAGCCTTGTTCTCACATCCGCAAGTGGTGACCTTCATCGGTGTAGCTTGGTCTCTTGAGACGCATCTGTGTGGTGTTACAGAGTACATGGCTCAAGGTGATCTCCGGCAGTGGCTTCGTCGTACTGCAGGCAAAGAGTCAGGTCAATGGTCGTATCTTAAAGTGAATATGGTGCTGGACGTGAGTAAGGCTCTGCTTTACTTCCACTCGATGCAGCCACGTTTGGTGCATGGCAATTGCAACTCGCGGAACGTTCTGCTGGACCAGTCGCTGCGTGCTAAGCTGAGCGACTTTGGCCAGGATGGACGACCCGACGCCCTTACTGAGGAAGAGTTCATGTCGTACAGTGCTGTAGGATCGGGTCGTTGGATCTCACCCGAAGCGCTTTTGGGGCGTGAGACAAGCACGTCGTACCCGGATGCCGGCGACGTATACTCGCTTGGAATCTTGATTGCTGAGATGGACTCACACGAGCTTCCTTTCTCGGACTTGATGCAGGCGAACAAGGCAGCTGTCCCAGAAACGGACATTTTGCAATTGATTGCGAGGGGTGCGCTATCTCCCACATTGTCGCCGTCGTGTCCGAAAAGTATCGTGAAGCTGGTGACTGCGTGCACTAGCTACAAACCTGAGTGCAGACCTAGCAGCGCCCAGGTACATCAAGATTTGCTGCATATCTTGGAAGACTTTCGAGAGTTCGAGAGTCAGACGACGGCCACGATTTCGACTGGAGCACCGCGTTCAAACCCGCCGTCACACCTGGTTTGACGTTGCTACAGCTTATTTACTCCGATAATATGGGAATTTTTAATGCTCGTTAGAGTTTTTGGTAGTACATTTGTGCTGAAACTGACGTACGACAGGGTGTTTCATTTGTCACGTCGTTTTGACTCAACGCAGAGCTACTGTATTTCAAGCGCCGACAAGCTTGAAACGTGGGACTTGTGCCTACAGCTGCTGTAAAAACATCGAAGCGTGCGCTACTTTGAGGCAAGTAGCGGTTCCCAGACACTTGAAATGTTTACGCCTACTTTGTCGAGGTACTTGAACGGCAGAAGTAAGTTTTAGCTCTGACGACCTGCCATTGACCCACGTAAACTTCGCGACGGCACTTTGGCACGCAAGAAATCATACTGTCATATGACTAGTAAGCATCATCAATCCATGCGAAGACAGCCAGACATGGTTGACACCGTCATGAACGACAAGAACGTAGCGCTACGATTGTACGACAATTTCGTAATTTGTGCACTGGATATTGTCTTAACACCAGGTCGCCTGGCGCATAAAACTATGGACTACGTACTCCATGTGTCAACGTAAGCGTTAATAAGTTTGAAGTAGATATTACTACCCGCAACTTTCAAAACACTTCTACCTGCTCTCTCTGCTTCGTCACTCTGTTGTTCTTCGAAAAGCAGACCGTGCCTACTGACATGACCTTGCGAAGACACGGTCTTTTTCTGGGTCCTTGAAGATGCGAGTAAAACGTTGACATAGAGTCCAGGCTTATCAGCACACACAAAAAAGTCACGGTGCACAATGACCTAATGGCACACTTTATACCTGGCTCTTGATCTCTGGAAATGGCGCGGCGAAAATAAAATCAACCTTACAAACAATGCAAGCATCAGTGCTCTGATTCTATGGGCTGAGTGAAAATGCGTGCATACACAGTATATCGAAGGGTCGGGACAAATTATAGCGGCACAAGCTTGAGTCCTGCTGCGGCTACCTCGTCGTGGTACAACCATCACGACCTTGGCTCGTGGAATATTCTAGTACTTGCTTTGCGCCTGAACACGGTCGGAAGTCGAATCAGTTGCCAAGTATCTTGTCCCCGCAACATGGTACGGCGCATTCTTGTAAAAGACAGTAATCTTCGTGTGGGCAGATAGTGGCAGACTAACCGCACAGTATACTACACTCTTGGCCTTAACGAAGCCATGTCTCGCACGTTCGTTTCTAGTGACCGGCCAACAGTACGATCCTTCGAACAATAAGCGCATTGGAGGGTCATGCGATCGAGAAGTAGGGATGTACTGCATTTGCACTACAACTGCTCCATCGCGATAGACGGCCGTAGAATGTGTCAATACCGTGACCTCCCGTCAGTCACGTCCGTTTTGGCCATCAGTAGTATACGAACGCCCATAACGTAAGCTTATGGCTGGATGAAAGCAAGAGGCGTGGGTTACGTTGTGTAGAACATAGCCGGGATCGACGTTGACGTGAAAAACTACCTGAACACTTTGCTCACTCGCCTGGTATCCGATCTCTTCACTAGAACGATTCCTCCTATTCTTCGACTTGTCTTGTTCTTGTCATGCGCAAATTACTAGCGGCCACGACTAACGTTCTACGACCGTGAAAGTTTCGAAACAATAGTCACTACCGAGTGTGCAGTGTTAGGCACATGCTGTCGAGTGAGCATGTCGAGGCGGCTCTGTCTGAAGTTATTCGTCCTCTTGACATTAAGGTGGCAGGCCAACGGAATCGGTTGCAGCCGACGTCAATGAATCATGTAAATGAGGACGTAGAGGTCAATGGACGTGCAGTAGTAGGAGACCCAAAGCGTTCGCTAACGTACGAACTCGTGACAATGCTCCGGCCAAAACGGTCGGACGTGTCGTCGAATGGAGACGGCGCTGTAGCCTATGAGTACGACGACCTGCCGATCCTCGAGAGCAGTCGAACGTCGTGCTGTACCCCTGGCAAACCTGTGGTGCTTGCCATGTCAAGATCAATTGATCAGTCGGATCGCCTGAGTGACTGCCTGCCGAGAGGCGAGCTGCATGTCTGGGTGTACGAAGCTTGTCGTCTGTTGGATTCACGGGCGATTGGAGACATGACGCTGCCCAAGCACGGGATCCGAGTGAGGTGCGACTTCCTAGGAGCGGTGCAGATCTCGCCCCGCAACATCAATCAAGACATGAGGAATCCAGTGTGGCGTCATGCTGACAACAGGCTTCGTGACGGCACGGGCGGACACTTTGCTTGGGCAGTGAAGGAGCCGGAAGGAGTGCCGAGGGATTGGCTCAGTGTTGCAGCTCACCTTGGCGAATACAAACTAGACATTGAGTTAGTGTGCGGCGAGCGACTCGTCGGTTCGGCAAGTGTGCCACTGGAAGACTTGCTGCTCTCACCCCAAATTGATGCTCTAGACGAAGACGGATTGGATGGTGACCATGACGAGAACTTTTGTCTAGTTCCGCATTGGCTGCCCCTTGCAGGGAGCAATGCTGGGCTACTCCAAGTCTCGCTACAATTCGTTCCGGCCTCGCAACACACGAAGCGGGATGCCACCAAGTGTATTGACTGTACGGGGAGGATGGTCTCCAGCTTGGATTTTGTGGCAGATGACGACGGTGGGGATGCGAATGAGTCATTTATTGAGTTTGCAGACTTGGTGACGGAACGACCGCAGTCAAGTCGCACCCCATTTACCCGCGGTCCAATGAATGGACGTCGAGATGTTCCTTGGCTTGACGAACGCCACGGTAGTCCGGTAGCGAACGTGAAAAAGAACGAGAACTCGAGGAGTAAAGTTACGGTATCACGAAGTGGCGGCGTCACGATGTACGTCCCGACTCAAAATGAGACAACACCATTCGAGTCCGTCAAACGACCAGCACGGAATGCGAAATCCTCAATGTCAAAGTCCAATTCATCTCCTCGTGACAAAGGGACGCAGATGATGGACAAGCAGCTCCAGGATTTATACAACTTTGGTATCGCTAAAGAACCTCCTGCGCCTGCAACTGTGAAGGACTCGAAAAGGTTTACGCGCACGACAAGCGTGGCGTCCATGTACAGTGGCAAAGCAAGCACGTGTGCTAGCGATGCTTTTGCCTACAACGAGCTCATTCAAGACATGGAGAGTACCATGAATTCGATGGGAGACACAGCGCCTTGTACGAGCAAAACTCGTTTCATCCACGCAGGCGATGACAACAGGGAGCAAACTCAGATGAAAGCAACGGAAAATGAAAGCGTGTCGACTTCGAAGCTCAAACTGAAGAATCGTCGAAGGGGCAAGCCAACACATAATCTCAGCAAGCCTCTCGACCCCACTCAATCCTTGCGACACGATACAAGGGCTTGTGACAGCAGCAGCAGCAATGCAAGCACTCGAAGTAGACCTCTTCAAGAGCGCAGCAATGTCAGAAAAATTGAAATCCGTCCAAGCAGCAACAACGATGGGCCTGTGACGCTTCTTCTGCGCACCAGGACTCCTTCTCCGTTGCAACGAAAGGGTGTGGTTCAATTCGATCCTCAAAACCAGCCGGTCGAAGTCCCGATTGAGTGTTCTGCTTTTCACGACGACGCGCATGAAATGGCAAGCAGAACAAAGCGGGAGCGACGAGCAGCTGGAGAGCCCTTGGGACGTCTATCGCTTCCAATCAGCCAATTCTCCTTTCAACAACGACGAGATATGCTTGCACAGCAGCAACCAACTCGCTTCCCTCGGCAGCTGTTCGAGGATGAAATCGGACTGCAACCTTTCCCGTTCGAAAGCGTCGATCCTCCTTTACTACGTCGTGGACGAAGCGACTCCATCTACACAGTGAATGATCTGTATCCTCCGAAGACTGAAGTCACTTCAGGCGCAACTTCTGCTAAAAGGACCCTTGGTTCAGCGAACTCAGTCACGGATCCTGCCTCTCAAGAAGAAAGTCAAGGAACAGCAGCGCACCGTCATTCAGGGAGTAACGTGGTTTACATCGACGGTGAACCATCGTGCATTGGCAAGCTAATCAATATCGGCAACGTACCAGGAGTGGTGCGCTTCATTGGCACGACGCATTTTGCTACCGGTACATGGGTAGGCATCGAGCTTTGCGAGCAAATGGGCAAGAACAGTGGCACAATCGACGGACACATATACTTCAGCTGTGCACCAAATCATGGCATATTCATACGAGCCAGTCGCTTGGGCCTCTCGTTAAAGCTGTAGCATCGAGTATGTGCGAGTGACATTGTGGTAGTCCCGTCGCAACGAGCAGCTTAGAGAATCGCCACACTGCAGCCTGGAGGATTACGCAAATTTACGAGATGTGAAAGTGAGGCAACTTCGCAGGTCGCAATGCCATGTTGTCGTGATTGCTGTAGCTAATGGATACGGCAGCATCACTACGGAAGTTGTGTATTTGTTGTTCTAAAGAGGTAAGTTGAGACACCGTGACGTTGTAGGAGTTGTTAGTCTGCTATATCCGAGCTGAAAAAACGTTTCGTGTGTCTAGCGTCGCGGAGCTGAAAGACACATTGGTCGCAATCAACACTGTAGCATAACAAATGTTGGTATCCGTTGAAGTCTAGCCCGACGTGTACTGCGCGTAGTGGAAATGACTCGACCAGTATGTCTTCTTTGAAGTTTCATTGATCGCATCGTAAACGTAGTGCCGTAGATCAAACCAAAGTAGCAACTGCAATGTCGTTTTTGTAGCTAGCTAGTATCGTTCAGTGTCTGAAAAAGCATGATACCACAGAGAAGAAGTCTTTGTGCGCATGCTGAAGCCGGTGGCATGTAAAATACAATCCAGCTCTATTGTGTTGTTGGTCCATTTCGATGCACTCTTGCGCCAAAACAGCAGGAAAGGGTTAACCTCGAGATCCGCATCAACGTTGCTTCACACTCAGGCTGACCCTTTCTTCTTCTTGCATTCGTTGTCAAATGATTCAATGCCTGCTATAGCAACTACCGGGCAAGCGATCAACTACTTTCGGCATCAGATTCATCTCAACAAAAGCGCATGAACCGATAATAATAATCGTATCGTTTGCTTTCAATTGAATAGCGCAGAAACTTCACAGGGTACCAACCCCGTTCACAAATGCGTTGGCTAGCAAGTAGCGCGGTAACTTCTGCCGCTGGCACAAGCTCACTCCGTCTAATTCGCTGTGATAACACAATGGCTGCAGGTATCGACGATCTTTCATCGAGTTGAGTACGACGCACAGCAATGTTGAAGATAGCTGCTAAAAGGGTCGATAGAACTGTGCGCAGTTAAGCTTTTACAGCATCAACCGCTCGATGTCGTCGCTCATCTGTAGCCTGTATCACTAGGCTTTGGTAACGTCATGACGGACTCGAATGATCTAACGACACAAGAGCAAAACCGATGTCAAATCATTTGTACCAGCTTCAGCACTCACTCTATGCTTCACACGACCAGCGGCAGCTATCTCCATTTGTATACGCGGACCCGCCGAATGAACTTATTCATAATCAACTGTGGAGATAGTGTGCCGGCCAGAAAGGAAAAATACGTCCAGAGTATTTTGCTGCCCAGAGTCGTCTTGACGTCACTTCTGCTCTCAACGTCACCTCGCAAGCTGCCGGGTACAACAGGACGTTTCCCTGCAGTGAAGACATCGGATTGAACTTGTGCACTCATAGTTAATGCTGTATGATCTGCACGTCGTCTACGCCTTTTATCCACAATCGTATCGAGCTCTTTCAACTTGTTCATTGACTCCGTAGGGGTTGCTACCCGTGCCAAACACGATACCTGTCATGGCGATGCCTAGTTTTCCTAAATAGTTACTGTGCAAGTCGTTGTGCTAGATGGCACCGTGTACACGAGTCGACAAGTATCAGACGGACAAGTAGCAATCGATTCTCAGCGTACCGATATCCTCCTGTCGAGGTCGAATTCAAGGTCAACCTTACGCGCTTCAGACGTCTTCGCAATCCTGTAAACGCCATTACATGGCATTGGTATCCTTGAAGAGCATGCTTTATAGATAAAGGTACGAGTTTGTTGCCTACACGTGTGTAGACTTGCTTCGTAAACAACACCATCTCACAACATCGATTCTACGCTGCAATAACGCGCGACGCACGATCGTCAATGGCCTTCTGCGCATTCAGTCTCGCCTGCTTCATTGCAACGGCAAACGCCGAAGCTGCTAATGCAGCTGTCGGACTACGCGCCGAGGTAGTAGCCCTTACGTCGTCGTCATCCTCGGACGGGGCCTTGATCACATCGATAGACAAGGCTGCAACGTCTGATTCCAAGTCCTCCAGCTGCATCTTGCCGCTTCTCGTCGGAGTGCACTCCTTCTCTTCACTTAATGAACTGCTGCTGCTGCTACTGGTCACTGTCTCCGCCGGACTCTTGGGCGGCTGCGGCTTTTTCTTCGATGACGTGCAGCGACTGTCCACTGATCGATGCGAACCTGATCCCGCAGGAGTCCGGCCCCGGCTTGACCCATCCCTCACACTCGCGACCTCAATCCCGACCTTATGACGAGCAGTCAACGCACGCTCAACAGCAGGAGGCACTTGAATTTTAGTGCCATTGGCGTTCGCACCAGCTGCTAGCAGCCCCGAGACGTCAATGATCCATGCCATAGGATCGGCACAGGTCAAGTTGACGGAAATCGCAGGAGCACCACCGTACAGACGTTGGAAGACTTCCCATACTTCTGGAGAAATCAACTGGAAATCCGCATCTTCACCCGCGCTTGTTGCATCGCCAGAGAAAGCCTCATCTCGAACAAGACCGGGGCGACGCATCAATTTGCCACGACAGAGTTCGAGCAGAGACATGTTGTCAATAGGTCCAGGAGCACTTCCCTCGCTGGCCGTATCGACGTTCCTGGGGGACGAGATGGACATGTCCGTGCTGAACCCGTAGTCCAAGCTGCAGCGCGCGTCGGAGCTCGAAGCAGATGACGTAAACGCCATCCATCGACGCAGCCAGCGGCTATTAATGACAAACATTTTCTTCTCGGCACTCGCCCGACGACGTGACAACTGACCCGCTGCCATGACTCGATGGACTTCCGTCAGTCGGTCGCGGTAGCGAGGCGTTGCCGTGGGTGTGGGCATGGACGGCGAGTGACAAGTGGCTGCTGCAGCAGGAGCCGAGTGGTGGTGTCTCGTGAAGGCAGCGGCACTGGCACCGTCCGACTCGACGACCTTGACCCGGTCGTCGCCCGCTCGCGCCATGGCTTGGAGCAGACTGCAGCAGGCCACACAGGCCCGACGAGGCGCCGGGAACTTGTCCGTGAGCGCGACCAAGTCCTGGGAACAGCCGCCGCACACGAGTTCGCCACACACGCGGCAGTGGTGCCGTCGGCGCGAGAGCTTCGTGAACATGGCAAAGCACATTTTGCAGCACGCGCTCTCGTCGTCCTCTCGCCACGCCACGTCGTACTTGGCGCTCTGGCGCACGGCCCGACGGAACTCGCGTCGTCCCTCGGCCCCCGAGTCCAGTCGCTCCGACGCGCGGCCAAAGCTCTGCGACATGCGCGACAACGCGCCCCCGGGACCACGATGACGCGACGTCGTCGTGTCTCTCGACCCCGTGCTGGCGGCAAAGTCGGGCACCCTCGAGTCGGCGTCGAAGCGGTCGTCGCCGTCCTTAATGCCGCGTCGGGACCTCGGCGAGTCGTCGTCCGACAGCTCCCCGTCCGTGAACATGCCGCCGCAGCTGCTCGTGCAGCTGTTCGAGGCCGATTCCGTCGAGTCGGCGGCGGGCGTGGGCGAGTAGTAAATGACCATGGGCCGTCGACGGTCCCGCGACAGCATCCGACGGTGCAAATGGCGCGGGGGCGGCTGCGACGAAGCGAGCGACTCCATGGCTGTCGGGCAATAGCTGCTGCTGCTGTTGTTGTTGTTGTTGCTATTGCTGTGGCAACTGCTCGAGCCCGTGCTGCTGCTCTTCTTGCCCTGGAAGCGGCGGAAGAGCGACGACGGTTTGTCGACGCTGCCTGCGCGTTCCGGTCGCGAGTGAGGAGCGGACGGCGCGTGGCTCATGCGGCGCGGTGCGGTCTCAATGGCGTCTCTCGCTCGCTTCCACTGGAGTTTGCGAAGCGGTCGAGACGAGGCGTGACGTCGTTCTTCTGAGCGAGACACCGAGTGGATGGGGCGCAAAAGCAGCTGCCGCGGCTGACTCGACGCGTCCAAGTGGCGGCCCGCAGTTTCCCACCGCGTTCAGCGTGGCGGATTCGATTGTGAGGGCAGAGGGGCGTGAAACGACAGGGACGGGGGAGTGGGCTCTGGAGTTTTTTTGATGGGACGACGGCGGGCGGGCCCCACGGCAACTTGATCCCTCGCTATGTCGCAACATTTCTTGCCCCATCGCCGTGCCTTTTTGAGGCTCTAGCGCGATGCGACGCGTTGCGACCTATAATTGCTGACACACATTTCGCATATTCAGTTTGACAGGTCCGTCGCCCCAAACACCCACCCACACGCGCACGCACACACCAAAGTGTGCACTCATTTACTTGGACACTGCGTAACGCCTACATTTACGTATCGCACATTTGAGTACAGTAAATGAGTTCTTGTGACAAGTTCGTTGGCGATTTCCATGAAAAAGACCGTGGAACTTCGAGATCGAAGCGCCAGTACCAACGTGACCTTGCCGCTGTTTGCGTTTGGTCGTAGATCTTCTAGTGGAGCATCTTTGATTCAACGCTGGTGATGCTTGACGTCATTTCGACTGTCCAAACACTCTATAGTCCATCGATGCAGTCTGTTGCCGCCCATGAAATGGACAAAAAGTAAGTAAACCACCAAAACGTGCGGTGGATGACGAGCCACCCAGCACTGCCTTTGGCTTTTGGAAGGTCTCATGGACAGCAATAACAAATGCAATGAAGGAATTGAGATTCGCTGCGACTTTGTTGTCGTGGTCAATTCAGATGGCGGAACATGTTCACACCTGTTGGACTTTTGAGCTCCACCCGACTGTAACAATTGATGTGCTGATTTGATACTCGTCGCTTTAGCGCACCGTTGTCTTATTTGCGCTTTCCAAAGCACGAGCCTAGTCGATGGGCGCCGAGATTTGTACGGAAGTTCGACGACCAACCAGCTCGTGCAACGGTCGTGGTTCGAGTGGGAAATTACAAACGTTTGTGACGACGACATCACGCCTCTTTTACGAAGTCGATGGTTTGTTAAGTGGACTGCCTGACCGCCCAAAGAGATCGTCAGTCGCTTCAGTCCACCCCTGGAAGGGAAAGACGTCAAGTACTTGCACAGAAACGCTGAGGCCTTCGTTGGTGCTACTATCACAGCATGAGCAAGTTCTGGGCTCCAAAGCTCTGGCGGCCTGAGTATAGGGCGCAGAAGAGAGTAACGTTATGGAAAAATCCATTCCGATGGTCATCGTCGTAGCCAGGCCATCGAAGTCACATTCACTTGAGGAAAATCAGGTCAACTGTAAAGGCACCTTTACATCTCGGCCATCCCCAACCTCACTCATACCTTCGTCTATCAAACCGACGGTGTTGTGTAGCGTAAAATTTAGATCTCGATCGCCTTCTGAGTATAAATTCCTATGCACATTTTATGATTTTTGCAATTTGACCTCAAAACTCGAAGCAGACTGTTAATTGCCCAGTCCATGAGCCCCTCAGAACACAAGCGTGGTCCGATCTTCCGTCGATCAACTACGACCCATCAGCCTTGCTAACTATTAGCCTTGCCAACTATTTACATCTCAAAAGTAAACTCACCAACGACAGGAAAATGGTCCGACAGATTGTACTGGGGCTGCCCGCGCCATACCCATGGCGTCGACGTGCTTATCGGCTGGACCCAGCTTGACGCGGTCTTCGGCTGGCGGTGGCTACGCGAGTAGAGAATGTAGTCCAGTAACTCGAAGCTTCCGTCCGAGCTCAAGCCGTCAGCTGCCAAAGCATTCACGCGCGGGTCAAAGCTGTGCCCGCGCACGTGCTTGAAATCCTCCACAGACTTTTTCTTTACCAACTCGGACGCATTGGCAAGTTTCCGCGAGTGCACGACCGACGGATCCGTGGCATCAAAAATGTCCAACATCTCGTCGTACTCGCCATTCGTCTTGCTCAACCAGTAGTCGACATTCAGGTCGCCCACAATCAGCACGGCATCATTCACTTCGTCGATATCCATTGCGCGCATGAAATTCGAAACCAAATCCATCTGCGTCTTACGCATTGTGCGCGAAAACGGGTCGTTCCACGCCTGCAAATGGGTCGAAAACACGTGCACCAGCAGCCCGTCCTTCAATATCTTGCAATACAGAATACCCTTGTCTGCCAGCTTATCTGCACCAGCACAGGCACTTTCAAACAGTTTCACCCGCACACTTAGAATCGGATACTTGCTGGCCAGCAACACGCCTCCATTCAGCAATTTACGCATGTTTGACTTCTTCATGCGCTTGTGCCCAACCGTTGGCGAGAAAAAGAAGTAGCCAGCCTCCGACATCTTGTTCAGCAGGGTATCCCGTGCGCGGTAGTCAAAGCACTCCGTCAATACCCAGATATCACAGGGCGGGAGTGTATCGCCAATCATGCGCGCCCGAGTATTCTTCTTAGGAGAACAACTCGTAAACGCGCTTACCTTGCGAGGCATCATCCAGACGTTGTACGTGCCCACGCTCACACTCACGCGACGCTTTTCCAAATGCGCCAAATAACGAGTGGACTCCTTCGCCAAACACTTCAGATCGCCATCTTCACGTAGCGGTACGATAGTCGTTGACGTTGCCTCCGTTGTTAAGTACAAGTCGCTGTCCTTGTAGTACTCACGGGGACGAATGCCACATGCACGACCATTAAAATTGGAAATTAGTGACAAGGGCTGCCCCCAGCGCAAGTACTCATCACGCGGAGCCACAGGTTGGTGATAGTTGCTGCCGGAAATCTGATGCCGAACTGGTTCAACAGTTGCAACGAAATACTTGCCAGAAGGATTGCTAAACGACATGTTCGGCAAATCCTTCATCAACTCCTTTTGGCGTCTCCTCAACTCTTGGCGGTCTCGTTGACGACCACGCTGCTGTTGGAGAGTATCAGAGATATCCGATACCATGTTCATGTATGACTCTGAAATGGATCGGTAAAACGCTTGAGAACCCGAGCCGTGAAGAGCCGGGGCAGATGACACCGACGCGCGATGACTCCCACGGCGAGACGACACAGGTGCGTCAGCAGCCATTTCAGATGGAACACGATATAAGTTGTCTCCAAATTCGACTGCCTGCTGTTGTGATCGTGCGTGGTCAAGGCTACGACGCTGAGCACGGTCTTGGGTCGAGCGAACTGACTGTTGCTGCATACAGCTCCGTGGACGTTGCTTCGACGAGCCAATTGAGGTATGCTGCGAATTTCTGCGCCGTGAGTGATTCGATTGCACGTGCACTTGTTGCTGGCTTTGCGGCTGTCCGTGATGTTGACTCCCGTCAGCCAAATCCGCCATGAAATCTGCTTGGCCAGTAGACGGAGCCAGCGGCTCGTCATTTGCTTCGGTCTCATCTCCTCGCTCGTCGTCATTAACCTTTACGCTGTTAATTACGGCTCCCGACTTCCCTGTGTCTGCGCCGATATTGCTGCTAAAATTACTCGAAGACACGGACGTCGCTGATGGCGGATTGGGTCTAGTTCTCTTGGCCGAGTTCAGCGACATGGCCGGCTCCTCCATCGCCACGAGACTCGCGCGCACTTGGCGGTGGAAGGCCAAATTCAGCGGTGGTTTACTGAGCGTCACCGCTCCTTTGTGCGTCAAGAACTTGATCGCTCGTCCCGTTTCCGCGTGGACGACAACGAGCGGGGTCCCGAACTTCACCGGCAACCCCACACTCGAGAAGACCAATTGCTGTTTCTTCGGGTCGAACTCAAAGAGTCGAAAGGCCACAGAGCCATGAGATGCTTTGGGGCCTCCCACTGGATGGCCTGGCTCTCCTGCCACACTGTTTCCCAGCGTCATAGTCGCCCCCGAGTGCTTCTTTTTCCGCTCGCCTTGTGTTCCGAATAGAGCGCCCCCGTCTTCTCCCGCTGGAGATCGAGACACAGCCGCCGCAAATCCGTCTTCATTGTAGATTTCGTCCCCAAAGAGCGCCGCGTACCGTTTGCGGAACAGCCCTTTGCGCCACACGAAGAAGCCAGCGATGCCCATGAGGCCGCACGTGGCGAGCGTCGAGGTGGCCAAGAGCGCCATCTGCTGGTACGTCAAGTTGAACTTGCGCGTGAGGGCCAGGAGCTGCCCGTCGCAGAGAAACGCCATGCGGTCCCCGTAGCAAATGTACTCGTCCAGGTCTGTCACGCGGCACACTGCAATAGAGTTAGCATACAGACATAAGAGAGAGAGAGAGAGTGAGCGAGAGGGGGGAAAGAGAACGAGACAAGGGCCGCCACGCACCGTCGTTCTTGCCGCGTGGCGGACGGCGGCGCTGGCTGCTCGGGACAAGCGGCAGCTCGTCCGCGTCCTCGACTTCCGGTCGCATCTTGTCGCTCAACTGCGCGGCGTCACGAGTACGAGCTGAACTTGCGAGCGTCGAAGCTGGACGGAAGGCTCTGGCAGACGCGCTGTGGAGTGGCACACGTGACGGCGCGTGTGTGGGCGCTGGGCGTGACGTCAGTTCGGAACTGACTGACTGACTGCCCTGCTGGCTGGCGAACTGTCTGTTTGACGACCCACCCAATAGGAAGCGACGTCTCGATTTTACCCTCGTACTTACTTTGAAAGATGATAAACTGCGACTTTGGATTTGATGGCGTATAGAGTGAACGTGTGCTCTGTTCGGCTGCTGGCGAAGGAAAGGGGGAGAGACACAGAGCCAGCGCTGTCCAGGAGAACGCTTGAAAAGCCGTAATCAGTGCTCGCCTTTTCTTTGCTTCACGACTGCCACATGTTGCGACCGATTAGGGTCTGGACGGTATCTTCACGTCGCGATTGTCAGACTTGATGAAATCGTTGAGGTTGACGTAATGGCCACGAGTCATTGCAAGACACTGAACTGGAGCTTATTTACTTCGAGGTTGGGTCCAGTGATGACTGCATGATACCTTTCGACTCGAGAACGGGTCTTCTATCGCGTCGCTTCGCTTGATGTTCTCCAGTGGTGCCACACCTAAGCGCTCGCCCTGTTGGACATGTGTAGCGTGATCACCAGCCGTGAAAACACTTTTCTGCTCATGTCTCGCGTTTACGGGGCGATGATCGTCTATCAGCCTTGGTCGTTCGAAGATGCCCAAAAGACACAGATCCTATTGTGACTCGCGATATGTGCAAACTGCTCTAGTTACTGTGCATCTGTCCTTTGATTTGCAAGGCAAGCATGTCCGCGTAATGCTTGAATGTACGAGCTAGAGAACCGTGTATGCATGGTGCAACAGGTTTGTATATCCTTGTGTAAAGGCAGCAAGTAGATCTGAGATTCCCTGCCGGCCATTAGTGATCCCAATGACTTACCTACCTCAGCGACCTATTCAAGTCATAGATCCCCTTGCGTGTGCGGGAAATTTTAGTGTAAACCACCCCCAGCCCAATTCTGTCCAAGCCATTTAAACGTGCAGTATGAGGCGGATTGCTCGAGATCCAGTTGCAGCCAGGTCAGGCAAACCATCTATAATCGTCCGTCTTTCGTCAGTGGCCACGGTGATTAGGATTCGAGTCAGCATCTTGCCGAAGCTAGTTGCCACTGAAACGTTAATGCCGTTTTGGGGGCGAATTACGGCACGTAACATTGACGACGTGACGTGCTTCACACCAATGATCACTATAGATCGCTGATGCGCTCCTCCCTCTGCTACCTTTTAGTCTTGGTGGAGATCATTTGCTATATGTTATGAAAGGTTATTTATTATTAGATTGTGGTGACGACAGCTGGTGGGTGGGTTGTAACGGGGTCACACGACCGCTACCGCCTTTACGGGGATTTACCTTGTATATGTGATTTACAGTCCCTAGTTTTACCTAATGATAATTGATGTGGTTGATAACCTCCGTCATCCATTGATGACAAATTGATGTGCCATTCATCATTCTTTCTAAAAAACGAATAATTACAATGTGGATTAGTTTATCCTCAGTATTGGATGGTTGAATGAAGTATATTACAGATACAGCTACCAAAAAGTTCAATTCCCCTTTTGATCTTTAAGGCACACGTGTCCAGATATACAGTCAGCATGACGTATAGAGTAAAGTCCAGATCTGCGCACACTTCTGCACCTCCATTTTGTAAAGGGGTCAATCGTTACATAACAATTTATAAGAAATTGTTAATAGAATATAACTATAAGAGTTATAGTCTCAGAATATTGTCATAAGGACAAATATTCTGCAGCACTTACGAGTAGTTCCTAATTGGTTGATATAGGCCATTATATCAACCAACGAAGACGCGCCACGACAGACGCACGCAATGAGTGGTGAGCAGATAGTTGATATACACATTTGCATTTAGACATAGTTAGATGAGGATAAATAGTGATTTATTAACAGACATTAACTATGATAAATACAGTTCTACTTTTTACTTTAACCAAGTACTCGCTTCTTCTTACCGTCTTCCTCTGCACGTACGAGTGTACGTGAAGTTACGAGGCACCGCCTTATGCTGTCATCAGAATAGGTAGCGTGTACTGTCGTCTGTACAAGCTTCAGGGTGCCCCGTTACTCCTGGTAGCACTTCGTAGTCCGTCCAAGGACCACGTTCACATGTAACATGAACATGTTAGATGATGAAGATGACCAAAGCTTTCACGCTACGCGTGACGACTACTCCCGTTTGAGCGATGTCGGATGGGATGCGGTTGAACGGATGGGTTCAACCATGGGCGTCCATGCTGTTAGCGTCATGCTAGAGGCTCTCAATAGAGATGCCCAACGTGCTACTATCGCCAAGTTCATTCAAAATGAACTTGACGCTGAACGCGAGAAAGTAGCCTTGCTTCACCAACAAGGTTCTCAACAAGCAGAGTTGTTAAGAGAACAGGGTGCTCAACAGTTTGAACTGTTGAGACATCAGCAGGCTGCTGCTGGTGGGTCGATGCACTCGCGTCGACCCGAGACTTTGAAGATTGACATCTCCAAGTATAAGGAGTCGAAGAGGACTCCCTCTTGAGATGGTTCGTCGAATTGGATGACGCCATAAGGGCGCGTCGCATGGACGATGGGGAAATGCAAGTTGCATTTGCCCAATCAAATCTGGCAGGACGTGCCAAGACTTGGGCTTTGGGGCTCAAGTTGCACGACCCATATGCGTTTGGGTCGTTAGAAGTCTTCAAGTCGCGGCTCAGACAAACGTTTGAACCGCCTAGAGCTGAGTTCAGAGCTCGAACCGAACTCTTGAAGCTCAAGCAGGGTAAGCGTGATGTGCACGCTTACGCGCAACATATACGAAATCTCACGAGTTGTATAAGTTCAAATCCGGTGGATGAACACACGTTGGTTTCGGTGATCATGCAGGGTCTTGCGGATGGTCCCGTTAAGACTCACCTGTTTCGGCTTGAACTAGATTCACTAGAACAAGCCATTTCCATTGCGGAACAGGAAGACATCAGTCTGAGACAGGCTCGCGCCAGCTCGACATCATATCGTCAACCGAGACGATATGACAGCGGAGGTCCAGAGCCGATGGAACTCTGTTATGTAGAGAGCGAGAAGGCTCGCTCTACGGACTACAAGAAGTTGCAGAAATGCAACAGATGTCAGAAGACAGGACACTACGCTTATGAGTGTAGTGCCCCTCGTCTAGTGTCTCGCAACACTGGGCTTAATGACCGTCCACCCATGAGAAGGGGGAAGGGACGCGGGTCCGCCGTTGGGGCAAAGACGCAACAACGGGATGGACCGTCAAAAAACGGACAGGATCAGTAGGTGCGGAGCACCCTACTGGTCCAGCAACGTCAAGAGAATTTGCAGGCCTCTTGATGGAGGTTGCTCCCAACACACAAACGTTGTGCGTAACTGCTCTAGGTAATGAGATCTCACTCATTACCTTGAAACTCGAAGTGACGAATAAGTTGTCCCTTTGAGCTCTAGTTGATTGTGGGGCGTCCAACAATTTTGTGCGACGCCAATCGCTAGAAGATGGTCACTTTATGTTCAGTGAATGTGACACACCTCCTACGAGAATGACGGTACGTCTTGCGACAGGCGCATCCGTAACCGTCATGAAGCGTATAGTGAAGATCCACTATACGCTAGAAGATATCCAATATGACGATGACTTTATCGTATTGGATTTGGATGACAAATTTGATGTCATCCTTGGAATACCGTGGCTCAGAAGGTACGAACCACGGGTAAACTGGCAACATCGAACAGTAACGATGCCTGCCGCTTGTTCATCAATGGTCATCTGATGAACGTTTTGGAGCTTCCACAAGCGTGTGGATGTACTACGAGTGAGTGCGATGGCCTCACTTGTGGTACAGTCGTTAGTACGACTGCACAAAACCTTAGTGTACCAAACGGTTACACTTCGGGGCAAAGTTCCGGCGGCTGTGAGGAAACACGGGCTGCGCCGAAGGTCCACCACTCGAATAAGTCGGGTGGACTGGGACAAAGATGTATCCCTAGCGGGGAACATCTAGAAGAGAAACTATCGATCGCTCAGGTTAAGCGAAACGATAATCCTAGATCGACTGGAGAGTCTTTCGTAGAGGATCTCGCTGTGGTTGCGCAACCATAGCTAAAGGAAGCTGAGGGAATAAGTCCCAAGATTACAAATACGGCGGAAATAAGTTCCCCGAAACCCGCGGGAATAAGTTCTCGGGAAGCCGAAGGAATAAGTCCTTCGAGGCCTGAGGGAATAAGTCCCCAGGAAATGACAGATACATTGAATGTCATAGTCAATGACGGATCAAGCGTAGGCGCTTATACACTTGATCTGATTGCGCCTCCGAAGTTGACTTCGGAGATCACTCAGTTGCCAACGCTCGAACATAAAAGGTTCTTGCGTGATGTGCGTAGTGGCAAAGTCAAGCAGATCTGCGTACTCGTCGCTGACGACGAGTGTGTAACCGACATAAGGTCAGCAACAGTGTTTACTGAGAACGAGAGAGTTCTCAGTAGTTCATCTATGGACGAGAATGTTCTAGATGAAAAGACACGAATTGAGCGATATGACTCCCAATCGTGGGAATCGCTCAAGACAAATCCTCTCTATGAAGATTTGGTTGAATTCAAGGATGTATTCCCTGAAACTGTTCTGTGCGAGCTACCGAAGGATAAAGTTATTCGACACGAGATCGAGCTTAAACCAGGCTCGAAGTACTGTGTCATGAAGCAGTGGCCACTGCCTCGTGAACAAGTACTTGCGATCGACAAGTTCTTTGCCGATCGTTTAGCTGCGGGCCATGTGAGGGAATCAACTTCCCCACATAGCTCTCCGACGTTCTGTGTGCGAAAAGCACCAGGAGGGTGGCGGATAGTGCATGCATTTAATAAGTTGAATGCTGCAACGGTACCGGCTCAGACACCGATACCGAGGAAGGACGTAATCATTGATGGTATGTCAAAGAGTACCATCTTTTCGTCCATGGATTTGATGGATGTCTTCTATCAAATCCTTATGCGAGAACGGGATATACCCTATACCGCAGTTAGCACGCCTAGCGGCATGCTCTGGGAATGGCTAGTAATGCCACAAGGGCTTAGTAATGCCAATGCCACGTTCAACAGATGTGTATCACATCTGTTGAGACCAGCACGAGAATTCGCGCCGAGCTATTTCGATGACGTATTCATCCATAGTCGAGCTATGGATGGAAAGTCGGACGTTGAGGTTCACAGGTACCACGTCCCACAGGTTCTTACAATCATGCGAAAGCATTAATTGTATGCAAACCTCAAGAAGTGTATATTTGCAGCAAGCGAAATACCACTTCTTGGGTGCATCCTTCATAAGAACGGTGTACGTCCTGATCCCGAAAAGATCAAAGCGATCACCGACTGGCCTGTGTCGGTTGATGTCAAAGGTCTTCGAAAATTCCTTGGGCTAGCGGCGTATTTGCACAAGTAATGACGCAATTACGCCGAGATGACTGTGCACCTCTCTCGTTTGTTGAATAGAACGAGAGGTGGTTATGGAACGCTGAATGTCAGCGCTACTTTGATGGTATCAAGCAGAGCTTAATACAACCCCCAGTCCTAGCAATAGCCGATCAGGACAGGCCATTTCATGTGGTTTGTGATGCCAGCGATTTCGCAATCGGCTGTGCATTAATGCAGTACGACCTTGAAGGCGTTGAACGCGTCGTCTGCTATTAGTAGCGTCAGCTGCAACCAATGAGCGGAACTATCCAGTGCATGACAAGAAACTCCTTGCCATGAAGTATGCACTCGCGAAGTTCAGAATCTATATATTAGGAGATAGACCCTTCATTGTTTACACTGACCATACGTCACTACGCACGGCAGTGAACATCCCGCACCTTTCACGACGAATGGCGCGGTGGTTGTCATTCCTTGCAGAATACAGCTTTACGGTAGAGTACAAACCAGGACGACTTAATGTCGTCGATGATGCACTCTCACGTCGTCCCGACTTTGAACCAGTCGTGAATCCCCAACAGTGAGACAGCCACTGTTGCGGTTATGACGTACACCATACCATCTTCAACGTTATATGATGATGTGAGGCGGGCGTATGCTCAAGATGGTGAGATTGTGAAGTTGTTGACACATCTCTCACAGCCATCTCGAGAATCGTTGAAACGATTATCGTCTGCGTATCGATCTGCATCAGATCGATACACTACTCGCAACGGGTTACTGTATTATACAGCCGTTTCTGGTGACACACCACGTGTTGTCATTCCAGATGATACTGATCTGCGTTTGCGGATCATGTTCGAGTATCACGATGCTCCTATAGGAGGACATCGTGGCCGGGAGAAAACCTATCTCACGGTGAGTCGAGACTTTTACTGGCCCCGCCAGTATCAGTTTGTGCGCAAGTACATTCGCGCATGCGAAGTCTGTCAACGAGTGAAGTCAAGTCCTTCACTGCGTGCACCTTTACAGCCTCTACCGGTTCCGACTGAGTGCTGGGAATCCATCTCAATGGATTTTGACTTCGGGTTACCCGAAGAAGCACGCGGGAATACGGGTATTCTTGTATTTGTTGACAGATTCAGCAAAATGGTACACCTTGTGGCTGTACCAGAGTCAATCACGGCACGTGGCTGTGCTTGTATCTTTATTGACACTATCTTCCGACTTCATGGGTTGCCCCGTGAACTCGTATCAGACAGAGATCCACGATTCACTGCTGATTTCTGGCGTTCCGTGTTCAAATCACTCGGAACGCTTGAAGATGTCGACATCTGATCATCCAGAGTCAGATGGTTAGACGGAACGAGCCAATCGTGTCCTCGAAGAGATTATTCGAGGATGCGTAAATTCCTTTAAGAGTTGGAGTAAGTTTTTGCCAATGGTAGAGCTTGCCATTAACAACTCGGTGCATGCGTCCACGACATACACACCGTTTTACGTGAATGGCTTGCGCCATCCGCGTGTACCCACCTTAATAGAGTGTAACTCTGGTTTAAGGGGGGGGGACTCGCGCGAGCAAAAACCGATTTGGTTCACGCTCATCACGCTCTGACGAAGAGGTCATTGCGTTTGATGCCGATATCGATAACATCGATATCGAAGAAGATGATGCCAGTGAGAGTGCGGAAGCCCTCACTGAAGAAAAGATTGATGTTGATGCAGTGCACTCACAGCGCACTGAAGCTAAAGAGTTATCAGATGAGTTCATACTGGCTCGTGAAACGGTAGTCCGTTTTGTGCAAGACTCCATCGCCGAAGCGGTGGATAAGCAAAAGCAAAACGCTGACAAGAATGGAAGGGCAAACACTCTTTTATTTGGTAAAGGTGACTTAGTCCTACTGTCTACGGTCAATCTACCAAAGCATGTAGTGACTAACTTGGGTAGCAGTAAACTACTACCCAAGTACATCGGCCCATTTCGTGTATTGCACCGCCTAGGCAATGCAAACACGATCGAGTTGCCACGTAAGGTGCGAACGCATCCCACGTTTTACGTTGCTCGGCTTTATCCGTACCATCAGTACGCTGTTTCTTCCGATGAAGAACGCCCTTGCGCTCAAGCATCTCGCAGAGAGCCTTGTGCTCCCGATGTTGGGCTTCGACAAGGGTCTGAAGAGCAGTTATCTTAGCCCGAGACCGATCATCATTCCCACGAGCTACCCTAGCTCGTCACGCAGAGACGTCAGAGCTCTCTCGTTCTCAAGCTGAGCAAAGGCAAACTCAGATCGATGCTTCAAGACAGTGTCCGCCAGTTGGAGACACCCGTCCCGCTCATGTTCGAGATTGCCGCGTAACCCTTACGTTACGCGATCAAAGAAGCTCTCGGGAACACACCGATCCACATGATCGTGTGGAGAGCGTCTTCCCTCCTCCTCCACCTCTATTAGAGGACTCTCGCGGTGGCCAGCGCTATCTGGTTGAGCAGCTGTTGAACCACCGCGACGTGAACGGACGTCGGACGAGTTATCTCGTCAGGTGGCGCGGCTATCCCCCGTCCTGGGATACTCGGGAGCCCCGCTCCCAACTGATGGTTGACGTACTTGGTCTGGTCGAGCAGTACGATGCGGCACATCCTGTGCCGCAGAAGGACCGCTGGAGAAAGTCTTTTCGGCACGGTCGTAAAGGGATTTCAGGCTGTCAATACTTTCGTACATCTCACTTGAGATACGTACGCACCACCACGGGCTGGTAAGGAGGTCAGCCTCCTTAGGTGCTCGTGCAGAGTTGTTCACACAGCATGGGCACGAGTCTCCCCAGGAAAGGCAGGGTAACCCTTTCTCCCTAGACAGACGATGCAGCTTGTAGCGTGCACCTGTCGGGGTTCGCCTTTCAAACTTATCACGAGCTTTGATAAGTTTGTCGTTCCAAGCGTCACGACCTACATCCTCAAGGTTCTGGATGTAGGCGCTCCACGCTTGAAGCAGTGAGGGACCATCGCGCCTGTGATTCCCACTGTACCATCGATGTCTAAAGAAAGCATCGATGAAGAAATCATTCTCAGCGCGATAGTTTTTCGCACTGGGGTCAAGGTGATGGATCCTTGATAGATCGAACAACCGTGTTCGATAACAATCACTCGTCGTCGCCGACAAGTGATCCATGACGGATTTTGGAGGCAGCCATGCCTTCTTCTCGGGAGCGAGACGCAACACACTGCGGTCTTTCTCTTCTTGCGACTTGCCGACAGAAGTACTGGCGCCTCTTTGCGAAGTGGTGTCAATAGGAGAACCGACATCACTGTTAGCGCCCGAGTCTTGTGACTTCGAGCGTCTTCGCTTTAGCGATGGTTCATCTGATTCATCAGATGAACCAAAGATGCTGCGACGCATTGCATCGTCCGTGCCACGCTTGGCAGGCGGCTTGGATTTTATCGCCGTCGATACGGAATCCGTCTTCCGAATCAGGAGAGTATGAGACACCGAGCTCATACTCTGTGAAGACATGAGTTTCGTCGTAACAAGCGCCTGCATCACCAGGTGACACAGGCTGAGTCGCTTCAGCAACCGATGAGACATCAGTTGCTGTGGTTTCTGCTTCGGCGTCCGCACAGAGACGTGCGAACGCGCTCTCGGCGGCCTTGCTCGCGCATCGCATGGGCTTGTTAACCATGCGATGAATTGTTGGAAAGTGGATTCGGACCGACAAGTGCAAACCCTGTCCCAAATGATTTGGGACGAGTATCCACTTAGTCAATCAGTCACTAAAGTGACTGATGGTTAAGAGGGGGGGTGATGTAACGGGGTGAATCGTTACACAACAATTTGTAAGAGTTTGTTAATAGAATATAACTATAAGAGTTATAGTCTCAGAATATTGTCATAAGGACAAATATTCTGCAGCACTTACGAGTAGTTCCTAATTGGTTGATATAGGCCATTATATCAACCAACGAAGACGCGCCACGACAGACGCACGCAATGAGTGGTGAGCAGATAGTTGATATACACATTTGCATTTAGACATAGTTAGATGAGGATAAATAGTGATTTATTAACAGACATTAACTATGATAAATACAGTTCTACTTTTTACTTTAACCAAGTACTCGCTTCTTCTTACCGTCTTCCTCTGCACGTACGAGTGTACGTGAAGTTACGAGGCACCGCCTTATGCTGTCATCAGAATAGGTAGCGTGTACTGTCGTCTGTACAAGCTTCAGGGTGCCCCGTTACTCCTGGTAGCACTTCGTAGTCCGTCCAAGGACCACGTTCACATGTAGCATGAACATGTTAGATGATGAAGATGACCAAAGCTTTCACGCTACGCGTGACGACTACTCCCGTTTGAGCGATGTCGGATGGGATGCGGTTGAACGGATGGGTTCAACCATGGGCGTCCATGCTGTTAGCGTCATGCTAGAGGCTCTCAATAGAGATGCCCAACGTGCTACTATCGCCAAGTTCATTCAAAATGAACTTGACGCTGAACGCGAGAAAGTAGCCTTGCTTCACCAACAAGGTTCTCAACAAGCAGAGTTGTTAAGAGAACAGGGTGCTCAACAGTTTGAACTGTTGAGACATCAGCAGGCTGCTGCTGGTGGGTCGATGCACTCGCGTCGACCCGAGACTTTGAAGATTGACATCTCCAAGTATAGGAGAGTCGAAGACGACTCCCTCTTGAGATGGTTCGTCGAATTAGACGACGCCATAAGGGCGCGTCGCATCGACGACGGGGATATGCAAGTTGCATTTGCCCAGTCAAATCTGGCAGGACGTGCCAAGACTTGGGCACTGGGGCTCAAGTTGCACGACCCATATGCGTTTGGGTCGTTGGAAGTCTTCAAGTCGCGGCTCAGACAAACGTTTGAACCGCCTAGAGCTGAGTTCAGAGCTCGAACCGAACTCTTGAAGCTCAAACAGGGTAAGCGTGATGTGCACGCTTTTGCACAACACCTGCGCTACCTTGCGAGTAGCGTCACGGGATACTTTGTTGATGAGCACACGCTCATCAACGTGTTCATCTACGGCCTTGTGGATGGGACGGTGAAGACGTACATGCTCGAAGAGGACTTCCTTACGCTGGGAAAGTCGATAGCGTATGCGAAACAAGAAGACTTCAGCCTGAGAGAGTCTCAGGCTAACTCGTCAAACTATCGTCCATTGAGAAGACAGGAAACAGGAGGTCCCGAACCAATGGACCTCTGTTACATCGAGAGCGAGAACTTTCGCTCTCTGAGTCACAAGCGAACGGCAAGATACCATCGCTGTCAGAAGATTGGACACTACGCTCATGAGTGTATTGCCCCAAACACCGCAACACGTCCAAATACAGGACGTGACGTGATGACCACCATTGGCCAAGGAAAGATCCAATTCGTGGGTCCAACCATGTCGCTAAGCCACGACAGCAAGTTGGACCGCCAAAAAAATGGACAGGGTCATAAGGGGCGGAGCACCCTGATGATCGAGCAACGTCAAGAGAATTTGCAGGACTCTTGACGAAGATTGCTCCCAACACACAGTCGCTGTGTGTTGCTGCCCCTAATGATGAGGCGTCCTATATCACTTTAAAGATCGAAGTGACAAGTGGACTGTCACTTCGCGCCCTGGTTGACTGTGGGGCGTCGAACAGTTTTATTCGAAACCAGTAGCTTGAATATACTAGACTCAACTATGTTCAGCGAGAGATCCCCTCAACGAGCATGACGGCGTTCCTTGCTTCAGGCACATCCGTAACAGTGAACAAACGTGTAGTAGGAATCCAATACACGCTAGAAGGAAAGCAGTACGATGATGAATTCATTGTAGTAGTTTTGGATGACAAATTTGATGTCATCCTCTGTCTGCCATGGCTTGGAAAGTACCAGCCACGGGATAGTTGGCAGCATCGATCCGTGAAGATGCCTGCCGTTTGTTCATCTGATGGCAATCTGATGAAAGTCTTAGAGCGTCCACAAACATGTGGATGTAATACGAGTGAGTGGGATGGCCTCACTTGTAGTACGGCCGTTAGTACGACTGCACAAGATCACAGTGTAGAAGGACACTACACTGTGGAACCAGATTCCGGCACCTGTGTAGAGACACAGTCTGCGCCGAAGGTTCACCAATCGAAGAGATCGAGTGGACTGGAACACATATGCACACCAAGGAGGGTGCACCCGAAAAGAGAGATTAGCGTTGTTCAGGATAAATTACACGTTTAAGCGAGATCGACTAACAGAGAGTCGGTCGTAGAGCAATCCCGATCGACTGAAAGAGAGTCGATCGAAGAGGACGTGACTGTGGTAGTGCATTCACAGTCAGTATACGTATTGGCAGAAAGTTTTAGCGTTCCTGGGAGTGATAACTCCCGAGAGAATTATATTGAGGATGTGGACCCCCAACCACCTGCGGATGTGTCATCCCAGGGGATCACCGAGACAGTGAATGTCTTGATGAATGACGGATCAAGTGTAGGCGCTTATACACTGGATCTGGTTACACCTTTGATGTCAGCCTCGGAGGTGGTCAAGTTGTCAACGCTAGAATCTGAAGAATTATTGCGAGATCTGCGTAGTCAAAAGATCAAGCAGATCTGTGTACTCGTCAAAGAGGACGAGAACGTCGCCGATATTCGGTCGAAACAAGTGTTCACTGAGAACGAACAGTTTCTCAGTTGCTCATCGATGGACGAGGTGTCTTTAATGAAAAGACTCGGATTGAGCGATACACGTCTCAATCTCGGGAGTCTTTGAAGACAAATCCTTTGTAGAAGGATTTGGTCGAATTCAGGGATTTTCACCTGCATCCGTGCCATGCAAGCTGCCCAAGGACAAAGGAAGTCGGCATGAGATCGAACTAGAATCCGGTTCAAAGTACTGCGTCATGAAGCAGTGGCCAATGCCTCGCGAACAGGTACTTGCGATCGACAAATTCATTGCCGATCGCTTAGCGGCTGGTCATGTTAGGGAATCAACATCCCCACATAGCTCTCCGAACCTCTGTGTGCAAAAATCCACAGTGTGGTGGCGGATAGTGCACGCGTTCAAACGCCGATCCCAAGAAAGGACGTCATCATAGATGTATGGCAAAGTGTACCATCGTTTCGTCCATGGATCTGATGGATGGATTATATCAGAGTATGCGTGACCGGGACATCCCTTACACAGCAGTAAGCACACCCCGCTGTATGCTCTAAAAGTGCCTAGTGATTCCACAGGGGCTAAGTAACGCCCCCGCAAAGTTTAACAGATGTGTTAAGAACCTGTTGCGATCGGTGCTCGATTTCGCACCGAGTTGCTTCGACGATGTCTTTGTCCATAGCCTGGCTATGGATAAAAAGACAGACGTGGAGGTTCATAGAATCACTTCCGGAAGGTTCTTGCACTTATGCGTGAGCATAAGTGATTCGCAAACCTCAAGAAGTGTATATTGGCAGCTAGAGAAAATACCACTACTTGGCTGCATCATGTGTAAAAACGGTGTACGCCCTAATCCATAACAGATCAAGGAAATTTGCGACTGGCATGTGCCATTCGACGTCAAGGTTATTCGAATGAACTTGGCTAAGCGTCGTTCTTGCACGAGTACTCGCGCAACTGAGCCGAGATGACCGTTCATCTCTCTCGTCTGTTAAAGAAGAACGAGAGGTGGATATGGAGTGCTGAGCGTCAGCACTCTTTGAAAGGCATCAAGAAAAGCTTGGTGCAGCCACCTGTGTTGGCATTTGCAGATCAGGATAGACCATCCATGTGCTCTGTGACGCCAGCAATTGTGCAAAAGTCTGCGCGTTGATGTTGTACGACTCAAAATGCGTTAAGCGCGTCGTCTGTTATCAATCGCGTCAGATGCAATCAGCTAAGCGTAATTACTCAGTGCATGACAAGGAACTTCTTGCCATGAAGTACGCACTGGCTAAATTTCGGGTTTATATCTTAGAAGATAGGCCCTTCATCATTTATACCGACCATGCGTCGTTACGCACGGCCGTAAACAGTCCACACCTCTCGCAACGAATGGCGAGGTGGATTTCTTTCCTCGCGGAGTACGACTTCTCCGTGTAGTATAACCAGGACGACTTAATGTCGTCGCTGATGCTCTTTCGCGTTGGTCCTCTTTCGAGCCGACTCCTTAACTCAACAGTAGCGATGATACTTCTGTCGCGGCACTAACAGTGAGTGTTCCGTTGTCGGATCTGCTCGATGACGTGTGAAAAGCCTACACAGAAGATGAGTCTCTTTTGCTATTGATAAATTACGTCTTTAATCCATGCAGTCAAGCTTTAAAAAGCTTGTCGTCTCAATACCGCTCTTCAATTAAACGGCATTCAGTTCGTGATGGACTGCTGTACAATACAGCAGTCAACGGCGACACACCTCGTGTCGTCGTTCCGGCTCACAATGATGTGCGATTGCGCATCATGTGTGAGTGTGACAATGCCCCAACAAGTAAGCTTCGCGGTAGAGAATAGACTTACTTCATGGCAAGTCGTGACTTCTGCTGGCCCCGCCAGTTTGACTTTGTGCGCAAATGCGTTCGCGCTTGCAAAGTTTGCCAACGGGTGAAGCCTAGTCCTTTATCCCGTGCACCCTTGCAGCCTCTACCGATTCCGGCAGAGTGCTGGAAGTCCGTATCGAAGGACTTCGTCTTCGGGTTTCCCAAAGACGTTCACAAGAATATTAGTATTCTTGTGTTTGTTGATAACTTCAGCAAGGTGGTACATCTTGTTGCTGTACCGGAGTCAATCACAGCCCAGGGCTGTGCTCGTGTCTTCATTGATACAATCTTCCGACTTCACGGCTTATCCCATGAACTCGTGTCTCATAGGACCCCCGCTACACAGCGGAGTTCTGACAAGTCGTGTTACGTTCACTTCGAACACGTTTAACGATGTCGACTTATGACCATCCAGAAACAGATGTTCAGACGGAACGCATCAACCGCGTCTTCGAAGAGATACTTAGAGGGTATTTCCCTCGTGTACGAGTTGGAGTGAATTCTTGCTATGGAGGAATTTGCCATCAACAACTCGGTCCATGCGTCGAGAACGCACACACTGTTCTTCGTAAATGGCCTACGTCATTCACGTTTAACCACCTTCCTAGAGTATGAATCTAGTTTAAGGGAGGGTGGACTCGCTCGAACAAGAATCGATCTGTTTCTTGCTCATCACACGTCGACATCATTTTCGACGTGATGGATGCCGATGTCAATCACATCGACATTGGATATGATGATGATGGTAATTTTACCATAGCTACTGGCTGCTATAGTGATGAAGATGTAACCCTCACTGATAAAGACCACGTTCTTTCAGCAGTGCACACGAAGAGAACTACTGTTAATAAGGATGAGTCAGCAGAGGAATTTATACTGACTCGTGAAGCGGTTGTCCGCTTCATTTGGATTTCTGTTTCAGATGCAATAGATAAGCAGAAAAAATGCAGAAAAACATGGAAGAACGAATGTCCGTTGTTTTGATGAAAGAGACTTAATACTACTGTCAACAGTAAATCTATTAAAACACGCAGTGACAAACGTGGGCAGCATTAAGTTACTGCTCAATTAAATTTGTCCATTTTGTGTATTGAGCCGCATGGGCAACGCATACACGATCGAACTGCCCCGTAAGATGCATACGCATCCTACGTTTTGCGTAGGACATCTCCGCCCGTACTATCAGTACGAGACAATTTCGAGAGGCGAAGATCACAACCATAGTCAAGGGCCGAGACCACCTTCTAGTGGTCTCGTTTCTACGAGCCAGTCTGGTCGACTAACGAAGCAAACTGCTCACGCAGTTGAGCGATCTCCTGACAAGCTGCAGTCAGCTCGTCACGAAGAGAACGAATTGAGCGTTCACTATCAAGTTGCGCAAACGCAAACGCAGCGCGATCGTTCGAACGATCGTGCGCTAAGGAATATAATTTGTCCTTTACAATTCCATGAAGCTCATAGCGCCGAGTCCGTTTATGAGCCAAGTCATCGTGTAAATGATCCGTTTCACGGTTCAGTTCCTGAACATTAAGCTGTTCCAAATCTCGAGCCGGTCAGTTGTTCCCGCCCCTACCACATCCTTTGAATGATTCAGGCGATGGTCATCGCTTTGTAGTGGAGCTTACATTGAACCACCGCGACTTGAATGGCGTCCGGACGAGTTACCTCGTCCGCTATCACGGCTATCCACCAGCCTGGGACGTCAGGGAGCCTCGCGCCCGGCTGATTGTTAATTTTTCAGGTCTCGTCAAACAATATGAAGAGACCCATCGACTGCTTTGAAGAAGGGCCATCAGAAAACAACCTGTAGAACGCGAGTACAGGGATTGCAAAGTGTCGATCCCTTCGGCCATCTTAGCAGAGATGTGTGCCCTCCAGTAGGGAACATTAGAATTGTTGTCCTCCCTAGGGGCACAATTCGCATTGTCCAGGCACCTTGGACTTTGATCGCCTCACGAGAAACAGGGTAACCTTGCCTCGCTTTACATTCGGTGCAACTTATATCGTACAACGGCTGGGTTACGCTTCTCAAACACGATACGAGCTGCATCAAGTTTACCGAGCCAGGCTACACGGCTAATTTGCTCGGTGTTATGGATGAAAGCATTTTATCCCTGCACCAAGGCCTTACCGTCTCGTCCACGGTTTCCGTTGTACCACCGATGTTTGATGGACACATCAGTGAAGAATTCTTTCTCAGCACGGATAGTTTCTGTGCTGGAATTAGGAGAAAATATTCTTACAGTCGAACAACAGGATTCGATCCCGTTCAGTGTTCATATCGACCACTCGGTCTAACTCCTTAGATGATGGCATAGAAGGAGACTCCACTTGAGGAGCATGGCGCAGGACATTGCGGTCACTGGTCTCTTGTGTGGTGTCAGCATGAGCACTGACACCAGTAGCAGCTCGATCACTTAAATTGCTTCTCTCTTGACGTATAGGTGTGTCACCACCATCACCACGCGTCCTAGTGTCGGATGAACTTTCTTGAGACGAGGATTCGTCAGACAAATCGCTCGCTACGAAGATCTTGGACATGATAGCGCCATATTTCCAAGAGTCAGTCAACCTGGCTCAGAGAGTGTCCGCCCCGGGTTAATCGGAGGCAGAAGGAGCCGCCTTTTAGTCGGATGCATCATCCGACTCACCAGTATAGATGAACTCAAATATAGGCTCATCCCCATTGCGAGTCGCAGCACCCGCTGCAGACGCAGCGGAAATTTCTGCCGCACGTGGTGAATAACCACGTGGACTAGTCGCAAGAACACTGCCTGTTGCTCGCTTACAACAGCAGGCGAATGTTTACCTGTTGCTGAGGATTAACAAGTACTCTTTTCTTCTGCGCGGATGCGCGCAGCCGCCTTCTTGTCTGCTTCGGCAGCACACCGCATGGACTTTGAATCCATGCGATGAATTGGCAAATTAGTTAGAATTTAACCAACAAGTGCTCTCCTTCCCAGAGTGATTCAACTGTGATCACCTTGTCCTAAACTAATTGGATTTAATCAAAAGTTGATTTATGGTTAACAGGGGGGGCGATGTAACGGGGTAGCCCATTACGTGATATTAATACCAAACGGTGTCAATAGAGAGATTGTCTATCATGACAATCTCCTGCCAATATCACCCGAGATAGGTAATATTGTAGGAATATTATACCCTTAGAAAAATATTCATCCGCTGCTCGAAGATTGGTTGATAGCTGTAATCAACTATAGTTGCCACCAATCGCTGCCAGACGCGCGTAACAAGTGGTGAGCAGGTTGTCGTCATACAACAATGTAGATTAAAATAGTTAGATAAAGATTAAAGTTATATTGATAGCTTAACTAAATTGAATACATTCCTTTTTTTTTCATTTACTCAAACTTGCTATTGCGTAGATTAGCTTCCTCTGTACGTACTAGTGTACGTGAAGTTTCATGGCACCTAAAACAAAGGGTGCCTCGTTGAACCTACAGTCGTAGGACTTCACTACACGATAGTAGATGCAAAGTACTAAGATGATTTCGATAACAAATATGATGGTATCGTAGGATTACCCTAGCTTTGAATGTACAATCCAAGAGTCATCTGGCAGCAACAAACCGTGAAGATGCCTGCCAATTTTCATCAGCTTGCTATCTAATAAACTTCTTGGAACATCTATAAGCGAATGAGCTTACTGCGAGTGAGTGCCATGGCCTCACTGGTGGTACGGTCATTGGTACGACTGCACAACATAAACTTGTGACAACCAATCACAATGTGAAGGAAGCTGCCGGCGTAAAATTCTTCAAATTTAAACACGTAGATGAGGTTTTACTATTGCTAAAAAAATTCTCCGGTACCCTTTTGATCATGTAAAGACACGTTACGAAGACATTTTGTTGTAAGAGCAAAGAGACTGCATTGAGGCTAGTATTCTTGATCATAAGAACCACGTGATTTCTGAAGTGTCAGCCAATTTTACGAGACCAAGAAGCTTACGAGCTTGTTGAAATACTTGAAGAAGAGTATCGCTACATCTGTAACAGCTTGATACCCTTTGCTTTTATACCCGCGTAGTTTAATACACCAAAATTTGCTACGAGTCCAGAAGCCTTCTTTTGACAAAGAAGCCAGGATAACTTCGCTAGTTGTGGTAGCATTTGGAGCTAATGTACACTTCGATTTATTAAATCTAAATCTCCGTACGGCTTCGGACAAAGTCTAACCTCTTTTTGGGCCTAACGACTATTGTTTGTAAATCAAGAATGTTTCCAGGAAATCAGAAATGATTAAATTCTTGCACAAAGGCCAGACGGGATTTGTGCGCGTCTAGAGGCTTTTCATGCAATCTGAGTCCACTTTAATTGGACAAGTAAACGATAAATTGGCATTAAATATGCCTACTTGGGATTTTTCAGTACCGGATGAGGAAATGAATCTCGCCAGTTGGTTTGTGCGTAAAGATGACTAATCGAAAAGAGGGCGAGAACCTCCATTTTCGAATTTTGGAAGTGGAAATGACCACGAGTTTAGCCATGCTTTAATCGGAGCATAAGGGGGTTGTACTCATTACCTAAAAACGAGGAGGTCGAGCTGTAAAGTGGGCTCTTACGTATAGTACGTCTGCAGAAGAGTCATTTATCCCATGCAATCTGAAAAGGCAGCAATTATCTTGTGTGTATGCCGCGCCTTATCAAGCACATCGCATGCCTTTTTGCTTACTAGCTGCTCTCAAAGAAATGAAGCAACTTTAGGAATAATTTTAAGACTGAGAGCTCTGATCGCTGATGTTCAGCTTGATCCCTAATTTAAAATGGTTTTAGAAGCCTATATGTCGAGGTTGTTCGTAACGGAATAGCCCTAAAGGACGTATATCGGGACCACTACAACTCTTTCGAGGCGGGTGTGGATGTCGCGTTGAACGCCGAATTTAATGTAAGGAAACTCGTTATTGCGCTCATAGGTATGATTTAATTCGTAGAACTTGTTAGTTCATCGTATAGGCCGGGGACTATGAACCTCAGTATCGCCGAGACGGACAAAAAATCGAACATTCGAGCTGTAGAATAACATTAAAACATTAGCCGATTTTGCACGCGCAGAAGCACAAAACATTTGCTCCCCAAGTGTCGTTAACCCAATGCACAATCAGCTTCTTTGATCCGTACTACTATCGCTAAAAAGAAGTTGAAGGCACTGGAAAATGTTCATTCCCAGTGGTCGGGGCGTCCTGCTGGGTACAAACTTGGTTCTGTACATCCATTAGGTTCTATTGGAAAGCTTAAATTATCCGTACCGAAAGTAGTACAAGTTAACAAAGAATGGAAAAATAAGCCATGCTTGTTGTCGCGAAAGCGAATGGAAAGGCAATTAAAAGCTTGGTCCATTTTGATTGAATCCCGCAGTCCGGTAACTTCGTCATATGATGATTATTTAAAGGGACTGCACGGTGCGCTGAGGCGCCTTAGATGCAAAAGGTTGATGCGTTTACTGTTCGGTTAGCGCTAGTGACTTAATATAATGTGCCGAAAGATCTTTGAACTTAGGCGTAAAGTCTAACAAATTTTACAGCATAGACCTCTGTCTATTCCTCGATTTAGACTTGATACATGATGGTATTCTTGAATGCCTGGCTCATGCGTCACGAGCCGTAAGTCTATTGTATTTCGAAAAAAAGGCGCAAACGCAATGCTAATAGCGGATCTTTTGGTGAGACATGAAGCCACCTCTCTAAAAATCAACAATGCTTCTGGCGCGAGCCTCTTGATGATTTTGTCAGCTTGCTACACCTTCAAGGTCAAAACTAGTTCTGATAATTATAAAGACACGAGTATTGAGCAAGATGAGTTACTCTAAATGAAACGGTACATACTCTGTTGAGTGGTATTTGCTGTTATAACGACTTACTTAACGCCGTAAGCATTGCCAACCAATCGCAAAGTCATCGAGGGTTGACCCATGAGATGAACGTGTGGTGGCACGTAAGTAGCCACTAAGTAACTCTAACTGTGATCGCAATGCGCTAAATGAAAGCTTTGAGATTTTAATGAAGTACTCAGGCATCCAGAGTTTGGCTTATCAAATACACGTCGAGTGGCACGTTATGTACGTGATGGACAATTTGAGTGCAGTGACTCATTATCGAATGTCGGTAATGACATCGGCTCTATTGCAACAAATGATAACTGATTGAGGCATTAACCTCATAGACACAGAATTCTCGACCGCCCTCAGGTGCTCAGACTCTGCCTAACAGCTACCGTGGGCCACGAAGCGAGTGATACGTCAAAAAGCGATAATGTCGTCCATCTGTATGCATATATCAATAGAGTGACCGGTAATCCTGATGGTAATGTTAGCCTTGACGCTGTACTCTCTTTGGGTGCTCTGCTAGAACATGACGGGCCGCCGGTCCATTCAAGCATTAAAAATTGAGAATCTCAAGAGGTGTTGGTCATTCAGCCCGACATCATTGAGCTGAAATCATCTTCGAGCCTGTGCTAGGCTAATCTTGAAGACACAAAATAGCGCTCAACGCGCTTAGTGGACCATCAATACTGATATACCTAATGATCACTTCAATTTTGTTCAAGTAATTTAAGATATCACTATCCATCTTCAGTCTTATTTCCAGATTGAGGTGTCCATTTTAAATTTATGTAGACCCTTAGACCAGATATTGTGTTACACGACAGTGGTCCTTACTAGATGATTTGTACGGTATGATTGGTGGCGTCTTTCTTCCCAAGAATGAGGCCGGAATGGTACGTTGAAGTAAATCTTTGCATTTGTCAACGGCATTTTGTGTAAAAAAGCCGAATGGTAAGTGGCGTATTGTACGCAATTATAACAAGCCTAGTACGGCTACTATTCCGGCATAGACACCGATTCCTTGTAGCATGTTTTCCAAACAACATGGTTGGTTGTACTATGTATAGATCACTCGACTTGGTAGAAGTATGTTATCAATTTCTTATGCGAGCGAGTGACTTTAAGAGTACAGTAGTGAGTATCCCGAGTAGTATGCCATTGGGATGGCTGGTGATACCCAAGGGGCTGCCCAACGCCCCAACAACATTTTATTGTCGGGAGCGAAATTTGTATAAAAACCATGGGGATTATGCACAGACATACGTTAATGACATCAAACTCCATAGTCATGTCAAACTGGGTCGGTCGGATGTCGACAATCACACCGACCATCTACGAAAAAAATTAAGTCATGTGCACAACTTAGTTAAATTTTAATGCGGCTGTTAAATCTTTGGTGCCTGGGAGTTTCCTTTATTAGAGTGTTTCATCAGGAAGCGCGGCTTCATTGCGGACCTCGCTAAGGTCAAACTATAGTTAAACGACCGATTCGTAATAATTGAAAGGACATGAGCAATTAGCTTGTCCTTACCAATACATGCACAAGTATAGCGAAAATTACTTTGATATGCCTATGTACTTTACTAATCTCGAAAGTAGGACACACAATGGTGCTAGGACATCATCCATCCTAGTAAATGAGAAGCTCCATGCTCCTATTTACAGTGCTACCTAATCCTGACTACCCTTTCACTGTTGTCTGTGACGCATTTCATATCTCCATAGGCAGCGCCCTGTTGCAAAAAAAGATGCTGATGGCCGAGAACGCGTTAACAATTTTACTTTTTAACAGCTTATTGCTGCTGAAAGAGCTACTCTTATAGTTACAAAGAGCTAATGACCATGCCATATGTCCTCGTAAAAATTTAAAGTTTATCTGCTAGGCCTCAAGACTTTTGTCGTCTCTACGGATCACACATCCTTACGCACGATGGCACAGTAGCCTCACCTTTCTCCAATGTTGAACTATTGTTTTTCTTCTTAGCGCAATATAACTCCGAGGTGACGTGTTAACCGAAAATTCGAACACGTTAAAGGATGCGCTCACCCGACACCCTGACTATGAGCTTTCTTATACTACTAATTTATCCTCACCTTTCGTGGATTTACAACGCGCGGAATATGCACTCGATTCTTTATGCGTGGCATTGCTGCATGCTCTTGAGAGCGATTCTTACAAAAAATCGGACATTAAGTTTTTGTCAAGGTTACGTGCAAGCCTACTTGTACATTACATCAATCATGCCTCTTGAGCTATCGCACAGATATAATAATTATTCTCGCATCTTCAGACCTCACGATAATGATTGAAATATCAAATCTCTTATGAAGGCCCATTATACAACTCATAATGATTTTATAGGACGGGAAAGAATGTAGGCTCGGTAAGTCAACATTACATGTGGCTTAAACTTTACAAATGGGTTGACAAATACGTGCCTACATGTGAAATTTTTTAGCGAGTCGAACCCTGGCACACACAGCGGCTCCTTTCCTGTTTACCCTTACTCACTGGGTACTGGAAGTCATATGGACGTTTGTTTAGCCTATCGAAAGTAAGCGACGGCAATACAGGCATTGTGGTCTTTATTGACGGATTTTGCAAGATGGATATATCAGCGGCTTTACCAGAATTTACGATGGTAAAGGTAAATTAATGCTATGCTATTCATCAATCGAGTGTTTTTACTCTACGGTTTACCGGCGGAAATCATCTCTGATAGAGGCACCCACTACGCTGAAAAAGGACTTCCTTCTTTAAAATATGATTGGCACAAAATTGAAATGTCCACAACGTAACACCGCCAACGAATAATCAACTCGAGCGATATAGTCGCTTCATAGACAATTTTTGCACAGATTCTGCTAGGTTTTATGTAACGGAAGCCCGATGGCCCCTGTCGTTAAATCTGAGCTGAAAAACGCTGTTCAAGCCTCAACCCGCTTTCTACGGGAGTATTCCTAAACATGCGTGCGCCCTGTTAACGCAATCGATGCGTGGTTCTGAAGTTGATGGGGGAGAGTATGCTGACAACCTTGCTGATTTCGGCCCTACCACAATGCAGAAACAGGTGAGCGAGTTTCTTGCGACGAGCTTTAGTGTCTTTCGACATGTAAAGGTGCAAGGGTTGATAGCCATGGCGCATAAAGACAACAAGATGATGCTAAGGACAGAGGATGCTTTAATTGTTTTGAAGTGAATACCAACACTTACGAAGCGCTAGAAATCTACCTACAAATGTAGTTCCGATGTCTCGAAGATCAAGTGTCTTCTGCATTTCATAAGATTGTTAATGATCGTTACCAAGAAGGTCCTTGCCTGTACTTTAAGACCTACGAGTACAAGTGCACGAATACCAGTGTTCTACGTTAAATTACAAAGCCTAAACATGATCCTTCTTTCGTGTACCGGGAAGCGCTTGTCTCAGGACAATGACGTTGCCCAAGTTACTATATCTTCGTCAAGAGTTCTACCTGGCTTAACTGACGACGCAGATTATTCTTCATCTTATACAGTCAAAGTCGGCCGAGTCGATTGAGCTGATGCGGTTTACCTGCTTACTCAAAAACTCAACGCAGCAGACGAATTTTTATGAGCGCCCTGCACTTAAACAAGGATTTTTCAAACTAATTTCTTTAAGATATTCTGCATGCGAGCGGACGATTCACAACGGCATGTCACCTCGTACAATAGCCGTTGTGGGTTGAAACGACACACCTGCCGCCTCCGGCAGTGCTCGATAATCAAGGAAGCCTGCGAATCCACGCGAAGAACATCCCGAAGCGGTGTCTTCTTCAATATCAGTATCTGGTGAAGTAGCGTGGATAACTTGAGTCCGAAAACTGATGGATGTATGTGTATCGTTGTCGTTCCTGCGTCAGATGCATCTCGCTGAGAGCATCCCGTTTTGGCTATTTCGACGGACAACGTAGCCTCGGGATCTGTGATCGAGCTTAGTTAAGCTTCCCTGCAAACTCCCGCAGAAGTTTATTAACGTTCATATGATTGTGTAGCATTCAGTATGAGCCTCAACGACCGCTACAGTCTGAGACATACGACTAGACGTTCGTTGCCAGAGACATACTGCTGTTGTTGCTGACCGATCGCAATGTTGATAACTCAGTGAGGAAGAACAGCAGCATCTCGTCCAGGTTTTAATGCACGAAAGCACTGGCACAGAATGATCAGTGCTTCAGTAAGATTGGGAATTAACGCTACGCGCGACGATTTTTGCGACACTGGTGTGTCAGGTCCGGGTTCTTAACCCCCCAGCACGATCGTGGTGCAGTCGTAGTTGAGTATATTCTCCTCTCTCAGGATTTTTCCCGAAGGCTCAAACGATCGAAAAATCTTCGTAGTGATGTACAAGGTGTCGTGAGCAAAGCACTGGGATAAGCTATTTTGACCATGCGATCTTGATGATAAAGGTGAAAAATGCTGATCCAGGGTATCGACAGTTTGGCAGAGAAAGATGGAACGGGATTACACAAATGGTTGGTATGACCGATATGGTGTCGTGTGTTTCGCGCACAAGAGGTCGGTGAAGCTAGTAGGCGTATTGTCGTACCGAATACGATGAGCGGTGATATCTAACCTTGTCAATTACGGTTTAATAGCATCTATCGTTATAGGTCATCTAAGGACGTCGTAATCCTGGTGTATTTACACTAGAAGGATTTTTTAATGGGTTACCTAGACTATTACAAAATCTGTGAAAGTTAAATACGTAGTTGAGGTTCATCATCACTAAAAATAATCGTCGGTTTTCCTTTTGATCATATATAGACACGTTTATAAGAAGTTTTTGTCGTAAGAGCAAAGAGACTGCATTGAGGCTAGTGTTCTTGATCAAGAACCACATGATTTCTGAAGTGTCAGCCAATTTTACGAGACCAAGAAGCTTACGAGCCTGTTTAAACACTTAAAGAAGAGTATCGCTACATCTGTAACAGCTTGATACCCTTTGCTTTTATACCCGCGTAGTATAATACACCAAAATTTGCTACAAGTCTAGCAGCCTTCGTCCGACAAAGGAGCAAGGTTTAATGGGGTCACACTAGCCTTTGGCTGAATTGGTCAAAGACCTCCCATAAATGATATGGAGGAATGTGTGTGACCTTAGATTTTATGTCAGCAAGAGAATATCGAGTGATCAATAGTCCCAGGCTTACGGTACTTACCGTGTACGTACTTTGTACCGTCATCATTTGATGACTGAGTGATTTGGCAACCGTCCATTTAGTTCGAATACTAATATTTGTATTTAGGATAATATAGGGCACGTAAAGAAGGATTTTCCTTGATTCAAAATCAAAATAAAGTTCAGTTCTCAATTTGAGCAGAAGTCCCTCGACTTCCCCCTCTTTCGCACCTTGCGTTCGACAGTTCTTTAGAACTGTCGTGGATTAGAAAGTCTTTAGACTCCGGCATTCCCCTTTCGCACATTGTGCTTGTGGTTCTCGAGAACTACACAGTAGTTGAGCTGTAAGCTCGTAGAGTCCACTTAAGTTCTGTAGAACTGGGTGACTCTTTAACTTGATGTATTAGTTCCGTAGAACTGAAAGGCTGTCAGCCGTAAGCCGTTGGCTTGTTAAATAAGTCTTCCTCTGACTCAAAGAGCTGTGTATCTCCGCTACACAAGGGTAAATCTGCTACAGAGGTGTTGAGCACGACCATAGATTTAGTGTCGAAAAAGGACTGCATCAATTCTTTATGATCTGGGCCGCGTTGACGCGAGTATACTAGTACGTGTTTTTTTTTATTTCTTCAGTTTTTTTTTAATTTTTGGCCCTTACATGTATCTTCGTGATAAAATGAATCTTTTTTACCTAATAAAAATTGAGTATGACAATGTACACATAGATTATACTGGCCCATTCGTTTTACGCTCTCTTAATTTCGTAAGATTTATGTGACTATCATTTAAAAGAATATGAACGTTATGTATAGTAAGATAATTGAAGACTGCGGGATGCGCGGAAATTCGCGGGACGCGCAGGATGCTTCGACTCATCCCGCGTCCCATCTCGCGCAAAAGGAGATCCTGGATCCGAGGGTAGGGACGCTGCGGGATGGAGCCCTAATCGATGGTCGAACCTCGAAATTTGCTAAGATCATTCATGTAACAACAAGGTGAATGGCTCTTTTATCCCTACTGTGGGCTCTCTAGCGTGCTTTTCTGTCAAACAATCATGCTCGATCTTGGAATTGATCAATCCCTGCGTGGGTGTGGCTTCGGTCTTCGAGTCGATAGATACCGTACGTAGTGAGCGTCAGTACTATATCAGCAACAGCGGCGGTGCTGATGCTTGCCCCAGTAACGGCTGTGCATTCGCGAGCTGTGCGCTAGCTCATGCAGTTACAACACCGAACGAAGCCATTCCGGTAGTAACGAGTCCAAGACAGTGCGAGCTTAAGTGGAAAAGCTTCCGATCTTTTGTTTGTGCTTCTTTTTAACTAGTGGAAGTAGTTCGTGTCGTGCTTCCGCTCAATGCACTGCTACACTACATGACTCTGCTCGGATATTTTGACGTGCTTGCGATCCCTTTACGTGGCGACGATCCGGACTATTCAGATTAATGCATCACGGACCCGCTCGAAATAGTAGACAAGCTCTCCCCTTCCTCGCTTACGATCCCCTAAACCGTGCTCGAGCATTGGCGTGATGATGGGGATAGCTGCGCGATCAAAAATGTCGACATGCAGCGCACCTCGACCGGGCGAGACCACAGGTTTCAACCGCTACGTCCATTGCGCAGTCAATCACATCTGAGCGCCCGTAATATGATAAATAGCCGTTCATGTTAAATGATCGCCCTTTGCTTCAGTTTACGCTTCAACAGTAATTGGCTCACTTCAAGGCTGGCTTTGCTGGTCGACGCAGCAACGAAAGGCCATAGACTTGTCTGACGGACGATTTGCTCGACAGGACACTTTGTCTTCGAGAAATGTCTGCCTTCAGCTTCAAGGCTATCCACAACCCGCTCCTGACCATAAACAGGAGCAACTGACTCGAGGTGAGTCCCTGTAAATGAAAACGAGTAGACGACGATACCCAATGACTTCGATAGCACGTAAACTCTGTATCTCCTCACCCAAACACCGTCGCTAGCTGTCCTGCACGCTTCCTCCGCTCTTCAGTCTCCATTTTGCCTCGTACCCGAATAGCAAGCTGACCACAGTTCATTGTGTACCATGATGAATTGCTTTCGCGTTGCGGCGCTAGTCATCACTTTGCTGAAAACCACCACTGGCGCTACCCACGTCCAACCACTTCCAGGTGCATGCTCAGGAGTTTGTGTCAACACGCACGACCCAAGCATCATCCGTCGTGACGACGGCACCTACTTTCGCTTTTCAACGGGTGGTGGAATTGCTGTCCACACGGCTCCAGACCTCGTTGGACCGTGGGAGTACAAGGGTTCAGTCCTACCGAAAGGGACGAAAACCAAGCTCACGGACCATGAGATGAAGCCTTGGAAAGGCGCGATGGACGTCTGGGCACCCGATGTGCACCTCGTGGATGACACGTACTACTTGTACTACTCAGCTGTGCGAAACACTTCTTTCGACGGGCACAATATGGCAGCCATTGGTGTCGCCACGTCACCTACGATGGAGATTGGCACGTGGAAGGACTTGGGCGGTACCGGCATACAGAGCAATGACAATAGCAAATACAACGCCATTGATCCAAACCTCTTCGAAGAGAAGGGGAACCTGTACATGATCTTCGGGAGCTACGAAACGGGACTATTCCAAGCGTCGATGAAGAACCCACCGACGGCAGTAATTCCTGACACGTACACCACGCTCGCGTACGAGCCCGAGTATCCTCATGCGAACGAAGGCGCCAATATGTTCAAGTATGGACATTTTAACTACCTCTTCTTCTCGCAAGGCGACTGCTGCGGTTTTGACACGAAGGAACGTTCAAAAATTGACGAGTACAAGATCAAGGTGTGCCGCTCCAAACCCGGTGTTGTGGACTTTCGCGACAAGAACGGCACATCCTGCACGGATGGAGGAGGCACGGTCTTGTTCAAGTCGGAAGGTGATGTCTACGGACCTGGAGGCCAGGGCGTGTACGACGACGAAAAGCACGGACCTGTTCTGTACTACCACTACGTGAACAAGGCTATTGGCTATGCGGACGGTCAAAAGCAGTTTGGCTGGAACAAGCTCGATTTCTCGAGTGGCTGGCCTGTTGTGAAGTCGTCGTGAGCTTAAGAGACCTGCACAGTGGACGAGTCAGTGGGCTTAGCGAGCTTGTAGAAACAGAAAGAAGCAAGCATGAATCGCAGCACAAACGACCGTGGCCATACAATTCCTTTCCATCCGCAACAGCTCATTTTATAATTGTCAAGCGCTTATCTGTAGGATAGTACGCGCTCGAAAACGTAGCCTTCGTGTACCTTGCGACGTCTTCGGAAGCAGCCACACTAGAACGAGTCGGAGCAGGCATGTATACGCTGCACGGCTGCGACGTATACTTGGCTTAGAAGCGCTAGCCCCGTAAAGAATAGTGTGGCATCGATCGTTGTGCCCAAAACGACCATCCAAGGAGTAGAATGTTGGTGTCTTATCTAAAACAGCAGCGCATAACAGCGACGTACACTGTAGCCGGCGCCTGGAACGTGTACTTGTTCAGGCTGCACGACAAAAAATATTCTGCTACCAGACGCTAATTTAAGTCACTGATCGTTTCATCGTTAACAAAAGAATTGGTGGCACGTGGTCCTAAGTTTCATCACCGTTACGGATCACGCCAATATTCGGGTCTCATGCATCCCGAAGTGGCCAAAGTTTTGTTATTGTACATCGCTGAGCAAGACCGTGTGCAAGATCCAAGACAGCGTATCGATCAGTACAAAGTCGGCGTTTATGCTGGTAGAGGCAGATTGTTTTTTTCACGCTTGGTCTGCTGGTAGTGATAGCTAGGATTCCAAGCTTGTCCACTTCCGGTTGCACCGTCCAGAGTCACGAACGGGGTTCGACGTATCCGATGATATGAACGCAGGTTGAGAGCATACATAGAATGCTGGCGCTGGTGTTTTGTCATCGTAAGTGCTTATCTAATCTCCGCACCGCCCTCACTTATCCCTCGAGTCCGTTTGCGTGACGATGGATTTTGTTAGGGCTATATTGGTGACAAATCCGTGACTATGGCTCCCTTCTTTCTTTGGTAAGGTTAGTGAAAAAGCGTGCACGACCCCACGATACGGCGTGTGGTGCACGCAAGCTCACCGTGACTGTTGTTGTAGCAGATCGTACGCACAAAACACGATTGAGCAGAAGTGGTCCTAAGATTCCAACGCCTTAAGTGCTCGTCGTCGTGTTCATTGGCTATAGTATCTGTGACACTCGCTCGAGATACTGTAGCGATTGAGTACTCCAACTTCATGACCTGAAGGAGACTTTTATAATCGGATGCTCGAAAAGTGTCCGAGTGCACGTTACATCGTGGGTGATATGTGTATACCGCGATGTGTATAAGTATGTTGAAAGTGCACAGCTCACAGTCATGACGAACCCAATTTGTTATCTCTGCTCTAGCAAATGATTTCCGATGTCAACCAAGTGTTCATCTCGATTCGAGGTCATTAGACCGATTGAACGACATTATGACCGCACGTATTCATGCTTAGGGTTTCCTCATTCGCACCTGACGACAGGACATGTGCGTGGATGAGTTCATTGTAGCGGTCCAAGCTTTGCAAGCCGATGCTTAATCACGTTTCAACGTTGCGATTTCTTCAGCAGGTAGTCGTTCTCTCAAGACGGAGCGCAGAAAAAGCACAAGGATTAAATCAATTGTAGTTCAACACGACACGACGTCTCAGGATACTCTACCATAAAGAAAAGCTGGCCAGCCTCGCAAGAAGCGTCCTCATCAAATATTGCCAATCGAGGTCGATGCTCCCGTTACTTTTTGTGTTGCCACCCACATCGATCTTTACTCACTTGCAAGTCCCCACTGTCAAGTACAATACTTCGCTTGGCTCTAAGCTAAGAGCAAAATTTTGCATTGCGTGGATGAACGTCAAACTAATGTACCGATAGCCAATGTCGCTGCTGATTTAACTTGTTCGTAGTGAAGCCTGCCGAAGTATTAGAAGACTATGCATAACGTTGGCTATGACTAACACAAAATCGAACAAGCCATAGTGTCTTAACCGTTCGTCAAGTATGGTTTCTCACGAAAGTATACGAAGATTTGGCATTGGTTATACAACATGGAACAAAGACCGTTGTGTGTGGATCGACGATCCTGCCTTCGAATGGCTCTCCGGTAAGTGTGTTAATGCTAGTCAATCTAAGGCGATACGAGAGCACACGAACTGTACATTGTTTATCAATTGGACCGCCTGGTAGCGGATGGCAGATGTTACTCGCGCTGCATTCGACCGAAGAAACTTTTGAGCCACAAAATGGGGACTCGCACTGGTTGCTGGATTTCCGAGACTGCACTGTACAGCTACATCGTTCTCCGGCTTTATGATTCGGCAGGCATCGTTGTGAAGACGTCACCAACGGCAGCATCACGACGTAGCGAGAACCGTACATTCTGCCAGGCTGTTTTCTTATCCGGAAGTTGTGGGCCTGTTACAGCTTTGACACACCGTACACGATCATCTAGTACTAGCACGAGATCAATGCAGTGTTGGTTACCACAGGGCGACTACAGCATGACCAGCTTTGCCCTTTTTCCATACAAATATCAAGATTCAAGCGTATGGTAACATTTGCCTATCATTTGCTGATCCTCAGTGATTGATTATGGTCGTCAGCGTCGTCCTTCGTCCGTCGGCGCGACGCCGTATGCATCATAATCTGGATTTTGCGGTTGCACGTACTCAACAAGCAATTAAGACTGACCATAACGACATTGCCACACGACAACTCGACGGCGGCACTTCGTACTTTATTCCCCCCTCCCAGTCAACTCCAGCACTTGTCACTTCGACTTTCGACGCCCCTTCAGTAGCCCTACCCTCTCCCGCAAAAGGTCAAGTTTGACACTTGAGCGTCTCAGATCTATTAATAGACTCAATACCGCCTCTGTCCCGGCGCTGTCTTCGGTCTCTGTGAATGGAGGGGATTGCGCACTTCGTGAGCGCGTCCATGGGAAGCGACGACGAGGGAGACAACGTGCAGGGCAAGTGGATCGGCCTTGGCATCGTCATTGGCTCCGCTGTGCTCTCGAACCTCGGCGTCAATGTACAGAAACTCTCTCACGTGCGGGTAGGCGAGCTCTCTTGTTTTGTCTCTCTCTTGCTATTGCTCTGCATTGACGCGCGCGACAGTGCGCACTTAAAATATTTGATGAAACTTCAGTGCGCACTCGAGATACATGATATGAGCTCAGTGCGCACTCGAGATACATGATATAAGCTCAGTGCGCACTCGAGATACGTGATAAAACTTCAGTGCGCACTCGAGATACATGATAAAGTCAGGCAAGTTGCGCTAATGCTGTGGCTCTGTCTTTGCATGTGTGTATCACGTATCAGGAGGAAGAGAAGCCCCTGTTTGAGCGACAGACGTACTACACCCGTCCGCTGTGGCTTACGGGCTTGATCCTCGTTCTTCTAGGCGCAGTCGGAGACTTTGAAGCACTGGGCTTTGCCCCTCAAGCGCTCGTGGCGGCCGTCGGTGGCGGCTTCACGGTCTTGGCCAATGTTTTCTTCGCTCATCTGTGGTTAGGGCAAATACTGACCAAGACGGATGTAGTGGGCACGCTTCTCATTATCATTGGCGTCGTACTTAGTACGGTAGCCAATGAACCAGACGAGCAGCTGTCGCTCGTGGAGCTCGAGAATCAGTTCTATCAGCTTGGTTTCCTCATTTACCTTGGCGTCATGGTACGAGTCTATGAGTGAGAGAAAACTAGCAAAGAACAAGGAATTGATTCACGTGTGTGTTGCTATGCTGCAGACAGCGGTGCTTGGTGTGATTTTTGGACAAATTGAAGCCATTTTGAGACTTCCACGGTCGCCAAACGAGTCCAAGTACAGAGTGCTGCCGTTCATGTACGCTACGGCGTCCGGTATCTTTGGCTCCTTCTCAGTGCTGCTGGCCAAGGTATGGCGAGTTTACGACATGATGTTTGTGGGTGTTTCATCACTAAACGGTGAAGAGGGTGTTTTGTTTCTCGGTGTGTCATGATGTAGTGTGCGTCGATTTTGATGATTTTGACGATTGGTGGCGAGAACCAGTTTGTCTACTTTACGACGTACTTGTTCATGGGCGGCATGATCTGCACGCTGGTGCTCCAGACGGACTTGTTGAACCGTGCGATCATGGCGGGAGATACACTCAGCGTGTTTCCGATGTTCCAGTGCTTTTGGATTGGAGTACGCAATTGCTGTTTTTGGTAAATGGGTCTTTTCCGGGTCTTTCAGCCACTGACATGTGTGTTCTGCTTTGTTAGTCCAGTGTCATTGGCGGCGTCGTTTTTTATGAAAAGTACACGCGGTTCTCACTCTTCGACTGGATATGTTTGCCAATCGCACTAGCATGTACGTCCGAGCTTGATGGAACTTCTTTTTACACGTTGCGTCATATTGCTAACATCAAGATGCTGTGCCCGTTGTGGATAGTTATCATTGTGGGTATTTACTTGCTGGCCAAGCACGGTGAAGGCGAAATCAACGACATGGACGGTCAAGAGCTTAGCACTCCCGTCCACCTTGCGCATTTGACGGGCCATTTCGGCGCACTCATGCCTCTGTCACCTCAAGGTCGCTCGTACAGTACCTTTGGCCGAAAAAGTTTTGATGATCGTGAAAGCGAGCACGCTTCAGTGCGGTACACACCGCTGAAGAGTCGTGTTTTCGAGCGCAAAGGGTATTCAAACGGACATGCTGATGAACACGACCATGGTCGAGCAAAGGGTAAGTCCGTTGGCGAGTGGCACGATCCTCACGGCCGAAGACATTGCGGTGCTGATCTTGAAGAGCAGCCTGTGTACAGCGGATCTTTTTAGCACCTTATTGTGACAGGTGCATGCACATACTAGGAACATATTTGCACGTGGTGGGAATAGAAGTAGAGTGAAGGAAGTGTCCGTGGAGATGACATGTCGGTCTCGGTAAGTATCGACAGCGCCGCATGCCAGGGTGAAAGCACATGAAGATAATTGAACCAATAATTGTAGTGTAAGAATTGTGATATTGTAGCTCTCGCCAGTTGAGCAAAAGCATCCTTTTTGTAATTTACCGGCACATTTGCTCTTCGTGTCGTCATTGACGTCTAGTCAGCACGCAGGACCAGGGGCAAGTAGGTGCTGTCCTACTTTGGCTATGAATAGCAGTGCACGGGAAACATGGCCCTGGGATAGAAGTCCCTTGTTTTTCGTACTTTTGGAAGCGTTTGCCACAACGAAAAAAAAGCGGTATGTGATACATGCCATCAGAGCCGAATAAGTTTTACGCAATATTCCATGTCTTGTATTACCTGTCACGTAGTGTACGGATTGTCGGACACGTCAGACTCGTATGTGGAATATGCCACTCGATCCACTTTGTAGGACATGGTAAATTTAGCTCATGTATTTGTAGAATATATTACAAAAATAGCCGAAGTTAAAGCTATATTTGATACTTGAAATTTTATCTATTTTTGTTAATGTGAAAGGTAATGAAATGTTTTCATAAGTATTAAATTCTATTATATAAGATTGTAATTTGTATTTTAATTTTTATAGGCGCTATGGGAAAATCTGCTCAAATTTTTTTTACATTTATGGTTACCTGATGCAATGGAAGGTCCTACCCCAGTTTCTGCCCTAATTCATGCAGCTACAATGGTTACGGCAGGTGTTTATTTAAGTGCTATTAGATTAATTAATCATCATTTTACTAAACAGCATCATTTTGGTTTTGAAGCGGCAGCATGGTATTGGAATTTTGTTGATGTTGTTTGGTTATTTTTATTTGTAGCTGTATATTGGTGGGGTTTTACATTTATGCATAGCAAGTATCTTTTCAATGTACTTGGAATTCTATCTCACTAGAAAATAGTTTGTCGCGGTGGACAACACTCCGCTCATTGGATGATGTAGACCATGAACCCAAACTTTGTGATCGATACACGACAATTGCACGCAATCCGGGTAGCAGAGTTGGTTACAAGATTGGGGAGCAAGCTCTGGATCTTGCCCCTTGATATAGGTAATTGAGCTCGGAGAACTGGATCAAGTTGCAAAATTCTATGCAACGGCAGACACTGAAGAATGAGTACAATGCTGTTTCTGTATGTATTAACACTGTGCAGTATACTCAAACAACGCGATCGGCCTTTGCTTATGAGCGTCTAGCGTTTGCTCATGTGATCATATTCACCTTTGATCGATTTTGGGCCAATCACACGTGCGCATCGTAACATTGACCTAGCCATTGAGTGACACCTATCATGCCAATCGACCAATGAGGGAGACAGGCTAGATCGCACCTAGTACGAGCAAGTACACCCAACCGCGTTATTCACAGACACACAGACACTCACTGAAAAGTGCGATTAAAAAGTTTGGCATTCACCTTGCGCACAGTCACAGCTAGCTTCACGCTTCGGTCTCGCAATAACTTCGCATGTACCACTCAGAAAAAGAGATAGGGCACGAAATCACAGGTCTTTAAAGTTTTAATGTGCTGTAGGCGCGTGGCGTTAGTTAAGAGCCAACATGTGCCACATTTGTAGCAGCCAGCAAGCTGTCGCGGAGCATCACAAGCTGTTGCCATATCCCAATCGCAATCGTGCAAAGATAGCCACAAACGAGTATCGAAGTCCATGGACGTGGTAGGAATTGCTGCATCCTACGACTTCTCAATCTCTTCTTCTGTCCGAGCACACCGTCCTCTCTGACTGTCTTAATCTACATGCTGTCGCCTACATCACCTGATGTATTTCAAGATAGTTATAAACTCTTTTAAGCACTCGTGGACCCACGTACCAACTATCTCGAAGTAACTCAAAGCTCGGATCCATGACCGAAGTATGTCGGTTATCATTTGCTTCGCCTGCGCGCAACGTAAGACTTTTGCCTCCCAGTAAATTTAGTCGAGCTATTGCGGCTTTTATCGTGCATGTAGCATTCAATTATAAGTATGTATACATCGCCCAAAGACTGCGACCGATGCGATCGCAAAATATGGGCGTATATACAAATTGCTTCTCTCACTCGTCCCGTGTGCTAATTTACTCATTGTGCAACCAAAAAAGACACGGGAGACACGAGGGATTGCACTGGTGATGCGTATAGAATCACAGCCTTTTCGAAGTAATAGGTGGTAGTCAGTATGGATGATAGACTGTGGTGTGCTGACCTCGGCTCGAAAACAAGAGCAAGATTCAAGCCAGCATAATCTGAGACGAATATTTTCAAACGAATGCGCTTCAGGCAGTCAAGTCACTTGAATATTAAGTAACAAAATAAACAACAATCAGAAAATGGCTGTAGTCCACGATTCTCGTGTGATGCGGGTAGATATGATCGTCATTCCGGTGCGACGGGCTACCGCTCGACAAGCTATGAGCGCGATAACCGTTGACTGTATAAAGTTTGAGTTGATAGCGAACGCGATTGCCTTACCGGATCTGTCGACTGATCAATGAGGGTTGTGCAATGGCACACGCTCATCTTGTTACCGCTTGAGCGCTGATCGGACAATATTGCTTGTCTTATCATTACGTATCAATAGCAACTCAATGGCACCTTTTATCGACTTACGTGGCTTAACGTCTTACGAGCAGCAATATAGTTGGTCGTCTTGTCCGACTTAAACAACCGCACGCGTCACTACACTCACTCTACAAAGTAATGACTGCTTACATGTAGCCGACATTTACACATCGACCTCCACCACGGCAAGCTGCTATCAGATAAGGAGACGACCCCACATTCCTCTTGGTGCTTGCTTCGTCCAGCTCTGAGTCTGAAAGTTCGCAATTTGACCAGCGTCTGACTCTCGCAGCGACCCGACGAGACCCTTGCTTTTTTCCGCGGCTCGTTCCAGAAAAAGATCAACATTGACATAGGGGTTTCCTCCAAACAAATGTTGCGCTGTGTTTGCGACGGATAACGACGTGGACATCTTCTTCGCCGGATCAACGAGACTGGCTTCCTTCTTCCTTAGCAGATGATTGAGCTACATCATCGCAGCATCGGGCCTTTCTGAAAGTGCATTGGCACTGGTTAAGTGAAAGAGGGCAAGAGCAAGTTTTGGGCTCCCGCAGCTTCGTGAGCAATGCGTCCAGGATGCCTGTAAGCCCACCTTTCGCACCATCGCCAGCATCTTCGAGGCATATGCCCTAGCTTTTTGTCCTTTTCATGCCGCAGCAGCATGCTCACCACCTGTTCCTTCGATAGATCCTTTCGCAGCATTAACAGTCCAACTTCGACATCCTTAAGATCAGGACACTGTTGACAAAACGTAACTTTAATCAGTGCCAGACCGAGCAATCATAGTAGAACCTGGAAGGAGATACAAATCGTCGAAATAACTCTCTGATCCCCGGTTTGTCTTTCAGCCTTGCCTACACCATAAAGCTAAGAAGACTGACTATTTGAAATAAAAAAACTGGGGATACCGAGCACAAAGCGCTCCTCGCTGTTTCGAAGTTCAAGCTCCATCTTTTCCTACGCGGCCATGGTAGCCCACAGACTCGAAGATTCGGATGCTTTGCCGGTGCCCCTCACTCGAGGCGTAAGGCTGCAGAAGTCGGAGCTGGTTGGCCGTGGGATTGACTTGGCGTAGTGAATGTCCTACATTAGGAGCGGCACTCGATTCGACTCCGTCAACTAACTACTCTACTGGTCCAAACGTAACGGCGCCGACGGCAGACGTATCGACAAGACAGAGCATGCAAACGATGGAGTGAAGAAGCTGCTTTTGGTAATTAAATGAATGAGGCATTCTGTTGCCGCGGCATTTGAGCGTGAAAGACATCAGGCTTTGCAGCCAAGGGCTGGCAACACGGTATTTTTGCATCGGTTTCCGTAGGTTTTGTTATAACCCGATCAGCTGAGAATCCTTGAAAAACGGTATGGCATGACCACGTTGCGCAGTCTGTTGCGCAGTTATCTTCATTCAGCCTCCCACTAGAAAAAATGAGTCCCATAATGTCCGATTTAAGCGATAATGGCGCATGTTTATCTAGGCGAGGCGAGAGAGTGGATGGTGTTTTGGTCGTTGAGCTGGAGGTCCCAGTCGTGAATGATGTAGAAAAACTAAGAAGACATAAATTGAAAAAAAACTTTACTTTTGGACGCGTGCCAGACGCGTTTCGGCCCGCCGTCGCAGGACTCCTCTGTGGCTTACTAAATGAAAAGTGAGACCTCTTAGTGCAGCGGCCAATGCCGCTGCCACAAATCTCCCTACGCATCGAACATTTTGAAGCAACCTCTTATACGGACTAATCTAGCACTATCTAGCAGACTTCACCGGTGTACAACTAGTGCCCGGCTAGGTAAGAACTATCACTTTCCAACCGATGAAGCACTCAAACCAGCCAGGAAGACAGGCCGAAGTCAAAGCATGGTATGGGAACCCTTCACGGATGTAGTGCAGCCTCAGAAGCTTAAGGCAGAGGTGTGCAAACACTGCCGACATCTTATCAAACATCACAAAAAGAGTGACTCTCTGTAAAGGGGCACTGGTCTCTTGTACTGTCACATCAAGATTGCTTACCTGAACAAAGAGTAAGGTGGTACCATGAGACTTCACGTACACGCGTCGTGCAGAGGAAGGTTTTAACACGAGAAAAGGGTACAAGTAGAACTTTTAGTATGGTTAATCTCCTGTCAACAAATCCTACTTTGTCTTCATTTAACCATATCTAAAGACGAGCATGTATTGTAGCTATCTGGTCACCACTCATTGCGTTCTTCTGTCGTGGCTCGAATTTATTGATTGATGTCTGGTCCTACATCAACCAAAGATCAGTGTATTACATCCGCGAAGCAATATATTATATTGTGATAAAATGAACAGAATACTCTGTTTGTCCTAACAGAATATTCGTACTTGTTTTTACCTCGTGTAAACTATCACGTAACGAAGGCCCCCATTTACTACCCCAATTTAAGCATCAGTTACATTTGTGAATGATTGATACATAAGTGCCTCATATGAGTGACTCTGGGAAAATGAAGAACTTGTTGGTCAATTCCAAACATTTCTTCATTTTCCCGAATGGTTAGCAAGTTCACGCAGTGTGCAGTAAAATCTCCTGGAAACGCAACGATGAGAGTACGATCTGCTGCGGCGGATTGAGAAAAGACTGCAACCACAGCAGGTGGTTACATCTTACATTTTGCTTATTCTGGTGCAGGCTCACGGGGTGATGCATCGTGTGCCTCAGAGATGACGATCTTGAGCTAAATTATTTTGGCGAGTCGGATGGCTGCACCGACTCGACGAAGGCTGACACGAAGACAGAGCTGAGCAAGTCCGTCCTGCGAAGCGTCATTAGCATCAGCGAGCATCGTGACCTCTTTGGATCTTTCGACGAGTCGGACGCTCCGTTTAGGGTGGAGTTGTTCTCTTGAGAGATATCAAGGCGGGGGCAAGAGCCAGTCGAACTATGATGACGGTGACGCATTCGTGCGTCACAAATAAGATGACCGTGCTGGACGTGGTTTCGGTGTATCTATCGACACCACGCAGAAATCCAGAGGTTACAACGTACTGCGCGTTTCTCCAGGGAAGAAGGCGTAAATGTCTTCTTAGATAGTGTCGGATCGCTTGGCCGACACGTTAAGCTATTGCTATCACCTAAGGTTTTTAACTTCTTTTGAGAATTCTTTACATTGAATCTATTTCGAGTGGACTTAGCACTGAGCATGAGTTCTACATCAATGTGTTTTTCAAGCATCGATGGTACAGTGGTAATACTAAGCGTGATGGGTTCTCATTAATTTAGGCACGAACCGCTATCATCCTCAACGTTGGTAGGGTTAAGTGTGATGCCTGGATTGAAAAGCTATTGCTAGCTCAGAATTGGTCGGATAAACTAATCAATATAGGTGCATTAAATGAAGGGACCGCCTTGGCGTACACCCCCTAATAGCTACGCGCAACCCCCCCGTGATGTCGAATTTTTTTCCTCCACTAAATGCGAGCTATCCTCCATACAATCTTCCTATCTCTCTGTTCTTTGCTCTTCCGGCAATGCTAGCACCACCTCCCGAGCATACGTAACCTTCTCTTGATGATGCTCAATTAGTAGTAGAGCGATTTGTACTTGACCAAGGCTACACTGTGGGGGTCAGCACCACAATTTTACCTAATGAGGATCTCCATTCACGCCAACACTGTCATCACTCACCACACAACAAGAAACCCCACAAAGTTATAGCCATCCGCCCCAAGAAAACAGCCATATCCATGTCCTTTCCATCGTATTTCAAGTGGACGAATAGCGTCTTGCAAAATGCTTGTGCCAACCTGTTGTCGTGCACCTCTGGACTCATTTCCTCATCTACATACAATGACTTAGTAACACCATTCACACGTGACGCTAACAGCCTACCATGCCAAACCATAAAAAAGATCTCCTACCTTCACTCCCGTAAACGTTCAGATTGACATACTGAACATCTCATCCGTCCTACTCCCTACCATCTCATTCAATTGTCCAGTCAATACTTCCCATTCCCTCACCATCACCCCTACAGCACAACCGCAACCACTTGACATTGTGCAGACACTTTGTCGCTGTCTGTCGCGTCAATCACGAGCCCCAGATTCACTAGCGATCCCAAGCGCGTGCCGACAATCGGTTGCTCCATCACCACCGACGGCGCGTGACTCTTTCGACTGAAATTTTTTGGATTTCTTAGCCAATAGACAACAGTACAAACAAAGAGACACACAAGAGCGTAAGCACGGGCCACGCCGCAAACGGGACAGCATCTCACGTACATAGACGCGAGCGGACCGCGCAGGTGAAAAAGCGGCGCGCTCTTGAGGCGCGTCGTGTACGGCAGCTTGCGCTCGAACAGCTGCCAGCGCGCGGCGTCCTAGCGCAGCAGCTTGCGGCCGCCCGAGGTAGCGTGCGTGCGGTTGGCTGCGCACGTGGCCGCGTCCTAGCTGTTCATGCTATGGCTTCAACACAGTGAAAAAGAGAGCGATGGTCCCTTGTGGCTTCTTCCGCACGCTAACTCTCGGTTGCTGGTCAGCGCGAGAGAAAAATAAACATTGTTTTATAGAAAAACGAGAGGGTACACAGAACAATTAAACGATTACACACACGGGAATTGTGTGTGTGCACGCAGTTATTAGGGGGTGCACGCCTAGATAGCCCCTATTTAAATTGAATCAGTTTAAATGAGACCGGGCTACCATGCCTCACTTATGGTAAGGTGTATCAAAGTTATGTAAATAACTTGGCAGGAGATTTAAAAAAAAACCTATTTATGACTGACCCTTGATGGAGGGCACGTGTCACTCAAGAGGTGTACGAGGTATTATCTACTTTGCATTCCCTTTACAAGCGAGCTAGGAGTTCTTTCCCCGATGGGACTTCTCCGGCATCGGATGTGCCTTATCATACTGATTGGCAAAGCCCACACATCAACCAGCAGCTGAGAGCGAGGCTCTCAAGTATTTGCCAAGGATGAAAACACGCTTCACCGGACGAGGTTAAGTGTAACGGGGCACCCTGAAGCTTGTACTGGTGACAGTACAAGCTACTTATTCTGATAACAGAATAAGGCGGTGCCTCGTAACTTCACGTACACTCGTACGTGCAGAGGAAGACGGTAAGAAGAAGCGAGTACTCGGTTAGAGTAAAAGTAGAACTGTATTTATAATAGTTAATGTCTGCAATAAATCACTATTTATCTTCATCTAACTATGTCTAAATACAAATGTGTAAATCAGTTATCTGCTCACCACTCATTGCGTGCGTCTGTCGTGGCGCGTCTTCGTTGGTTGATATAATGGCCTATATCAACCAATTAGGAACTACTTGGAAGTGCTACAGAATATTGTCCTTATGACAATATTCTGAGAATATAACTCTTATAGTTATATTCTATTAACAATTTCTTATAAATTGTTATGTAACGATTCACCCCGTTACATCACCCCCCCTTAACCATCAGTCACTTTAGTGACTGATTGACTAAATGGATACTCGTCCCAAATCATTTGGGACGGGGTTTGCACTTGTTGGTCCGCGTCCACTTTCCAACATCTCATCGCATGGTAAACAAGCCCATGCGATGCGCGAGCAAGGCCGCCGAGAGCGCGTCTGCACGTCTCTGTGCGGACGCCGAAGCAGAAACTACAGCAACTGATGTCCCATCGGTTGCTGAATCGACTCAGCCTGTATCACCTGGTGATGCAGGCGCTGGTCATGAAGACACTCGTGTCTTCACAGAGTACGAGCTCGGTGTCTCGTACTCTCCTGATACGGATGACGGATCCGTATCGACGGCAATTGAATCCAAGCCGCCTGCCAAGCGTGGCATGGACGATGCTTTGCGTCGCAGCATCTTTGGTTCATCTGATGAGTCAGATGAACCATCGCCGAAGCGAAGGCGCTTGAGGTCGCGAGACTCGGGCGCTAATAGTGGTGTCGGTTCTCCTATGGACACCACTTCACAGCGAGGTGCCAGTACTTCTGTCGGCACGTCGCAGGAAGAGCGGGACCGCAATGTGTTGCGTCTCGCTCCAGAAAAGAAGGCATGGATGCCTCCTAAATCCGTCATGGATCACTTGTCGGCGACGACGAGTGATCGTTATCGAACACGATTGTTCGATTCGTCAAGGATCCATCACTTGACCCCAGCGCGAAAGACTATCGCGCTGAACATGAGTTCTTCATCGATGCTTTCTTCAGACATCGATGGTACAGTGGGAATCACAAACGTGATGGTCCCTCACTACTTCAGGCGTGGAACGCCTACATCCATAATCTCGAGGATGTAGGTCGTGACGCTTGGAACGACAAACTTATCAAAGCTCGTGATAAGTTTGAAAAGCGAACCCCGACAGGTGCACGCTACAAGCTGCATCGTCTGTCAAGGGAGAAAGGATTACCCTGCCTCTCTTGGGGAGACTCGTGCCCATGTTGTGTGAACAACTCTGCACGAGCACCTAAGGAGGCTTACCTCCTTACCAGCCCGTGGTGGCGCGTACGTGTCTCTACTGAGATGTACGAAGGGATTGACAACCTGAAATCCCTTTACGACCGTGCCGGGAAGACTTTCTCCGGCGGTCCTTCTGCGGCACAGGATGTGTCGCGTCGTACTGCTCGACCAGACCCAGTACGTCAACCATCAATTGGGAGCGGGGCTCCCAAGAATCCCAGGACGGGGGATAGCCGCGCCACCGGACGAGGTAACTCGTCCGACGTCCGTTCACGTCGCGGTGGTTCAACAGCTGCTCTACTAGATAGCGCTGGCCACCGCGAGAGTCCTCTAATGGAGGTGGAGGAGGAGGAAAGACGCTCTCCACACGATCATGTGGATCGGTGTGTTCCCGAGAGTTTTTGATCGCGTAACGCAAGGGTTACGCGACGATCTCGAGCATGAGCGGAATAGGCGTCTCCAGATGGTGGACACTGCCTCGAAGCATCGAGCTGAGTTTGCCTTTGCTCAGCTTGAGAACGAGAGATCTCTGACATCTCTTCGTGACGAGCTAAGGGTAGCTCGTGGGATTGTTGATCGGTCTCGGGCTGAGATAACTGCTCTTCAGACCCTTGTTGATGCCCACCATCGGGAGCACAAGGCTCTCTGCGAGATGCTTGAGCGCAAGGGCGTTCTTCATCGGAAGAAGCAGCGTACTGATGGTACGGCTTAAGCCGACCAACGTAAAACGTGGGATGCGTTCGCATCTTACGTGGTAACTCGATCGTGTATGCATTGCCTAGGCGGTGCAATACACGAAATGGGCCAATGTACTTGGGTAGTAGTTTACTGCTACCCAAGTTAGTCACTACATGTTTTGGTAGATTAACCGTAGACAGTAGGACTAAGTCACCTTTATTAAATAAAAGAGTGTTTGCCCTTCCATTCTTGTCAGCGTTTTGCTTTTTGCTTATCCACCGCTTCGGCGATGGAGTCTTGCACAAAACGGACTACCGTTTCACGAGCCAGTATGAACTCATCTGATGACTCGTTAGCTTCAGTGTGCTGTGAGCGCACTGCAGCAACAACAACCTTTTCTTCAGTGAGGGCTTCCGCACTCTCACCTGGGATCATTGTCTTCAGTGAGGGCTTCCGCACTCTCACTGGCATCATCTTCTTCGATATCGATGTTATCGATATCGGCATCAAACGCAATGACTTCTTCGTCAGAGCGTGATGAGCGTGAACCAAATCGGTTTTTGCTCGCGCGAGTCCCTCCCCCCCTTAAACCAGAGTTACACTCTAGTAAGGTGGGTATACGCGGATGGCGCAAGCCATTCACGTAAAACGGTGTATGTGTCGTGGACGCATGCACCGAGTTGTTGATGGCAAACTCTACCATTGGCAAAAACTCACTCCAACTCTTAAAGGAGTGTACGTATCCTCGAAGTATCTCTTCAAGGACACGATTGGCACGTTCCGTCTGACCATCCGACTCTGGATGATCAGATGTTGACATCTTCAAGCGCGTTCCGAGTGATTTGAACACGGAACGCCAGAAATCAGCAGTGAATCGTGGATCTCTGTTCTGATACGAGTTCACGGGGCAACCCATGAAGTCGGAAGATGGTGTCAATAAAGACACAAGCACAGCCACTTGCCGTGATTGTCTCTGGTACAGCCACAAGGTGTACCATTTTTGCTGAATCTGTCAACAAATACGAGAATACCCTGTATTCCCGCGTGCGTCTTTGGGTAACCCTGAAGACGAAATCCATTGAGATGGATTCCCAGCACTCAGCCGGAACCGGTAGAGGCTGTAAAGGTGCACGCAGTGAAGGACTTGACTTCACTCGTTGGCAGACTCGCATGCGCGAACATACTTTCGCACAAACTGATACTGGCGGGGCCAGTAAAAGTCTCGACTTACCGTGAGATATGTTTTCTCTCGGCCACGATGTCCTCCTATAGGAGCATCGTGATACTCGAACATGATCCGCAAACGCAGATCAGTATCATCTGGAATGACAACACGTGGTGTGTCACCAGAAACGGCTGTATAGTACAGTAAACCGTTATGAGTAGTGTATCGATCTGATGCAGATCGATACGCAGACGACAATCGTTTCAACGATTCTCGAGATGGTTGGGAGAGATGTGACAACAACTTCACTATCTCACCATCTTGGGCGTATGCCCGCCTCACATCATCATACAACATTGTAGATGGGACTGAGGACGTCATAACCGCAACAGTGACTGTCTCACTGTTGGGTTTCGCGACTGTTTCAAAGTCGGGACGACGTGAGAGTGCATCAGCGACGACATTAAGTCGTCCTGGTTTGTACTCGACCGTAAAGTTGTATTCTGCAAAGAATGACAACCACCGCGCCATTCGTTGTGAAAGGTGCGGGCTGTTCACTGCCGTGCGTAAGGACGCATGGTCAGTGTAAACAACGAAGGGTCTATCTCCTAATAGATAGACTCTGAACTTCGCGAGTGCATACTTCATGGCAAGGAGTTCCTTGTCATGCACTGGATAGTTCCGCTCAGCTGGTTGCAGCTGACGCGACTGATAGCAGACGACGCGTTCAACGCCTTCAAGGTCGTACTGCATTAATGCACAGCCGATTGCGAAATCGCTGGCATCACAGACCACATGAAATGGCCTGTCCTGATCGGCTATTGCTAGGACTGGGGATTGTATCAAGCTCTGCTTGATACCCTCAAAGGAGCGTTGACATTCAGCGTTCCATAACCACCTCTCGTTCTTTTCAACAAACGAGAGAGGTGTACAGTCATCTCGGCGTAATTGCGTGAATACTTATGCAAATACGCCGCTAGCCCAAGGAATTTTCGAAGACCTTTGACATCGACCGGCACAGGCCAGTCGGTGATCGCCTTGATCTTTTCGGGATCAGGACGTACACCGTTCTTACCAACGATGCACCCAAGAAGTGGTATTTCGCTTGCTGCAAATATACACTTCTTGAGGTTAGCATACAATTGATGCTTTCGCATGATTGTAAGAACTTGTCGGACGTGGTACCTGTGAACTCAACGTCCGACTTTCCATCCATAGCTCGACTATGGATGAATACGTCATCGAAATAACTCGGCGCGAACTCGTATTGGTCTCAACAGATGTGATACACATCTGTTGAACGTGGCAGGGGCATTACTGAGCCCTTGTGGCATTACTAGCCATTCCCAGAGCATGCCGCTAGGGCGTGCTAACTGCGGTATAGGGTATATCCTGTTTCCGCATTAGGATTTGATAGAAGCCATCCATCAAATCCATGGACGAAAAGATGGTACTCTTTGACATACCATCAATGATTACGTCCTTCCTCGGTATCGGCGTCTGAGCCGGTACCGTTGCAGCGTTCAATTTGTTAAACGCGTGCACTATCCGCCACCCTCCTGTTGCTTTTCGCACACAGAAGGTCGGAGAGCTATGTGGGGAAGTTGATTCCCTCACATGGCCCGCTGCTAAACGATCGGCAAAGAACTTGTCGATCGCAAGTACTTGTTCACGAGGCAGTGGCCACTGCTTCATGACACAGTACTTCGAGCCTGGTTTAAGCTCGACTTCGTGTCGAATACCTTTATCCTTCGGTAATTCGCACGGAACAGTTTCAGGGAATACATCCTTGAATTCAACCAAATCTTCATAGAGAGGATTTTCCTTGAGCGATTCCCATGATTGGGACTCATATCGCTCAATTCGTGTCTTTTCATCTAGGACACTCTCGTCCATAGATGAACTACTGAGAACTCTCTCGTTCTCAGTAAACACTGTTGCTGACCTTATGTCGGTTACATACTCGTCTTCAGCGACGAGTATGCAGATCTGCTTGACTTTGCCACTACGCAGATCACGCAAGAACCTTTATGTTCGAGCGTTGGCAACTGAGTGATCTCCGAAGTTAACTTCGGAGGCGCAATCAGATCAAGTGTATAAGCGCCTACACATGATCCGTTATTGACTATGACATTCAATGTCTCTGTCATTTCCTGGGGACTTATTCCCTCAGGCTTCGAAGGACTTATTCCTTCGTCTTCCCGGGGGACTTATTCCCGCGGGGTTTCGGGGAACTTATTTCCGCCGTATTTGTAATCTTGGGACTTATTCCCTTTACTTCCTCTAGCTGGGGTTGCGCAACCACAGCGAGATCCTCTACGAAAGACTCTCCAGTCGATCTAGGATTATCGTTTCGCTTAACCTGAGCGATCGATTGTTTCTCTTCTAGATGTTCCCCTCTAGGGATACATCTTTGTCCCAGTCCACCCGACTTATTCGAGTGGTGGACCTTCGGCGCAGCCTGTGTTTCCTCACAGCCGCCGGAACTTGGCTCCGAAGTGTAACCGTTTGGTACACTAAGGTTTTGTGCAGTCGTACTAACGACCGTACCACAAGTGAGGCCATCGCACTCACTCGTAGTACATCCACACGCTTGTGGACGTTCCAAAAACGTTCATCAGATGGCCATCTGATGAACAAGCGGCAGGCATCGTTACTGTCCGATGTTGCCAGTTTGCCCGTGGTTCGTACCTTCTGAGCCACGGTATTCCAAGGATGACATCAAATTTGTCATCCAAATCCAATACGATAAAGTCATCGTCGTATTGGGTATCTTCTAGCGTATAGTGAATCTTCACTATACGCTTCATGACGGTTACGGATGCGCCTGTCGCAAGACGTACCGTCATCCTCGTAGGAGGTGTGTCACATTCACTGAATTTAAAGTGACCATCTTCTAGCGATTGGCGTCGCACAAAATTGTTGGACGCCCCACAATCGACTAGAGCTCGAAGGGACAACTTATTCGTCACTTCGAGTTTCAAGGTAATGAGTGAGATCTCATTACCTAGAGCAGCAACGCACAATGTCTGTGTGTTGGGAGCAACCTTCATCAAGAGGCCTACAAATTCTCTTGACGTTGCTGGATCAGTAGGGTGCTCCGCACCTACTGATCCTGTCCGTTTTTTGACGGTCCATCTCGTTGTTGCGTCTTTGCACCAACTGCGGACCCTCGTCCCTGCCCCTTTCTCATGGGTGGACGGTCACTACGCCCAGTGTCGCGAGACACTGGACGAGGGGCACTACACTCGTAAGCGTAGTGTCCTGTCTTTTGACATCTGTTGCATCTCTGCAACTTCTTGTAGCCTGTAGAGCGAGCCTTCTCGCTCTCTACATAACAGAGTTCCATCGGCTCTGGACCTCCGTTGTCATATCGTCTCGGTTGACGATATGATGTCGAGCTGGCGCGAGCCTGTCTCAGACTGAAGTCTTCCTGCTCCGCAATTGAAATGGCTTGTTCTAGTGAATCTAGTTCAAGCCGGAACAGGTGAGTCTTGACGGGACCATCCGCAAGACCCTGCATGAACACCGAAAGCAACGTGTGTTCATCCACCGGATTGGAACTTATACAACTCGTGAGATGTCGTATATGTTGAGCGTAAGCGTGCACATCACGCTTACCCTGCTTGAGCTTCAAGAGTTCGGTTCGAGCTCTGAACTCAGCTCTAGGCGGTTCAAACGTTTGTCTGAGCCGCGACTTGAAGACTTCCAACGACCCAAACGCATATGGGTCGTGCAGCTTGAGCCCCAGTGCCCAAGTCTTGGCACGTCCTGCCAGATTTGACTGGGCAAATGCAACTTGCATATCCCCGTCGTCGATGCGACGCGCCCTTATGGCGTCATCCAATTCGACGAACCATCTCAAGAGGGAGTCTTCCTCGACCCTCTATACTTTGACCCGAGATGTCAATCTTCAAAGTCTCGGGCCGACGCGAGTGCATCGACCCGCCAGCAGCAGCCTGCTGCTGTCTCAACAGTTCAAACTGTTGAGCACCTTGTTCTCTCAACAACTCTGCTTGTTGAGAACCTTGTTGGTGAAGCAAGGCTACTTTCTCGCGTTCTGCGTCAAGTTCATTTTGAATGAACTTGGCGATAGTAGCATGTTGGGCATCTCTATTGAGAGCCTCTAGCATGACGCTAACAGCATGGATGCCCATGGTCGAACCCATTCGTTCAACCGCATCCCATTCGACATCGCTCAAATGGGAGTAGCCGTCACGCGTAGCGTGAAAGCTTTGGTCATCTTCATCATCCAACATATTCATGTTGGATGTGAACGCGGTCCTTGGACGGACTACGAAGTGCTACCAGGTGTAACGGGGCACCCTGAAGCTTGTACTGGTGACAGTACAAGCTACTTATTCTGATAACAGAATAAGGCGGTGCCTCGTAACTTCACGTACACTCGTACGTGCAGAGGAAGACGGTAAGAAGAAGCGAGTACTCGGTTAGAGTAAAAGTAGAACTGTATTTATAATAGTTAATGTCTGCAATAAATCACTATTTATCTTCATCTAACTATGTCTAAATACAAATGTGTAAATCAGTTATCTGCTCACCACTCATTGCGTGCGTCTGTCGTGGCGCGTCTTCGTTGGTTGATATAATGGCCTATATCAACCAATTAGGAACTACTTGGAAGTGCTACAGAATATTGTCCTTATGACAATATTCTGAGAATATAACTCTTATAGTTATATTCTATTAACAATTTCTTATAAATTGTTATGTAACGATTCACCCCGTTACATTAAGAGTCCGACGTCTTTTCACATCTAGATTGTCCAACAAGCTTTTCACGAAGAAGCGTTGGCCACCGCGCGCAAAGATTATTGGATGAGGCAGAGAAGAAAGCACGTTCTAATGCGATTTTTCAGGTCCAGTTCGACGCCGTGAGTCTGCTTTAGCGCTTTACGAGTGATCTGCGCGAGGAACTTGAGCACGAGAGAGACAAAAGTTTACATACTTGCTCGGCAACGCGATCCGTTTCTCCTCGGAACGGGGGAGGAATCAATCACATTTTTCTTATGACCCGTTCGAGATTGAGCGGTCAAAGCTTACTCTTTGCGACGATCTAATTAAAGCTCTTGAGGCCATCTCTCGGCTTCGCGGGAAGATATTTGAACCTCAGACACGGCCTGATAATAACATCGTGATCACAAGTGTCTATTGGATATGCTTGAGCGCAAGAGATTTCTTCACGGATTAATCCCCGTACTGATAGTATGGCCTAAGGTGACCGACGTAGAACGTAGGATGCGTGGGCATCTTACGAGTTGTTTAATCGTGTATGCCTGGCCTAGGCGACGCAGCACACGAAATGGACCGACGAACTTGAGGAATAATTTGTTATACTACTCACGTTAGTCACGGTGTGTCAAGGTAGGTTATCCGTAGATTGTAAGAATAGGTCACTACAACTGAACAAAAGAACACTAACCCTTTCATTCTTGTTAGCGTTTCGTTTTTGTCAATCTACCACTTCTGTATTATAGTTTGTACGAAACGGACAACTGTTTTGCGAGACAGAATTAATTCATCTACTGACTCGCTATCGTAAGTTGTGTTGCTCTTGGAGCATACTGTAGCATTATCACATGTCGCCTCTGGTAGCGTGTCTTTGGACGCGCTGGGCGTGATGCTGATTTGATCAGTATCGTGACCGGTAAGAGCATCTTTGCCCTTACTGTCGTCTTCTTCACCAAAGACGATGTGGTCGACATCGGCGCCGAACGTTGTGACCGCGCTGTCGTCGCTTAAAGAGTGAGAGGTGGATTGACTGTCGCTCGAATTAGCCCCTTCCCACTCTAAATGACAGTCATACTTTAAAAGGGGTAAAGAAGCGGATGGTGTAAGCCATTTACGAAAAAAGGCGTGTGCGTCTTCGACGCATGTACTGAATTGTTGATGAATAACTGCACAATCAATATGATTCACTCTAGTTTGTAAAGAATGGACGTATTCTCGAAGGATCTACTCGAGGACACAAATGGCCTGTTAGATCTGACCATTTGTTTCAAGGCGGCCTGACGTGGACATATCTTAAGCGCGTTCCAAGCTTTTTTAGCACAGAGTACCGAGCTTAGCTATGAACCGTATGTCGTGATTAGACAAGAATTCACGGGGCAACGAATGAATGTGAAATACCGTGTCAAAAGGACACAAACACAAGACGATGCGCGGAGTGATTCGGGTAAATCAACCACATGTAGCATCGGTTAAAGTTTTCTAATGAGCACAGAAATAATACCATTCTCGTGAGATTCTACGGGTACTTCAAAGGCAGAGTTCATTGAGAAGGATTTCCCTCACTCGGCCTAGACGGGCATAGGCTGCAACAGGAATCAAAGTAAATGACTAGATTTCACTCGATAAAAAAACTCTCAGGCCTCAGCCTACTTGCGCACGATTGGATACTGGCGGAACTAGTAAAAGTTGCGGCTCACTGTGGTACGCGTTGCTCTCAACCACAATGTCCACCAACAGGTGCATCGTGGTACCCATACATGATGTGCAGTCGCCGGTTTCATGGTCCGGCGCGACGACACAAGGTGTGTCGCCGTCAGCGGCTGAATTATTTAGTACGCCATAGTGTACTGCATATTATACACGTGGGGATCGATATACTGTGTCCATATTTTTAAAGGATGACGGGATGGTTGCGAGAGATGATCCATCAAACTTAACATCGCCGAATCGAAAGCCTTGCACACGTATTTAAATAGGGTTCACGACGGGACACTCGACGTCAAAAACGCAACATTGGTCGAACCAGTGTCGGGTGGCGCAGCTGGCTAGAAATCGGGCCAGCACGAGAGTGCTTCAGTGACGACATTTAGTCGTCCTGGCTTATAATTGAGCTGTAATCCGCGAATAGAGACAGTCACCTCGCCATCCGCTGCGAGAGTTGTAGACTTATAACGGCCAGGCGTAGAGGCACATGGTCATTATAAATGGTGTTAGTTTAACCACCTAGCACATCGATTCTGAACTTAGCCAGCGTGTACTCAATGGCAAGGAGTTCTTTATTTTAAGCGGGATAGTCGCGTTCGTTTGGTTTGCAACTGGAGTGCCTAGAAACAGACGATACAGTCCCCATCGTCTACATCTCACAGCATTAGTGCACTGCCGATTGCAATGTCGCTGGCATACAGACCACGTAGAAGGATCTGTCTTTAACTATATTCAACAAAAGTGGCAATCGTATCAAGAATGCATGATACCGTCGAAGGAATTGAAGCAGTCGGCACTGCATTCCAATTTCTGGTTTTTTTATAAACGAATGAGATGAATGGTGATCTTGGAGTAATTGCTTGAACATTTTTTTAAAAAATGCCGCTCGGCCAAGAACCTTTTGAAGTCCACTGACATCTGTAGGGATAGGCCAGTCGCTGATCGCCATAATCTTTTCTGGATAGAGCCGTACGCCATGCTTGCCCGCGATGCAACCAAAAGGTGTTATTTTACTGACATTAAATACACACTTCCTGAGGTTGGCGCACAACTTCTGCTCGCGCATTAATGTAAGACCTTTCTTGGGGGTAGAGTAGGTGCACTTTGACATCTATCTGTTCATACATTGCCCTGCTATGGACGAATATATCGTCGAAGTAATTGGTTGCAAACGCTTGCTCTCAGATCTTGCCAGATTCGTAACGTATCTGTTGAGCTTAGCAATGGCATCTATTAAACCCTGTGTCATTACTTACCACTCCCAAAGCATACCGCTTGGGGTGCTCAATGCGATATAGAGAATGTCCCTTGGCGCATAAGGGTCTGGTAGAAGCCATCCATCATACACAGATTTAAATAGATGGTTCTCTTAGCCATACCATCTATGATGACATCTTACCTTGGTATTGGTGTATGAGCTGGTAAAGTTGCAGCATTCAAATTGCTGAAGGTGTGTACTTTTCGCCACCCTCCTGCGGCCTTGTGCACATAGAAGATCGGAGAGATACAGTAAGTGAAGGGTTAAATATCCTCACATGCCAGGCTAATAAGCGATAGGAAAAGAATTAATCCATTGCTAGTACTATTCACGACGCAGTGGACATTTTTGCATGGCACAGTACTTTAAAAAGGTTTCAGGTTTATCGCACGACGAGTACCTCTGTCCTTATGTAACTCGCACGGGACTTCTTCTATGAATAAATCGCTGCATTCCATCAAATCATCATAGAGAGGATTTGTTAAGAGTGATCTCCACGATTGGGATGTATCTCTCTCAATTCCATTCTTCTTAATACGGAAACCCTCACTTATTGATATGCTGCTGAGAAATTGGTCATTTTCGGCAATGAACATTGCTGATCGGTTATCACTGATTTACTCATCCTCCTCGACGAGAACGCAGATCTGCTTGACTTCGCCACTACGCGGATATCGCAAGAATCTCTTTGGTTAAGCGGAGGTGACTGATTAATCTTTGCATTTACATTTGAAGGCGTGATAAGATTCATCAAATGGCCACCTAAGCTTGATCTATATTTATCAACGACTATCATTGCCTTTGTCATATCATAGGAACTTACTTTCACAGTTGGGTTAAGACTTACTCTTTCAACTTCAGCCTCTTTCTATGTACCATATCCGTATTAACCATCGTTGTCAATCGGTTGGTCATGATCTAAGTGTAGTCTAGTAAGAAAAAACCATACAAAAGTCTGCTCGACTTATTCCTGATGTGGGCCGTCGGCGCTCCATGCATTGTTAAGCAGTCGCTAAGATTTTACTCCGCTACATGATTGTTACTCAAAATGTGATTTTGTGCATCCCTACTACAACCAAACCACACTTGAGTCCATCGCAATAACAGTAGTACATCTATTTGGTTGTGGACGCTCCAAAAATTTCAACAGATGGGCGTCTGGTGAACGAGCGGCTGGCATATCCACACTTCGTAGATGCCATTTAACTTGTTTTTCGTATCTTATGAGCTACGTTAATTCAAGTATAACATCAAATTGTTAATCCAAGTTTAGCACTATGTATTCATCATCGCATTAAACTTCTTTCAGAGTGCAAGAAATGTGTGCTACCCATTTCAACAGTGTTACGGATACACCTGTACTAAAGCGTACAGTCATCCTCGTTGTAGGATCTTTCGCCCGATATTTAAAGCCCTTCATTATCTAGCGAGGAGATTTGTACAGAGTATTTGAATCTCCACCATCGAATAGGGCTTAAAACGACATATTTTGTTTCACTTGAAGTTTCATAGTAATGAGAAAACCTTCATGACCAGAAGCAGCAACACATAACGATTGGGTGTTAGAAGAAAAAGTTTTATCAAGAGGCCTGAAACTCTCTTGACGTTGCTGTATCAGCAGAGTGATCCGCAACTACCGACCCTGACCGATTCCGGTCGCTCCTTACAATGATTCGTTTTCGCTAGAGTGTCGGACCCACGCCTCAGACCCTTCTTTACCACTCGATAGTTATCTATTTCTTGCGAACCGGGGCACCGCGCTCGGGCACTGCATTCGTATGCATCTTTCTCTAACTTTTGACACCTACTTCATGTCCGCAATTTCTATTGATTGATAATGCGACAGCTTCTACTTTCATCGGTTCTAGGCATCCGCTTTCCTTTAGCTTTAAGGAACTAAAGGAGTTTGTACTTTAGTGAGATTGTTTAACGACGACATTCTCTTGTTCCGCAACTTGTATTGAACCTTCCAGGATTAGAAAATTCAACCAAAAGAGATAGTACCTGACTGAATTTATGTGAGACCCTGTATGAACAATGTATAAAGCGCTTGCTTGTTCAATGAGTCGACAATTATGCAAATCGTAGCACGACGTATTTACTAAATGTACGAGTGTACATCACGTTTTCTCAGGTTAAGTTTCAGAAGTTTAAAGTGAAATCTGATCTCATGTCGCGGTGGTTCAAATATATGTTTATCAACATGTTGAAGCCTTTTAACGTAATTAAGAGGAATGTGCCACGTAGCGTGGGGGCCATGATCTAACTTTTCGCACTCCCTTCCAAGTTAGACTGAGCAAATGCACCCTGCATTGCTCATCAACGAGGTGAAAGTATTTTCATGGCGTCATCTAGATCAGAAAATTATCTTAGCAGAGAACTTTGTTGGATGCTCTGTATTGGGGATGTAAATCTTCAGTGATTCAGGTCGACGTGGGTGTGTAGACTTAGTGGCAGCAGCCCGTAACTGTCTCAATAACTTAAACTGTTAATTACTTTGTTCGTTAAGTGATCTGTTCTAAGATATTTGCTGAAAAAGCAAGGCTGATGTTTCCCGTATAGTGTAATGTTCTTAATAATCGAACTTGGCGACGATGGCGTGTGGCCTGTCTGCACACAGAGCAGACAGCATTGCACCAACGGATTCTAGCCATATTGTGGGTCTTTAACGTTCGAAGGAATCCGATGCGATTTAACTCCAATGGAGTGTCTTTCATGCGTGGAATAAAATTCTCCTCCTCATGGTTCAACATGTTCACTGTCGTTAAATGGACTACAAATTGCTACTAGGTGTAATAAGGCCACGGTCGCTTGTGCTGTCACAGTTCAAGCTACTCAACTGTACACAGGGTAAGGTTATGACTCGAGACTTCACATACACACCTTGTGCAGAGAAAGGTGCAACACAAGAACATGGTAAAAGCAGATGTGTGTTTTTACATAATTTCATCTCCTGTCACTTTAATCTTTATGTAGTCTTCGCTTAACTATGTCTAAATACACACATGTATTGTAACTAACTGCTTAAAACTCATTGCGTTTTCGGTCGTGGCTTAGCTGTTTTGGTTGATATTGTGAATCTAGATCAACTAATGAGCAGTGTATTAATTCTGCAACATAAAATTACTTATATAACAATAATTGTGAGAATATGTTGTTTGTCCTAACCTGGAAATTCGTAATTTAGTTTGTATTTGTGAAAACTATTATGCAACGGAGGAGCACCATAAATCATCCTCTACTAACGATCTGAACATAGGCTACAAAATTCGTCACGTCATTAACGGGCTCGAGATTCGGAGAGCCTGGGTTGATTCGTGTCCAATAAAAAACCGGCGTCCATTAGGTGCAACGTTGTTAAGGCTATGTCTATCTCTGCGTCATCTCATGGGGAGCAGTTTATCAAGGAGATATGCTAAACACTGCTATTGCGGTTGGATAGGGGAAGTTCTGTACCCGTCAACATGCACTACTAAACCAAAAGCTCATGTTTTCTGCGCTTTAAAGATGTTCATCTTCAGGAAGATGTCCGCGCGCTGCGCCCTAACAAAAGCATGATCCCTGATCGCAAGAAGCTCGCAGATGAGTTTTCTAACAAGTGCTACGATTGGTTGAAAAGGCTAAATCGACATTCGCAATAAAAGCCACTCATTTCTGTCTAGTAACGGATGGCTGGTCAAATGTTGAAGACGAACGTATTGTCAACTACATTGCCACGTCTCCTATAGTCAGTTTTTCCTCGAGTCAGTGTCTTTTGAGGAGCAAGTTCACGATGCTGATTGGATTGCGCAGGAAAAAATCAAGCGCATATTCGATCTTTATGCTATGTTAACGTTTTGTAAACGTATACTGACAATACTTCGGTGAACAAGAATGCCTGGAAACGGCTCAGCTAGATGATCCCACGGCAGTACTTTATTATCTGTGGTTCTCATGGAATGCATCATTTTGTGAAGGATGTATTCTCCTTGTCAGAAAACAGGAAGGGTATAGACAATGAGGCGTCATGTCCTGTATGATGTCAATTTTTGGACATGCTCATCTTTGTTTCAGCGTGCAAAAAAAGGTTTAGAGTTTTTTCACAATCAATATGTCGTAAAGGAACCTTTGCAGTAGGCACCGAAGGCTGAGCCTTTCTTTGCCTTCGTTTGAACCGCACCTAATCGTTAGGGGATCGTTCAAGCCATGTTTGCGTCGGTGCTTGCACATGAGCGCCTGATCCACCGCGGCGTTAGCGCTCGCAAATTTGTCGATGAAACGGCTATGGAGATGTCTTAGCAACAGAAGACCAAAGACCTTGTCTCCAGTAATGACTTTTCGTGAAGCTTTACAGGGTCATTGCCTTTCTTGAGCCTAGCGATGCGCTAATTGTCAAGCACCAATCTGACAGTGTCCCAATTTTAAAAGTTCTGCCGGATTTTCATGCCCTCCCGGAAAAGTTCACCGCTATCGAAGGACGAAAAGCCATCATCAGGTGAAGCTGCAGTGTTTAAAGAAATTGTTTTTTTTCTTTTCATTTATGTACGATGTAGCACGTTATCCCCTCGACCTTGACCTTCTCGGGGATGACATGCCGCCACTCAATTATGTGAGCTCAAAGACAATATTCTTGAAACTCCCATTGATGATATTACGCCTGTTGACGACAATAGATGGATATCCTTATACACCGAATTGACTGACTTTATTATCTTAGCGCGGCATGAGAAGGCTACATACTCATTCCTTATTCTATGCTTACAAAATAGGTGAAGATGCTCTAAAAAAATACTGGATGACGGATGTTGTCCAATATTCAATTATGCAGCCCTTATCAGTCAAGATGTTTTTGATGGCAACATTCAGCGCTACATCGAAACACAACTTCTTTACAGTGGCGTTCTTCCATTTCAAAGCTTCGTAATTGACTTAGCGTGGCATCACTTTAAAAGACGTTTTTATTTGAGGCAATGTGAGCGCCTTTCCCGACGTGCAGACCGCGGACAATTTATCCATCGGATAAAGAAGGCGACCCCAGAAAAGTTGTATACTAAAGCTAATTTAACCTAGTTCGACATTTGGGCTCTTTAGATATGTACAAAATTCGATGAGCTCGCATATTCGTCGGGGGTGTCCACTAAATAATGACACAGCCCTCAATTTACACCAGTACATTATTTTCTTAAACTTAATTGTCAGGCGTCGGAATTTTCTTGGTCTGAATTTCATTTTACTTCCATTTTTATCCAGAGAGCAAGACCTTATAAAAGATGATCGATCATCATTTGACGAATCAGGTATTTCTCTCCCCCAATGAGATTTCCTCTCATCGGTAAGAATACCTGATCTCTTCTTCAAAGCGTAAAAGCAGGAGTAGATTGCTAAACCATTTCCGATTAAATACTAGCGCCTAAAATCCAGCATCAGTCGCAAATTTAACTCCTCTCTAAAAACCGAAATTTGTATTTTTCTAAATCCTACCATAATTTTACCCAATTTTGATGGCACTTTTTTTAAAAAAATTGCAGGCAAGCTCGAATTATTGTTAGCATCATCTCCTGTCATGGGCAATCCCGGAACACAAGTACGGCGAAAGCAGATGCTTCCAGCTTCTAACCGCCATATGGGCCCTAAAGGTTGCATTAATTTTGAAAAATTGATGGCGGTGTCTGGGGCCTTGAAAGCTGGCAGCATCTGATTACGCCGTGCTGACGGTTTGCCATATTAATTTGCATACGTCGACGGGCCATTACTGGGCGTGACATTTTAGTTCTGTTGATTCGTCCCACAAGTCGCTCACAAAAAGTCGTCTTTCGAGATGCCCTTTTTTGCTATTTCCGTCACCATTCTTGCCTTTTACTGCCGTTTTTAATTTAAAAAGGAGTCTACTAAGAACTTTGTTGCAGCAATGTCGTTCCAGTAGATCTTCCCTAAGGTCTCTTATTTTAAAAAGCAGTAAATTTCGCCTTACGCGATTAATACCCTTTCGAGATACCTATAGATGCTTTCCTTAGTTTCTGTCACTTATTCTATTAAAAAATCTTGTTAACAAACTATGTTTCCATCAATAGTCAAAAATACGCAACTGCAGTCCACCGGCGTAGATTTTGCGATATGTTTTGTCTTTTTTATTGGTCTCGGGATTGGTTTCTCATTTGCAACATACTCCAAAACAGCAAATACAAAAAAGCACGTGACACAGTCTTAACTTCACCTTTTGCGAGTCTGTAGGGTGAAGCTAACACCGTCTGTGCGCTAAGACTATGCCAAACTTTCCGAAACTACTTTCTGTTGGTGTGTCCGTCTCTTTTAAAAAAAAATGTACCTTACATATTTTACCAAGTACGATGCAGCATGTCCTCTCCTCATTCTTAAATTGTCAAGCATTTTAGGTGTCACACTTTGGGGGGAGGTCACTTATTGCGACCGCACAGGGAACGAAGTCACACACGCACCAATTATCGCTCATGGTTGGCTTATAAATTACCAATGGCGTATAGAGGGCTAGCAAGCAAGCTATCGACACTTCAGGGCTTCAAAAACCTCGCACCTATGGCAAACAATTTACGTAAACTGTAATTTTATACTGTTTTTGGTCATGTTTCCATCTTGGCAGCGTAGAATTACAATATATTTCAGTTTGTCTTGTACATAAAGAAATAAATTTTATCGGTCGCACTTTGCTGTCGACGGCTTTGCTAAGCAAGATCATCATAGATCTCTCGTAGTTTAGATTTATTTGGTTGTATCATCGACAACTTATGTTATTATCTTTACCACACAACAATTGTCAGCATTTCATAATTAGAAAAGAACGATGCCACAACTGATACTTTACATGTTGATCACATTAAACAGAACGAGAACTAACCAAAACTCGATTCTGTTTTCTGTACTGAATCACGTATATCAATGGACGCGCTGCATAGATTTTTCCCTTTTCTAATGGTAAGTAGGGTGTTATGGGCTTCTAATTCAGTTCGACTATGTACGTAACGATGACGTATGAGTGTACCTAATGTTCTCCTACTTTTGGCAACCAAGTTTTTTGGAAACGTTGGAATAAATAGATTAAGATGCTTAGGATGCTAGAGATCTCAGCACGATCAGATCTATAAAGTATTGTGCTGTACGCATAATAAACGGGACACCTGTGTGTTCCAGCCAGAGAAAAAGATATGCTAGATGTCTCATTCGAAGTTATTCAATAGAAATAGTTTAACCCTCTAAGGTGCTATTGACCCTGCCGCACCTAAAATAATTGTTCGATGATCCGAATGACGCTTGGATCGTTATAAGATCAATAAGTTTGCTAAGTTTTTTTGAAGTGGATTTGTGGCGATGTTTGGGATAATGGTAAAACTAAACAGTAAGGTGGGAAGTTAAAAATTAAAAAAATGTCGATCACGATAGATATATCCCGATGTATTTCTCCATGTCCGTTCACTTTCACTTTAGTATAGTAGCCGTACGATACCCACCTGATCTACTTAACAGCATGATCAAAAATATTAAGGCGAAGCAAAAGTCACTACATGACACTATGCAAGGTAAATAAAAAATTACCATTGCCGTATTTGATTTGAAACCAAGTTGCTCACATTGCAAAAAACTAAAAAAAAAGAAACTTCCTGAAATGACGAAGTGATGTTGGTGTTTTTTCTAGGTAATATATCGAGACTAAAAATGCGCTGTATATATATAAACACGCATAACAAACAGCGATATCTATCAGAAATTGTTGGGATTTAAGGCGCAATCAAAAAAGTTTTAGATAGGCAACTACAATCAGTATAAGTAGCGACCCGAAACATGACCTCGAAGACCTATCACAAAAGCTGTTTAAATAACATATTTCGCTTCATTCTGTGAGCGTAAATAAATTCTGTTTACAGAAAACCTTGCGTTTGTCAAAGACAAACAATATTTTACGCAAACCTGTTTAAATGACAAAAGCTTTTCCGAGACGCGAGCGCACGAAAATTACTTGGCTGATTCTGATATGACACGAAGATGCGAGAGAGAGAGGCCTTGTTGAATTTGCAAGTAATGCACATGAGCACATATTGAAGGACGTAACTTCAAGGTAGAAAGTTTCGCAGTGCCAACATCGTACCTTAAAGCATTGTGCAGTCCTAATTGCAAGATGTGACAATGACCACAAATAGTAGTGCTGGATTGTATGGGTGCAATAAGCACCTGGCCAGTGATGACGACAAGCAGTGAAGTGATTAGTCAATATATCAAGAAAGTTTATAAAAAATAGCCGCAATAGTTTGGTATGTCATTCCATAGCATGCAAAGCTGCTTTCGGAAGGGACTAAATTTTGTGACCGACGTCAGTTTTGTTGCTGGGCTGGTCAGGGGTTCGATAAGGCTCAAAATTGGATATCACATTTACATCGGGCGACCCTTCTTACCACTTCCACGCTCTCTAGTAATAATACATTGTAAGGAAAGTAATTATCTCTCTCCATGAACTCCATTCAGAATGAACAAGCCAGAGAAAGACTCGATGTGCCGGATAATCCTAAAAGTTTCATGTAGCGAAGCTACGTAGATCCTGAAGCCAGAAGAAGACTTGATGCTCAACGAGCAACATTAGTCTAAAGAACTAGACTCAATGAGTCAACACGAGGACCCAAAGATTCAGTGAATGTACAGTACTTAGTGCTCAAGAGTAGCTACTTTAGGGAGGTGTTGCTAACTCTCAACGGACTACTGTAAGAGACGCCTCGCAAGGCACGTGTCTTAGACAAGATCAAAAGGGTAATGAACTTTGTTTACTTTAACTGTATATGATACCTTAATTCTAATATTACCTTATCTAGGCTCTCATGTCTTAATTTGCATCTTCAAGATCTTTCCTATCTTGTGGCTGGTACCCGTAAGCCCATAAAACCGATACGATATTCTATATCTTTTTCAATGGATTATCAATCCGTGTATCTAAGACACAGTATACCAATACCCTGCGATGTGTAACTCCTTTGAATTGCACATGATGCGATGCACAATTTAATGGTGACTTGATCACATCGTGTACGGAAAATCGACGAGCCGAATATGATACGAGAAATGAATAGCAGGGCTGACAACTCTTAAAATTGAACTCAATAGTCTATGAATCTTGCATGATTTATAAAGATCTTGGGAGATATTATAGCTCGTATGATTGAACGTTGAGAATCTGTTGGGAAGCGCGACAATAGCCTATCCAAATTTAAGTATCACATTCGACACCGACTGATAATCATTTAAGCTCAAGATTTGTGACCGGTAGAAATGTACCTCGAGATAATTATACCTTACATAACATCAACAGACATGAATTGGATTTTAAATCTGTCGTGAAGTAGATGCTTGTTCGCTAGAAAAGGAAGAGCAAATAGCCTGAATTTGCTAATCAAAACCGAAATATTTGCAAGACTATTTGGTGCTACTATCTGGTACATCGTTAATTTAGAGCCCATAACAGTTTCACAATGCAAGTTTCCAATGTGTTAATCGTGCACTCTTATATAAATACCTTTTTTGTGTTGCACGCTGTACATGCATGGGCATCGCAATTGCGGTGTATGGAAGGACCGACGGTTATTTCTTTTAACCGTTGACACTTGAAATTGTACCGACGCTATTAGCTACCTGGTAGACACGCCGGAATTGAAAGTGCAAATAAAAATTATTGAACTTAAAAGCAATCAACAAAACTTAAAAAGGTGACAGACACTATGTTTCTCGACAGTTTTAAAGTTCAAAAAATTCTGCTGGTGGAAAATTAGCCAGAGATAGTAGCATCATCACAAGTAAAGCACAAAAAAGATGTTTGATTTACTTGTTCATAGCCAAAGCGATTTTTTACATCGTATTCAATCGTTAAGAATAGATTACTACTATCTTGACTTTATGAGAGAAAATTTCTACTTGTTCCTTACAAACAAAAGTACTCGTGAATCATTTAGTGGCCGATCGATTTGTGTAAGAGAAACTAGCAGCCCTCATAAAGCTTAAATTTATCCAAAGCTGCAAGCACAGTGTCTGCTTACACCGGCTCACATACGCGCTCACGACGTTCGAGAAGATTTTTTTTGCAGAACCTGTCCTGGCACGATCAACGAGAGATATTGGATCTCACGCGTGTCGGTAGTCATAAGCAAACCAAGCCAATATAGTTAAAAATATATGGACGGAGTGTTAAAATGTGGACCCGATGAGGTCGCTAAGACCGCTGAACGAACCTGATAGCAGGATCTTGAGAGTTTAGCGATCATTTTTTCGTTCAAGTTCTGCATAGACGGACAATCAAGACATCGTAAATAAGCAGGTAAGATCTAGCTTGACTTTAAGCCTTTTTATTCTACAAAGTTTTTTAAATTAGCTACATTGATTTCCCCATCTTTATGGCGTGAGGTGTCCGTGCCAATCGTTTGATATTATAAATGTGCTCCTACTTATTTCACTTGTACTGAAGATTCTTGGTACGTATCGATCGTTCTTTATTTGATATGCAATTTAGAGGTAATGAGTCGAAGCGGAAGTTCACAAAGTTAGGTCTATCCGTAACTTTAAAAGTAAAATTATCGAGTTCAAAACAGCGTTGTGCCTACTACAGTCAACTTAATATCGGCTTTACAATTACGGAGTGTACGGCTTGACGTTTTCAGAGTATACGACTAAACATTCGCAGAGTTTACACGACAAACTGCACAAATACATGAACCTTTTCCCATCATTGTATTTCAAAACCATTTAGAAAAGCACTCTATTCAATTAATAGTTCGTGGGGTGTCGTCTAATTTACAGGCACCTATTTATCTACGGCAACTGACACTTAAAATAATAGCTCCATAGACATTTGAATCCAGCTTATCACAGCTCAGATGATGTATTGCAGCCAAAGCAAAATTAAATCCACCAACGTGGCTTGTTGGCAAAGAGCAGACATGCCGACCATAGGCTGACGAAAATGCAGCCAAGCTGAAACATGTCAAGTGAATACTTTAGACAGGTATCACAAATAATTCGTCGTTTAACACCAGCGCAAAAATTCTTGGGACCATAAAGAAGCAAGCTGGCACAGGCCGCAACTTCAGCAATAGCTGTAACTAGGTTTTGCACTTGTGAGAAATTATCCTCGCGGCAGCTTACGGGTATTTAAGTCACCCAGACTTACCATTCCAAGGCTATATTGATGTCAATGGTATCGGTAGTCGATGTTAACCGCTTAAACGACATGTACATAGAGCTCTTTCACGCAAGAAAAGAAATTCGCTAGTACGAGCCGACCGTTCGCTGTTATATCGCGGACTAAGGGATAAGTATTGCCTACAAAAATTATAGGAATGGAAGATAGGCTTATTGGACTATGGCATTGACAAGATCAATCGTGCCGTGCCGGGCCAACAGTGTGTGTGTTTAAGAAAAATTGGGTTGCTTTTGTCTTTAACCCGGTTTGTGTCCATATGCGTAATTGATGTCGCAATTATGTTTGGTGTTACTGGCGCTAGCTAGGGTACGCCAGATTAGTCTCCTTAAGATCCGTGAGTGATGCGTCTGCTCACAACTTACCAATGTTGAAGAATCACGCTTGTCAGTTAGCTACTAGCACACAACGTGAAATGAGTCAAGTAATTGCGGTACTTCCTTCAGTCGATTGAGTCAATCATTTACTTGTACACGAAAAATTCTAGGTGATATGCAAACCTTTTAAATTCCCTCGCTTACAACCAGTTCTTTTTCTGGTAGTTATAATGCTGCCCATACATCGTAGGTCGATAATAAACCTCTTGATGTCCCGTACAATTTCTGACCGAACATTGATGCTCGACGATCTAATATGATGCTGTAGCAACTTCAGTGAAGCATATTTAATGCAGCATGTACTTTATTAACTACATTCTGCATCGAACAATGGTAATCGTTTTTTTGTTGCGATACAATTTTTGGTCTAAGCTGACTTTGGGTTCATGCGAGCATCAGAGATCATACTATTACTGTCTGTGGCTTAAGCGAAACCTTACTTTGTCTTGTGGTAAGAGTGAGACCAAGCTAGTTGGCATTTTTTGCTCGAAGGAGCTTAAATAATTGCAAGGCCAGCGACCAATAGCTTCACTAAACGCAAACAATATGGATCGCACTTAATCTCAATTTTGTGCATGTTTAAAATCAAACAAGTTGATAACATTTAGTATCATTCCACCTCTCACATCTTTCTTAGATAGCAACATTTGCTTTTACCAATAGAATTCCAAGTTGATGAAGTGAAAAATTATTATAACCGACGGAAATCGTTTTCTCTGGTGGCAATCCTTAAAATACATGGCAAAAATGGGCTAACAGCATGTGTCGAACGACCTTTTCATTCAAGCATAGTGCAAGCTCAAGTATGTTTTATCAATGCTGTACATGTACAACAATCGTAGTGTTGATCGATCTGCGTATGTTTATTAATGATGTACATGCACAGCACTCGTCGTGTTGATTGATGAGCGTAGGAAGGCGAGAAAGCATCATGCAGTATTTAATTTGCGGTATGTACTTCACCGCTGGCCTTAGAGCATATTAGTTTGTGGCTTTGCTGAGAAACGCGTTCGCCTGCACTAAAACATACCGATCATTTCTGTTGATACGCCCATGACCACCATATCATCTGCCGCTTTGGTCCTAACTTGTTCGTCATTTAAAGTCGCGCTAAATTGTCAATTATTGAAAACAGGTAAAAAAAAAACTCATCCATCGTAGGTGCTGAGGACAACGCTCGTGTTGCGCACTTTTCTTCCAGTCCGAGGCATATCATCCATTCCAGATCAGTATGTTTTTAAAGGTCCTTCTAATCGTAGCTTGTGATGGCATCTTCAGTACGTCAAGCTTGATATGATGCTGTCGGACCCCGACCGGCTGCTCATTGTCTAAGGCGACTTTGATTTGATCATTTAGGCAGGTACAATCTTTGCACGTTAGATATGAAGTTTAAATGCGCGCATCCACGAAGTTTGTTGCAGACAAGCTACGAGGCTTTCTGTCTGATATTCAGGAATATTACTGTACGTGTAAACGGGGTAAAACTCTCATTTACGTAGAGTGAAGTACATAGCTTGTAGTATTCGACTTTAAATGCTATTGCTGTCGGTAAAATTAACACACTTACATGGGATATTTTCTTAGAATAATCTAGTTCTGGATAAGCAAAAACTTAACCAACATTTTGCATACGTTACATCCTGTCATAAGTTAATTTTTTCGATTACCGAGCCTCAGCTTATCCGCTAATTACCCGTATAGAAAGAGCCTGACATTTGACGCTTCGATGGTTTTGTAAGCAAGCAATGCTGCGAAGATAAGTTGCAGAACTCAATGCATATGGTGATATCTGTGTCGATCGTATGATCTTTGATCGTCATCAAACATCACGTGCTGCTCTCAATAAGGTCAGTGAAGATGTGTAGCCTGTTTGCACCTATTTCAGTCGATTCATTTCGTTTCGTTCCTTCCTGGCAAAGCCCAGAACATTGCTGTATGCACGACTTGTCTTAATTCAGCCTCAGGTGACGCACTGATTCTTCCTTTATCACCACATGTACAGCAGTAGTTGTGACGGGGTCACACGACCGTCATCACCCAAAAGAAGTATCCTTGTAAGCTTTATATCCCAAATTTATACTTTGATAAGTGATGTGATTGATAACATCAGTCATCCGTTGATGACAGATTGATGTACCGTCCATCAATCTATAAAATCCTGACGATTACTATGCAAATTCGTGCAACCTCAATATTAGGTGACGGAATGAGGTTTATTGCAGATAAAACTGATTAATAAAGTTTCCTTCCCCTTCGGTCTTAGATGGGCACGTGTAGTTTAGCCGTCATTAGCCCTAGCGAGTAATTTTCAGTTCGTGGCGTATACTTCAGAGCATATTGTGCGTACGATACTTAGAGAAATCGTTAGTCCCCTGAACCTAATATGAAAGCTCTACGAACTTAAAAACCTTTCGAGTCTTTGTAGACTAGTTCTAAGAGCTAGGGACTCTTAAAACTATTTTTTAATTGGTGTCGTAGCACTTACTCATTGATTGACTTCTAGAGTCGTAAGTCTTTCTTTGACTAAAAGGGCTGTATAGCTCGGCTACAATTGGTAGCGCTTGAAGTCAATCCTACACTGTAGTCGCAAATCGAGTGATCCTCTGTTGAAATGGAAAGCCTAGCTTATTTCTCTGAGGCTTGACACCTCGCGCTCGACAACCTTAAGGCGTTGATTGAAGTCGAACAAATAACCGTATTGTGGCCCAAGGTCCGGAAGTTCTCAGTGCACGGCTGGACACTTTTATGCAATTTGAGGCCACGTTAATCGGGCCGGTATTTGAGTCTGCGGCGTCGGCTATACCGACTTGTTACAATTCTATGCACGATGAAGAGCTTATGCTCGCCCGCTCGTTCTGAGCGTAAAACCGTTTGAAGGAAAGAAGGGATAATACCTTCTTCTCTGGAAATCGAAACGACGATGAGCGCCGAAATGCCAAGAACCGAGCAATATAAAGTTGACGCCGCGTTCCACGTGGTATTAGCTTAAGGTACAGATTTATCGCGTGTTAGCACCGCTTTATAGGGATTATCAAGTGCGTTCACGCTTATTAACCTTTTGACAAAAATAGGATCATCCGACTATGTCCACGAGTTAAGAGCTCTTCTTGCTGCTATAAAAAAAAACTTTCCTGATGAGGTATGTGTCATCATTTTTGGTAGTTCTTCGTACTGAGGTCGCTCGATGCAATTTTTTTAAGTCAAACCCTCAACTGTGAGGAGGCTGTGGACATAGCGTTAAATGCCGAGCCTTATAAGTGGCAAGCTATGGTACGCATATGCATGTCGACTTATCGCTTTGTAGAGCAATCTCGCGGATCTCAGTCATGCGGACGATAAATAATCCGAGCTTTAAGCTGTGGAACAGCTATGTAACATCCCTAGATGTTACTAGTGCGAAAGCACAAGGCATCTTCGCTATTTATTTGTCCCTTGCTTGAACCGAGACAGATTCGGTCGAGCCTTCATGCCGTTTCAAACCAGAAACCTAGTTCGGCGCGGAAAAAAATTGTCTCCCAGTAGACGCAGTTTCGCCCTAATGGGGAGAAATTAGGCTTTGTAGAGGCTCTAGGAGGTAGTGCTTGACAGGCCTTAGCTCCAAACGATCTCTTGTTGGCAATGATGTCCTCCCATCGTCAAATATTTGCTAGGGGTAGGTGAAATGTCTATAGATGAGTTGATTTGGCCTCGAAGGCGGAAGACTTATCCGAAGTGGTAATTCTTAGACCCAAAAATGACTCGAACTCTTCGTTTCTATTGAACGAGACGGTCCTTGAAAGGAAAAAGGCGGCAATAAGGGCACGAAGTGGATGATCGATTCTACAATTGTTTTTCCTATCTCGACTACCCTTTGGGTTAGGAATTATAAGACGTAAGATGTCATAAGAGTTTTTCAGTACTAGCATCTCCAGCTTGCCTTTTCTCAAGAGTAAGAACCTCTCAATTGTAGTACTAGTACCTGTTAATGATGTGTGTGGCTATACTTTTATACACCACATCGTTAACGGCTGACAACCCATTGGAACTACGATTCTTTTCAACAGTCCGACGGCATTCAGATCTCATGCGCACACACATTGGTCTACGAAGTGATGACACTTACAAGGGCATGCTCAAAACAAGGAACTTACACAGGTCAATTATACCTTCTGTTTTACATAGACTAGTGAACAAGCACAAGCTTATTGATAAGGACGAAAACCAACCGCTATGGACTATAAAGAATCTTACTAATTACGCATATTTTAGATGCGCTTTTATGGCTTTGATTGAGAAGTTGCCGATAGCTGAATAATTAAGATTGACGCTATATATAATCAGGGTTGCACGCATCACACACGATAAAAGTCAAGAAGGCAACAAGTCGTGAGTAGATTTTGGATAACGGACAGTTCACACGCACGTAAGAGGTGTCCCGCAATGGAAGGTAAGTATCATGCAAATGTACTAATGCTCACGAGCGAAAGATGTTTCGTCTTGCGGTTTTGCAAATCTCCAGTGTGCATATCATGAATGCTATGGCACGATAAATATAGTCTCGATTCGTAAGTGCGATTGACCACCAGATAGTCTCGATTCGTAAGTGCGATTATCAACGGGACGTATGACATATTTTGATGCTAATGCTATAGTTAAATCCATATGACCGCAGATGCAACAAGGTCTGGTATTGACAAAGTTAGCGCTGTGCGAAAGACGTGGTTCATGCTGGGTCGTGCGGCATTATGTAGAAACAACATAATTTTTGATTGATCGCTTAACGCAATTAGTTATACGCTAATTGAATGTTTTTGAATATACTGTCAAGAACAGGCCAGCACCACTGTGCTTTTTTGATACACCCCAAGCGCTTTACCTAGATTAACCCGTTTGTACTTTTTTTATGAGGATGAGTCGCTTTAGGGACACGTGACCCGTACAATCCGTATTGTTTGATTTCGTTCGATAATGGTACTTCTCAGGCATTGTTGACTCGCAATATTTCTTGAAGTCTTAAAACCTTTACATCACACTCCAAATGATTGAGAAGAATTGTGAGTCGGAGCAATGTCAACGATATAAGCATCGATTTTATTTTGTTGCTTTGTGAAACACTATTCACAATGGGGCCTTATGCACCTTTGTGATTTTCTGTTGATAAACTTGAGTAATGCACAGGACTAGGCAGATCAACGATATAAGGCACGAGAGCTGCGTTACTATACTCTAATTCGCTGGAGTGTCGATTACTCGGGATTCTGTTATGATAAACTCAACGGCAAGTTCAACAAACATAGCTGAATTTGTTCCCAGTCTACCCTGCACTAGAGGATCGTCTCTTGCGTGGGCGTCCAGTCTGGTTGTAAAATGGGGTTGGATCCAAATTCGTTATATGAAATACCCGTATCAAGTGCAAGCTAGATTCCATTGTTGAAGGCGCTTCCAAGTATGTGCTAACAAAACAACACGGGTAAAACGTTTTTAAGCAACAATCTTGATTTCCACTTGTGTGTAGTGCAGCAATGTTATGGCGGCAAGCGATCCTAAACAGATCGAACGTAGAAAACGAACCTGAACGCTGTGCTGCATCCACACAACGAAAGTTGAAAAATTCTGGACGACCTACGAAGTGTACGGTACTAGTCGATCGTCGCATCGCATACAGACCAAAAATAGAGAGTAAAATAAAACCACTTGAGCTTTGCATAGGTAGTAAGAATGAGGCCGTTCTCAATTCACTGGCAAGGATTAATATTACGCTGCCTAGCACGATCTATTTAGACACTATCAAGTTTTGGTTAAGTGTCGTAAGATGCCGAGTCTTGCATGCCATTCTTGGTCATCGCGCGGTTGTCACTTTGAGCGAAATAAGGGCTTCTCCAGCCAAACATTAGAATCGTAATAGGAGGTTTAACCCTCCAGGTACAGGTGCTGGTATGAAGGTCGACCTGTTTACGTGTACTCTCCATCTTCCAGGGATGTATTAAGTATATCTGATGCAAAAGAACCACTGTATCTAAGTCAAATGGCCGAAATTGAATCAAGAAAGTCTAGCTGCGTTTCGGCCGCTTGTGCCTTCCATACCACATTCTCAAAATCACTCCCGCAACATCCGTGTTGGCTCTTCAGTTGCGCATGATGTGAACTGTGTAGAATCGAAGCTCGATCACTATGTTTGAAGTTCTTTATGTCTTCGCCACAAACTCTTGAATATGACCTCGGACACAGAATACTGGCCTATCAGGGATAGAAATACCGAATTGTTATCGCAAATAGAGATCAACCACCGCACGTTACTTCCATTTTCGACGTTGAGTAGCGCCGTAGAGAGAGTGACATTTGGACGGTTGACGCCTATGCTTAGACGCAAAAGAACAAACACGTTATACTTAGGGTATCTTGAGTGCGTTTTATCGAACCCGAGGAATGTAATTAGGTGTGGCTGACTGTTAACACTCACCACAAACGCTAAAAAAATTGTGCGTAGAAAGCAACTGCGTTGATCGACTTCAAGTCGCAGAGTCGTTCCGGGATCGTTCTTGAGAAGTTCTGCCAGCATATTAGGCTTTTCTGTGAAAGATTAACTCCATTCTATACCAACCATGCCGACTACATCACCTGTTTCTCTGTAAAGCTTTGATCTATTCGCTTCCAAGTTGGAGTGATCGCAACCCTAACTAAGTAACACCAGCGTCTTGAGCTTCATGTTCATGTTGCTACGGATGGGCGCTCGAAATGTATGAAAAGTAACCTCTTCTGTCATTAAGTTTATTTTTTGACGTGGACGTACGAAAGTCGTAGTGCTTGTCCTTGATTGTAGAAATATACATAGACCCATCCACGTTATCGACCCTTACGTGCACTTTCCATGTGCATTCCTTTTGCCACAGCCGTACCCGTTGCATCTGCGCTTGTCATGGTACACATATTGTTTGGATTGAAGCAGTAGCCTTGAAGAAGTTGTGTGGCCTTGGATCCTTTCATAAACCTTTGTCCTAGCGAAAGCTCTGTCGTCCCATATACTTAACTTATATCGATGAGCGGGTGCGTGTTGTCAGCCATTTTACTATGTAATGTAACTTAGTATAGCCACACACACAATCTTGATATGATACTAGTACTACAGTTAGAAAAAGGTATCAGATCCGGGAAATTGGCAAGCTGGAGGTACTAGTACTGAAAAAAACCGATTTACAATCCACCGTCTTTATTTTCTCCTGATAGGGGCTTACTTCACGAGATTGACATGGTTCCTGGAACCAAATACTGCGTTACAAGGGATTGACCTCCATCAAAGGAGCAATGTGACTTCATTGACGGGTCTTCACTGCTAAGCACGCGGCAGAAATGATGCATGAGAGCAGTTATCCTCATTCCACACAGACATTTTGTGTAAAATAGTAACCTTAATGGTAAATGTTATTGTGCATGCTTAAATTAAGCTTTGTGCGGCCACTAAACCGGCACAAACACCCAGTCCTAAAAAGGAGTTTTTTAGAATAACATGGTAGGATGTGCAATGCACAGTGCACTCGTCCTCGTTGATGTTTATCATCAACTGCTCATGCAAGCAAGTGATATCCCGCATACAGCAAAATTTACTCAAAGCGTTGTACTTTGGTAGTAGCTAATTATGCCTCAGCGGCTTATCAATGCCCCGGACACGTTCAATCATTTGGTAAATCAATTGTTTCGCCTTCAAAGTGCGTGTGCACAAACATTTTATATGACATATTAGTCCATAGTCGGGTGGAACAGGGTCGGCCCGACGTAGATAACCAAATTAAATATTCATGAGATGTGCTCGAGTGCATGCGCACTAAAAATCTCTCCACTTATACAACAATATGTATCTTTGGTGCAGACGAGATGCCATTTTGGATGCTTCATCGGATAGCGAGGCCCTCTGGCTGATCCTGCAAAGATGAAGGCCATAGTGGATTGGCAAATTCCTGAAAACTAAAATGACCAACGCATTTGGCTTGGTCCTGCCACTTAATTACAAAATCAAATTAAAAAATCCTGTATCCAATCCTTATGAAACGTATGTGGAGTAATGCTGGAGTAGGACCGAAGCAGAAGAGTTACAGGCAGTAATAAAATGTCTCCCACATGACTCAATTTTGGCTTTTCCAGATTCTGTTCGGCCTTTCAGTGTCGTCTATGATGCTTTGGATTTAGTTAGTGGCTATGCTATGTTACAAACAGATGTTGAGGGAAGCACGCGTGTCATCGATTTTGAACACTGTGATCTTAAGCTGCTGTAAAGAACTATCCAGTTCTCAAAGAGGTCTACTTGCTATAAATTATACTCTATTCAAATTCAGAGTTCACCTGATCGTCTCTAAGCCTTTAGTGGTTATACCGATTACGCGTCTTTACGGATGGGGTCCCAATCGCCTCACCTTTCGCAAAGGCTTGCTCGTTGGCTTTCAATATTTGCAGAATAAAACTTTGAGGTGAGATATGATACGGGAAAGCAAAAAAAACGCTAGCTGATGCGCTGTCTAGACGGCCTGACTTTGAGCTTGCCCATGATAAAATTCTGTCGTCACTTAATTACTGACTTAACTTGTGAATCTCATGCAGAGGATGAAAAATGTACAGCTTCTTACGTGCTCTTGAAAGGGATGAGTAGAATGACTCTTACGTTAGTTGTCGGCATGTTCGCGTCAGAGGCTGCATCAATATTTTTATCAATAACAGCATGTTGTGCTATCGCACAGATACTTAGGATGCCTAGCGAATCTTTATTCCTTGTAATAATGAATTAAAGTGTCGCAATCTCTCTGAGTCCCACGGCACCGCTATAAGTGGTCATATCGGTCGCGAAAAGACGGACGGATTAGTTGGCAGGAGTTACTGGTGTTAATCTCTGCAAATGGGTAAGCACTTATGTGCGCACATGTGAGATGTGCCAACGGGTCAATTTCTTGAAAAATGCGAACGCGTAGCCAAAACGTTTCATTGTACCCTCTAGCTGTTGAAAGTTCATCAGAATGAACGTTTCGTTGACCTACCTAAATACTCGGATAGGAACAAGGGTATTGTGATCTTTGTTGAACGCCCGAGGAAGATGGCTCAATCAGTAGCTGTTCTGTCTTCCATTTGTGGCAAATGTGCAGATGTGAAATATACAAAAAGAAATTCTTCCGACAAAACGGTCTACCATTGGCAATTGTCTCTGACCGCGATTCTCGTTTTACGGGTAAGTTTTGGAAGTCTATATTCAATGAATCTAGCACCAGACTCTATACGGATACAGCGGATCATTCGTAGATCGATGGTCAAACTGAGCGCGTAGTAGTGCCCTCAGAGATTTCTTAAGCAGCGCATGCGCTAAGACGCCTCGGCACTGGTTTTCGATGCTCCCCATCGATGAGCTCGCCATGAGCAACACTGTCAATACTTCGACCGGCTGTACTCCGTTCTACATGATTGTCTTTACACCCCCTCAGATTTCCTTTAGCGCTAAAATCACTTGGCTTAGGCCTTGGTGGGGGAGATGTGGCCGATCGGCTTGCTAAATTTAGGCCTGCTACTGCTAAATGACAGGTTAACGCGTTCCGACAATATGATAAAGGGCCTCACTCCATGTGCGTGTCGCAATATCTAATGGCCAATACAAACAGAAGAATTAAGTGAATGCTAAAGGCAGAGTCTTTTTTAAGCTATGATATTGATGACCGAGTCTATACTAAACGCTAAAAACCTACCAACAAGTGCAGTCTCTGATGTTTTTTCGACGACGCTGCGTCCTCGTTTCACAAAACTATTTCACGCGCTATGCAATCAAGGGCTTGCATACATGCATAACCGACCACGCGAATTGAGCACACACTTAGTGTTACGTTGGCCTCCTTAAGCCGTACCAGGATTAATCTCATGTTGATCGGGAGGCGCTTTTGCAGCGATAGTTGGCCTTTTTGCAGACAGCTGCATCCGAATCGCGAGGTCAAGTTGCACCTTCTTCCGTGTCAGACTCTTTTTAAATGTCGACAAGCGAGCTTGCACAGTGTCAAGCGTGCGCTGAGTTGATACAAAGTCTCGCATAGACTGTTCACTTCATGAACCAGGTCCTGATGGTCCGCGGCAGACACACCAACCTCTGCCGGCGTTGCTTAAAAAATGATGGGACCTCCAGTTTCATTTCAATAATTTACTGCAACGACATCGTCGTCACAATTGATACAATTATCGGGTGACTTCGATCAGGTAACCTGAGTTCGGGAATTCATGGTAGTATGAAATATTCCATCAGCAAGATGTTTCAAATACTGTGGATGTTTTTGAGCGCCATGGTCGGGGTCAACTTGCGACCTCGGACGCCTCTCCCCAGTAACGGGATCAGCAGGCACTTCCATAGCCAAAGCCTGATATGCATTCACTGCTACGCCACATTCGGAGTGTAGCGCGGGCGGAACACCGCCCGAATCTGGCCCCTGGCCTTCAACGTGGCTTAGTCATTATGTAGTTTCCGTTCGGGACGGACGTCGGCCTTATCGAAGCTACTAAAGCGTCGCGCTCTATGCAAACAGAAAACAAACGCCTTTTTACCTCATCGGGCATCTCCCTTAGAAAAGGAAAAACGGGGACACCCCTGATTTGTGTGACTGGCGCACCATTACTCATCTTCATAAGCATTGTCTTTTAATGGCCTCGAGTCAATTAGTTGGTACCAGCTAACTCTCACGCAATACCCTGCCTCCTTCAACCTCCTTAAGTGTATTGGCTACCGGAACGATGGTCGACAATGACAAAGACTGACCAGAAAGTCTGTTGGAGGAGCTCCTCCAAACTGAGAGGCGTAAACACAAAGTCGGTATGACTTTCGAGTGTCGCCATGATACGATATCTGCGCTGAGCACTTCCCCGTTGTTCGAGTACTTGCCCATTCTTCTGATCAAGTGGGTTCGTGATGATTTCCGACCTTACAACGGGCGTCGTGTGCAGCGCGGTTAGTGCATCTGCAGCCCTACGTTCGGGGAAATGTTTAGGTGCCTGTCTCTACATGTCGTCTCGCACGGGTGTGCTGACTTTGGCCTCGACATAGCTGCTGTAGTCCAGTTTCTCCTCTTTAATGCCGAGGAAGTAAAAAAGGCTGAAGACTCCATTCGCTTTGCCATGTCTGACGCGTTGAACAACCGCGAGGATCACTGTTCGCCAATGGCCTTGATAAAGTAATGTATCAAAATTCATACACTTTAGTCTGGTGGGGGGGGGTTGACGGGGCCACATGACTGGTACCGGCTAAAAGGATATTCCTCGGCATACATGATATACAATCTAAAGTTTCGTCTGTAATTTTTAATGTAGTTGACAACACTCAGCCATACATTAACAGATATTTTTCTCTATTTAAATAAGACACGAATCAAAATTATAAATATTTTTTAAGATTGATATACCATCTACCACCTTTACTCTACCAAAGATTTCTAAACGAATTAGTTTTATCTTGGTATTAGGTAGTTGGATGAGGTTTATTACAGCTTGAACTAAGATATTAAATCTTAATTCCCTTTTTACGTAGAGGAGCAACCCTTACTTCTTTGTTAGAGGAAGACTTCTAGACTCGTAAAGGTTTTAGTAAATCAAACTAAACGAACATTTATTTAAGGGGTATCAGGTCTTACAGACTTGGTAAGACTAAACTCTAAGTGCATGTACGAGCTCTTAAGCTTCCAGTCCTGGTTCAGGGGACTACGACTCCAGGGAATAACGTGACACTGATGCATGATAGTACTTAGCCTTAATCCAGTCACTTCAATTTTACGACCAGAGACGTTTTACAAAGACACGTGTCTGAAACTGATCAAAAGGAGAACTAAATTAGTTGACTAATTTATAGTGATAATAAACCTTACTTACCTCTTTAATCTTGAAACTATGCTACCTGATCAAATCGTCCACGTCGTATTTTTTTTCTTGTGTAATACCAAAACTAAGTCGCCTTTACAAAGACCCTGTTACGGTAGATGTCCTCTTACCATAGTCGATAGGGTACGGTACTATCGCTTAACGTATGTGATACAAAAGTACGTCTTTTCTGTAATACTGATCTCTTTTCATGTGTACCACACCAATGTATTTGGTAATCATAACATTTGTGCAACACTGTTACATTTGATCTTCGATTGACACTTGTCTAGTTTGCCGTCAGTAGATCGCTACAGGTCAGAGCCAGCCTGTGGTGTGTACTTTAGAGCACATTGTGCGTACGATACTTAGAGTAGTTGTTGATTTCTTTAAACCAGGACTAGAAGATTCACGAGCATGAAGACTCTCCGAGTCTTTGTTGGCTAATTCTCAGAACTAGGGACTATTTAAACTGAAAAAAGTTAGTTCTGTAGTAATAAGTGACTTCCAGGGCCGCAAGTCTTCCTCTGACTTAGAGCTGTGTAGCTCCACTACGTAGTACTCATGGCGTGTTCTCGTTCTTGATACTCTTGATATTGATGATGTACACTTACAATCTTGATTAATCGTTACCTTTCCCTTTTATTGTAATGAGATTTGGGCACAGTTCCCCAACACGAGGTCACGGCTAACAGAAGACCTACAACCTGCATCTTTTTAGATGATTTATTTCAATGGGACGAGCTAAGATGGCGAGCTAATTCGTTTTGTACAACGTGGTTTCTTGCCCTTTTACGTACCGTGTTTTCTCGTGTACCACCCGCTCTTCTCTACACCAGAAGCCGTCGTGTTGGCTGCGTCGCTCTTTGTCAGTTCACTTTAGGCCTTACTGCTTTCTTATAATATTTTTATCGACAGACTCGCATTTTGAAGTCGTCAAGTCACGCCTTATTTATGGAGAGCAACACCAACCTTTTGTCATGTGGACATAACTGCAACTCTATGATGTAAAACTTGGTCGATAAAAGAACCGTACGTAACAACGTCATTCGAGTAAAAAAGTGTCAGTGTAATACGACGTGCTGTGGAGAGCACTCTCATTCTGCATCAGGAACGTCACGTTGACCAGAATGCAGAGATTAAGCGATTCATTTCGACATACGGCAGCTGTTGCCAACAAAAAGCTGTATAGAATTGTTGGTAGACACAAAAACAGCAAGGTGTATTGCAGCACTTTTTAAGAAAGCTGATCGTAATACTCACAAACGATCTGCAGCTCAAGAATACAAACGGTCACCATAGTGAAGCAAATTTTGAGCCACAAAAAGTAGAATTAGGTTGCTAGCACGAAGCCTGCAGCGAACGTGCCGTTGTGTTCGTACATAGCTTCAGTTGTAAATACGAGGGTAACGAAATCCGACGATGCAACGGCCTTGAGAGCAAGCAGCGCTACAATTTCAAGTTCCGTTAAGCTTTATCAATATCAGACCAAGTCGAAGAAGAGTAAAGATCGTTCGCAACAAAACATCTATGATAACGCCAAAGTAGGCGGGTCATCGCTTGACCCTTTATAGCGATAAGATGAATAGATGCCGACGCAGCACGTGCACGAGCAGCTGTTTCAGCCACTCAAGAATCAACTTATTGCACTCGTGGCGGTCAGGAAGACGTGGTTGCTGCAGTGTCTACATTCCTTTTATCTTAGGTATCGATACTAGCGTCATGGCATATTATATCGAACAAAGGCACGCGTGCGCTAGCACCGCAATTCACTACCGCCTTGATTCTTGGAATAGGCATCAGCTCTTTCGACATCTCCTTGCAATTGTGGCTACACATATGCATCCTGCTAGTTACCACGCTATCGTTCGATAAATCGAGTGCAATAGAAACACGAGTGCTATGGCTAGTGAGGCGGCTGGCAGCATCTCGCGAAGTTCAGTTGTAGCGCTATTCAAAGTCGACTCTGAGTCCGTGCTTGTGTCTTTAGGTAAGCGAACCTGACATTAGCAAGATATCGAAAGGTTATGGCAGACCATTAGGATACTCCAGCACGATGAGCCGTTCATCACTGATCAAACACTCTGGCTTGTAAACAGTTCATCACTGATCAGAACACCTCTTACTGCGATTTTCATCGGCTACCCCCAATGGGGAGTTCCGGCAAAAATTGCTACTTTCTGGAAAAGCAGACGATTGTGTTCCGTTTCTTGGGGTGTCAGCAGATTGTGCCATCACAGGTTCCGTTCATCAACACAACGTGAACTGCCCTCGACAACGACGGTTAATCTGCATGAGCAAACAAGCCATGACCCTATATTCTTTGCTGTCGTACTTGTACGTAGAAGACTTTAAAAGTGGAGAACAACTGGTCATTCTGACGGGTGGAATGCTTCTCTAAGATCAACTATTCAACTCGTGATCAACAATTCAACTCGTATACTCCACACGCTTCCAACTCTTCATCGACCAACTTTGGCCTTTGCTCGTTTTCTAACTGCCACCGGCAACGACTTTACGCCTTCTTTGTCCGTAGAAACTCGACCGCGTTTCTTCTTGACGTGCTTGCGTCCGCCTCGATGTGAATGCTTCGTCTCGCTCTTGTCAATTCTCGTTTTCTCATCACCGCCGCTTTTTTTCTTGTATGTGTACCTTTTCCTCTTCATTTTCCCGACACTTGGCTCTGCTTTTGCAGAGTGGGAAGCGGTATCCTCGCCATTGTTGCACCGCAGTTGTTCCTCATAGGCTTCAACAATTTTAGGAACATCGAGACGCAACTTTGCGGCCTTTTCCCATGTATCGTAGCCTTCGGAGTAATGTTCCCATCTTACAAGGTATTCCTTTTTGTTGTAGCGCACGCGATGATTAACGATGTGATCGACATTGTATAGTGTCATCTCCTCGTCGTCTTCACCATCTGCATCCTGTCCTTTGGGGCTTGCAACATGTTTTGTTCCAGTACCACGAGATCTATGAGTCGGTTTTCGGGTTACACAAGTGCTATCTTGTGCACGCAAAGTTGAAGCGTACATATCGATCAGTTCTTTAGCTTGTGGTGGGCACCTCCGCCGCGCAATCCACAATGGTGTCGCCATACCTTGCCACTCAATGAGATACTCTTTTATCGTTCCATAAGTGCGCACATCCAAGACCTGGTCAGCCACGAGACTAGCAGCGGCATTTTGACCAATTCGGTCCTTCCGCTTGGCTGCATAGCCTGTACGAACTTGCTGTGATTGTGATTGCCGTGTCGATTTTGTCCGTGCAGGCCTTGATTGCGGAGAAGCTTCAGTCAAACTTGGGGCTGCCAGCTGCTCATGAGTCTTCACCTTGTCCGGAGCATGCAGAGCAGTCATCTTCAAGCTGTTAGCAATCAGCATGTCGTGGAACGCGTCGCCTGGAATTCCATCATCCGACTCTTCACCGGCCATTCCATCCTCGTTTTCGTTGGTGTGTTCGTCTTCATTCCTTGCAACATTCTCAGCAGCACACGCAGTGCCTGTTGCTGCATTCAACGTGTCCGTTTCAGGCTTCCTGACCAGCGTTTCGGCCTGCCCCAGACTTGAATGCGAGGAACAAGCCCAGCCGCTCATGTCGTCCACAAAAGCTTGCGGCATCGCCGTGCCATCGCCCGACTCGTCCTCGTCCCCGTCGTCTCCGTGCTCCAGGTACCGATCCAAAGAGTCTTGAGGTAGTTCTTCGTTGTCTCCATGCGCTTCACTAGCAGCTGTCGCCACACCAACATCCTCATCATGATCATCACCATCTCCTCCTTCACTCTCCACTCGTCTCGCTCTCTTGAGCGCTGGAAGGATATTCTGGAAGAAAAACTCATTGAGCAGCGTCATCAGCTCCGCCATCGTCGTGTCATTGGCTTTCAGCATATTCACGTGGTGCTTGGCGTCTTGCACGAGCCCCACAGCTTCGCCCCGTCTCGTCTGTGTCAGTAACAGACTCTGCAACGTCTTCAAGAGATTCGTCTCGTCTTTCCGCCGCTCCATGAGTCGTAGCCACGTCGTAAAGCTGCAGACAAGAGACGGGACGGGAGGGAGATGTGAGTGCAACATAAAGCCAAACCGCCACATACCGCATCGATTTTCACTTGTTGCACGGAACAGACACTTACAACTCCTTCTCCCAGTCATCACGTGAGGAAGACCGGCCGGCGGTGCACGTGGCCGCAGTCATGAACGAGAACGCGAGGCCTGAGGAGTCGAGGACAAGGGCATTAATTAATGACTGACTGACAGCTGGCTGGAGATAAACGAGCAGCTTAATTGGGTCGAAAAGTCGGCTTTTCGTAACCTCCTCTTTCGATATGATGAATGGTAGCGAGGGAGATATGATGTTTGACTGATGTAATCCTCGGATATGTTTTCAATGTGCGTAAGTTGTAAGCTCAGGTATCATGATTGGCTTTTAGTAACCCGACGTAATATTGGTGTTTAAGACATCTAAAATACCCTCTACCCAACCTGAACAAATGTGACCTGAATGAGGGTATCGCGGCTTTGTTCAGGGCCAGATCGTCACGAATGGTTGGATATTATACAGAATCTGGTGGAGTCAATCGTGAAGAGTACGATGCCAACAGAAAGATATTTCTTTGTCACACTATTGATAACAGTATGCCTAGCTACCGTAATTCATCTTTAATCGGATATGCAAAAGGATTAACCGGATCGATGTCTGAAAATCGAGTCAAGACCGAATTGAGTATGCAACAGGATTTACGCGGCGTTTACTGAACCTGGTTACGTTGTGTGTCCACACCAAGTAATTATCGGTGGATCTGAGTGGCACATTTTTGGTATCATGTACTTACGGTAATCCCGCACTTTATCTGTTAGGAATAAGAGATAAGACTTCTGTCGTAGGATCGCAATGTAGAAATCATACAAGGTTTTAGGGTTTTATCACCGTAGTCACAAAATAAATAAAGTTCAATTCTCCTTTTGAATCGTTGGACACAAGTGCCTAGTCAAGGCATAGCGTGTTGTGTAGAGCATTAGCATTGTAATGGCACTTACTCGTAATCCCTTTGGAACCGGGATTGTTAAGCTTGTACGCTTGAACGAATGTACGCCGTTGTTAGTTTGTTATAACTAAACACTCTCTTTGATATAAGGACTTCATCTGTTAGGGAGCGCTAAGTAGCTCCGCTACTCTTGGTAGCACTTGTAGTCAATCTGCACCTGAGTCTATACAGACTTAATCCTCTGCGAGGATGGGGACGGCCACGAACCTCTTTGAAGCCCAGTGGATCACGCTTGAACGACTCAAGCTGTTGATCGGGCACGAGCAAGTGGCTCTTATAGTGGCGCAAGGCCCGGCCGGACGCACTTCGTGCACGTCCCGAGGCCTTCTAGAATTTTGAGTCCACGTTGATCGGACAGGTACATGACCATTTGGTATCTATTATGCCCACTCGGTATGTTCCGATTCCGGGCACTAAGTCAAGCACTCGTCCTTTAGTTTAAAGTGTCAAGACTTCGAGGGAAAGAGGGAGAAAATCTCTGTTTGTGGGTTCGAGAGATGGAGGTTACCATAGTTCGGCCTTGCTGCGGTCAGAGCAGAAAAAGGTGGGCCTGATTCTATCGAAATTAGGTGGGCGAGACAGACAGTGGGTTTTCACTTCTAGCACCTTGATAGAAGAGGCTTTTCCCACCTTGGACATGCTAAAACCGCAGCTATATCGGTTGTTTTGTTCGCGTAAGCAGGTAGACGCGTGTGATCAAGCATCCCGTCAATCCGCCAGGATTAAAATGACTTAGCGATTATGTCTAAGAGATGTGAGCTCTAATTGCTGCTATCCTACTCAACCCTTTACCTGAGACAGTTTTGGTCACCATTTTTATGGAGGGACTTCGCACTGTCGTTGCCTGAACAGAAGTGTTCCGTAACCAACCCTCGACATTTGAGGGTGCAGTGGACATAGCATTGAACACAGAGAGTAACTTCTAAACTGCCCATAACGAAACTCACGGGTTTCAATTAAACTCGTCGAGCAGTGCTCAATCATGCATCGGGCAGAACCCATGTAACTTAGTCTCGCTGAGAGAGACGAAGAAGCTGATCTTTACGCTGTACAAAAGCGTTTAAACATCCGTAGATATTTTGTGTACGAGAGCATTAAACACCTTCGTCCCAATTGTCTATTGAGAAGTCCCGGACAGGCTCACTCGAGCCGACCTCCCGTCTCTAACCAACTCGTTGGTAAGACGCGGGCAGACATCGAGTCCCAGTAGGCGCGGGGCGTCCTGCTGGGGAAGAGTTAGGCTCTATTTTACTCTAGGAGGTGATGGAAAACAGGACCAACCCCAAGTGGATTCGTGAGCGATGTCACGAAGCACAAGTACAAACCAGACTTGTTAGTTGCAAAATCAACGGTGAAGGGCTTTGATAAGCCATGGTTCATATTGATCGACTCCGGAGCACTGGAAATTATGTCCGCCGTTATTTCCTGGAATGGAGTCAGCAGTATGCTAAGGCGCTGAAAGCGGAAAAAATGTGAGACTATCATTGTTTGCTTGGCGACAGGTGCATTGGTCATTGTGCCTAAAGTTCCTGTGAGCTTAAGCGTTAAATTTGAACTGTGACAGCATCGAACAAATTCTAGTCCTTGACTTGGATAAGAGGTATTATCTAATCCTAGGTATGGCTTGGCTAGAACACCATGATCCATTATTTGATTGGAGGTCAAAGACCTTAGGCGCAACGCGCATTGTTCCTAGTGGAGCTTTGGAGATTCATGTGCTCACCTCTGCTAGAAAACAAAAACGCTTTTTGCGCGAGCTACGGACTGAGACAGTCAGTTCGCTGGACATCGGTATGGATGAACTCGTTGAGTTGAACGATGTCAAAAATGTTATTTACGAGTCAAGCTCAATGAATGTTAGTAAAACGGCACGTACTACGTCTAGCTATAATCGTTGTGATAACAAATCACTGATTGCTGGACGCATCGTTAGCCAATAGCCAAGTCAGCATGGGTTGATCCCATCTGGTGAGCATGAAGTGGCACATAAGTACCCACTGAGTGATGTTGGCCGCGATAGCGACACACTAAATTTCAGTCGAGACATTGTCGGTGAGAAACCAAGTCATCTGGGGCGAGGCCCATTTGATGAGCGTGGAGTGGCACGTAAGTTTCCACTGAGTGGTGATTTTACTGGAAGTGACTCATCACCATATGTCGGTAATGACGTCGGATCTGATATAGATTAAATAAAGGTTGACGTAGCTCGTCACCTTAAGGACAGTGTAGTCTCAGATGTTGGTAATGGCATCGTTGCTGGTATTAGGCAAATTAAGGTTGACGCAGTTCGTCACCTTAGGGTGGTATAGACCCGGATGTCGGTAGTGACATCGGCTCTGGTAATGAGCATCTGAAGGTTGATGGTCATGTTAACATCGGGGATATTGATGTCCCGGGTGTCGGTTTTGACACCGGCTCTTGTATAGAGCAAGTTGAGGATGTTGATAATATCAACCTTGGGGGCGAGAAATTTCCAGTCTCTTTGAGACGTTCAGTCTCATCACAGAGACGACAGAGACGCCATATTGCTACTATGCAACGCAATGCGTCCGTTACGTCACCGATTGATACTAGCGAGCAGCTTTATGCACTCGTTAATTTAGTGACTGGTGACGTAGATGGGTCAGTGAGTCTTGAGACTCTACTTTAACTCCATCCTTTATTAGAGCTAGACGAAATGTCTGTCGATGAGTTTGGCCTGAACTTGAAGTCGGGTGACTTATCTGAAGTGATGGTCATAATACCGGAAGTGAATTGCACTTGTCGTCACTTCTTAATAAAGCTGTTCTGGAATACACAAAGGCGGCAACGAGTGCCCGAAGTGGGTCATCGATCTTGACAGATCCTGGAAACTTATTTTATCCTTTGATGAAAGAGTCTCAGGATGTGTTGCGTCACGATTCACCTTCCACTATGCCTCCTGATTGAGGCGTATGTCATTACGTTGACTTGATTCCTGGAACCAAATACTGTGCGACACGGCAACGGCCCCTACTAAAGAAACAGAGTGGCGTCATTGACGAGTTCTTTCGTGCAAAGCACGCGGCTTACATGATGCGTGAGAGCAAGTCTCCACCCTCGACACCGACACTTTGTGTCAGGAAGCCAAATGGCAAGTGGCGCGTTGTGCATGCTTACAATAAGCTTAATGCAGCCACTATACCGGCACAGACGCCTCATTCTAGAAAGAAAGTTTCTTTAAAACGCAATGGTAGATTGTACCATGTTCAGTGCACTCGACTGCACGATGAGTTATATCAATTGCTCATGTGAGCGAGTGATATTCCGCTCACAGCGGTTAGTAGTCCAAGCGGTATGCTTAGAGAGTGGCTTGTAATGCCTCAAGGACTATCTAATGCCAGGCCACTTTTAATCGGCATGTGACGCAAATGCTCCGAACTCAACGAGAATACGCACAAAGCTATTTCGAAGACATTTATTCTCATAGCCGTGAGGAACGAGTAATGTCAGATGTGGAGAATTACATAGACTTTTTACGAGCAGTGCTCGAGGATGCGTATAAACAAGCTGTATGCAAATGCATCATAGTGCACTATTAATGCGGAAGAAATTCCCTTCCGGGGTACTTCATCGGAAAGCGTGGCCAACGAGTGGATCCCGCTAAGGTAAAGTCAATTGTTGACTGGCCGGTTCCGCCAAACCAAAAGGACTTGCGTAATTGGCTCTGCCTAGCCAATTACTTGCATAAGTTCAGTACAAACTACGCTGACTTGGCAAGGCCATTAACCCACCTTCTTAAGAAGGGTGCAGTTTGTTGTTGGGACACAGTCCATGCTCAAAGTTTTGAATCTATATAAAAAATTTCCTTAATGCTCCAATTTTGGCTTTGCCTGACCCTGAGCTGCCTTTCAGTATCGTCAGTGACGCGTATAATTTTGCTACTGGTTGTGCATTGTTGCAGACAGATGTCCGTGGACATGAATGCGTCATCGCTTATGAGTCTCGTCAGCTCAAGGCTGCAGAGAAGAACTATCCAGTCAATGACAAATAGTTACTCGCGATGTAATATTCTCTTGTTAAGCTCAGAGTCCATCTACTTGGATTAAAGACTTTTGTGATCTTCACAGATCATGCGTCGTTACGCACTGCGACAAAGTCGCCTTACCTCTCACAGCGTATGGCCCGTTGGCTCATTCTTTGCTGAATACGACTTCGAAGTGAAGTATAATCCGTGCAAAAAGAAGGCTTTGGTTGATGCGTTGTCAAGCAGACCAGATTATAAGATTGCCTATGTTAAGACTCTGTCGTCATCCATCGTAAATTTCATTCGTGCGGCATATACACGTGATGAGCAATGAGTAGCATTGCTTCATGCTATTGATAACGAGGAGTTTTAAGACTCGAACATCAATTTTTTGGCACTTTTACGTGTGAGATCTCATCAATATGTCATCGATGGTCAATTGGTGTGCTATTGTACGAGTGTTTATGATGTGCCTCGTGTCGTTGTTCCTCGTAATGAGGACTTGATATAACGTATCATCTTTGAGGCACACGACACCGCTTTGAGCGGTCAACACGGTCGTGAGAAGGCCTGTAGCTCAGTTACACAGACGTATTGGCGGTCCAAGTTGTACAAATGTGTGAGCACATATGTGCGTACATGTATAACGTATCAACGGGTCATACCATCAGCACATGCAATTGCACCGTTTGTTAGTCTGCCTGTTATACTGGGTGTTTGAAACCCGTCAGTATAGACTTTGGTTTTGGCCTACCGAAGGATTTGGACGGCAACACTAGCATTGTGGTCTTTGTTGACCGTTTGAGCAAGATGGCTCATTTAGCGGCTGTGCCTGATGTTATCGATGGTGAAGGTACGGCAAAGCTGTTTATTGACCATGTGTTCCGCCAACACGCTTTGCCTGTGGTAATTGTCTCTGATCGTGATCCACGTTCCACTGGCAAGTTTTGGAGTTCCATCTTCAAGGTTCTAAGCATCAGGTTGGACATGTCCACAGCGGATCATCCGCAGACCGATGGTCAAACTGAGCGGGTCAACCGTGTCATTGGTGACAATTTGCGCAGTGTTTGTGCTGATACGCCTAAGCGTTGGAGCTCGATGCTACGGTGGTCTAGTTTGCGTTAAACAACGCTGTTCATGCCTCTACTGGGTTTACTTCATTCTACGCAAATAGTCTCACTCACCTACGCATTCTTTTAATGCTATCACTTCGTGGTTCTAGGCTTGGAGGGGAAGGAAAAGCCGATTAACTTGCTGATGGCAGCCCGACTAATGTTTAGAAACAGGTAAGGGGGTTTTTCGCTAGCGCGATTAAATGTCTTACGAAATGAACGTGACGCGATGGCTGATAGCCAGGACAAACAAAAGTAACAAGCAGATGCCAGAGGCAGAAATTGTATCGAGAGTTATGATGCTGGACACCTAGTCTTACTTAATGCTAATAATCTACCTACCAAGGTGATGTCAGCGGTCTGTAGACCCAGGTTGCGTCCTAGCTTCATTGATATGTTTACGGACGTAGCCAAGAAGGGTCTAGCGTATATGCTCAAACTCCCACGCAAGACGCGAACACCCAGTGTTTTACGTCGGCTTGCTTAAGCCTTACCTTGATCCATCGCGGGTGAATCACGAGGCGCTTGCGCTAAAGGATTCAACACTTTCTAATGTCGAGGAAACCTCAAGAGATGATCCAGTTGTCATTCAAGACGCGCCACTTCGTCACGCATATCATGCACCTCGTGCACTAACTCGTCAACGACGCGTCAAGGTACCCGACCACCGCCTGCTCTCGTTGACGAGCAAAAGGATCAACAGTACCATGTTGAACGAATCCTGCAGCTCTACGTCGTCGCACTGTCAGTATCAGTACTTGGTACAGTGGCGGGGGTACCTGGAGTCGGAGAACTCATGGGAGTAATAAGAGTCATTTGCGGCAGGATTTCCCGTATACCGTTAGCGTTTTTGAAATCGTATAAGGGGTCAGTCGACCCATACCTCTTTTCACTAGTCGGTGTGGAACTAAAGGGGGTTGCATCTGCAACAGTCCACTGATGCACGTTTCCGCAGCATAGAGGTGCGATAAAACGATAGCAGTTGGCCTTTAGCCTTTTGTTTTTCCATATTGCGTTCGAGCTATACTTCAGCAAGTGAAGTGCTCTCTTGGATATTTGACATGCTTGACAGACAGCGAGCTCTGTGAGCCTAACGCGTGAATATGACGTCGTTCTCCGCCTCCGTCTCATAAGGGAAGAGGACGAAAGGTACTGTCCGCATGGCTGATACTGATGCACCTCGTGCTTGCTAATTCAGCCTATCAAGGTACTCTAGAACGGTCGTAAGCTCGCCCCCGGGTATATCGCCCTGAGAGCCTCCCTCTTCGCTAGTTTTATGATCGTAGGAGCCTTAGGTCCCATGATTCATGCTGCGAGTGACTGCCCGGAAGTCTGACGAATGCGTTCATCCACACTCGGTGGCGTGAAGCGGTAACTACTGAGCATACGCTGTGGCTACACATTGCTTGACACCTGCGGTCATCGACCGACTGAAGATATTGAGCTTGATTTTCATTAAGTGTGTTGTGCAACACACTCAACGCAGGCTCGACGACTGCACGCTGTGTAAGGGTTAAAATTACCTTCTATCGTTCCACGAATAGATTAGGCGCGACGCGCGTGGTGTCACGCGCCGGTGGCCTGGATAAAGGCCGGCCATTGACACTCGACGCGATGTCGTTGCTCTCGTACTCCACAATACCCTCTTCGAGCATTTTCTTAAGGGTGTATGACAAAGATTTGACTCAGTCATTTTGAGACATTTCGTAAACATGATGGTCAAGACCACAGCTTTGATAGACCTCAAAGAGCAGTAGCAGAATTGTCGACACAAGGGTATCGACAGTTTGGTGGGGAGGGTGTAACGGGGTTACACGGCGGTTTTTGAGCCGGTCGCGTTGTGTGTCCACACCTAGTAATTATCGGTGGATCTGAGTCGTACACTCTTGGTATCATGTACTTACGGTAATCCCGCACTTTATCGGTTAGGAATAAGGGATAGGACTTCTGTCACAGGATCGCAATGTAGAAGTCGGACAAGGTTTTAGGGTTTTATCACCGTAGTTAAAAAATAAATAAAGCTCAGTTCTCCTTATGAATCGTTGGACACAAGTGCCTAGTCAAGGCGTAGTGTGTTGTGTAGCGCATTAGCCTTGTAAAGGCGCTTACTCTTTTTAACTGGTAGTGACTAGTTAGTGTGTGATTCAGTGACTCGTAATCTCTTTGGAACGAGGATTGTTAAGCTTGTACGCCTGAACGAATGTACGTCGTTGCTAGTTTGTTATGACTAAAAACTCTCTTTGAGTCAAAGACTTCCTCTGTTAGGGAGCGCTAAGCAGCTCCGCAAAAAGCTCTATCTGGCTTCCGTGTCTTTTGGGGACATCTAGCTTTGAGGCGATTATCATTTCCACATGTGTAATGCATGCGAATTCTCTTTAATTCAATGGAACTATTCTGGTATACATCGCCTCAATCCACTTCATAGATGTAAGTTTTACTGCTAATTCTACTTTCTATTTCTCTTTTCACAGCGCCTGTTCCATAACTCCTTCTGTTGGGCGGATGCAGCAATAATTTTCTCGAGAATTCGAGCTCCGTCTGCATTGAAGACGACAAGTATTACCGCAATGCGCTAAATACTCGGATTTGCATCATTAGAGACGGAAGTCTTAAGGCTCTTAAACTCGATCTGATCTGTCAAGCTCTCCAGCGGCATGTCAGCCAAAGTATTATCTCTTACAGTGTGCGTCAGGTTTATCAATTCCGTTTTGAGGTTAAACATCTCGCACATATGTAGGTTGGCACATCCTTAAGGTGTGAGCTTGGCCATAGCTCATGTTCCACGAAACGAACCGTGTATACCCTGATTGCTTCTTCTGCTTTCCTTCGTACAGATCGCAAAGCTCGTCCCACATATCCAATCCGGCTCCTTGTCTCGTAAATGCTGAAGATTTTCCGGGGCACCGACGTACCAATCATGCGTATGATATTAAGTTGCTTTTTTATAAACTCTTCTTGCTTTCCAGCTCTAGCACATTCAAGCATTGCCTTAGTCAGGTCACCGGTTGCAATATTCTTGAAGTCGTTTATCTTAAAGACATTTTCATCGCCTGTTTGTACGTCTGCCAATCCTTGCCATTTTTTTTGGCACTCCTACACTCGTGTACTTCATCAGTGTTGGGCTCATAACCATGTTAGAATGTTTATCGGACTGCGTGTGCGTTCGTGAATGCAAAAGGAAGACTAAATATATTGAGGTGTTAACGACTGGTGTTCTTTCCCACCTTAATTATGTTCTTCGTTCCCACATAACGAATTGACCAGTGCCAACTGTGGCATTTTCCTGTTCCATACGACGAACTATCATGTCCGAGTCCCAATTTCCCTCATAGTCCGAAAGGTCTCTCACATTCATTCCAATTCCAACAGCTTTCGACTAAAATTGAAAGTGATTCCATGCGTCAATACAAGTTGATTGGTTATATACGTACAGAGAAGGCGAGAGAACGTGTTGGGACAAAGGGTGAAGTCGCAACAACTTTAATAGCGCCCAGCTGTATTGTTAGTTGTCGTATCAATTTTGAGGGGAGGGAGGGGTACACGAGAGATTATCGCAAGATTGAAAAGCGGCACCGTGTAAACCTGCACCAATTTCAAACATTATCTAAGCAACTTAAACCATGCTAAAAGTCCGATATTCGTAACCTCCATCGATCCCCATGAAAGTCGTCGCGTTAGATGCCGGGGGCGCGACGTTAAAGGCGTCAGTACTCGGTCGGGGCTCAAAGTGTACCCCCTCGATTCTTGCCAATCACGTGGCAACAATGGCGGGTGCCTCCCAAGCGCCAGTTATGTACATGGGTCAGAAACTACAGGAGCTCGAGCGGCAGCGTGCAAAGTTACGCTACTTACGGCCTGTTCAGAGGTTACTTTGTTTATTGGGGTACACTTTTCATAACCAACCAGGTAGAAAGGGTATACTGAGGGTACAAATGGTTACGTAACGTGTAAGCAGGGGATACTGCGTGAATTGGAATATCGAGTCGGAGCTCTGGACGCATCTGTTGTCGAGCCAGGCAAGTTCAAGCTGCTGTAGCTGTTGCTACTTCACGAGAGCGACGGGTTACGGGGTACTCTTGATTACTGACATTATGCGCAAACTTCTTGTACTGCTTTTCTACTGCAGATCCTGAATGTAGAAGTCCCGTCCGAGTACTCCCTGGTGGTTACTTCCCCGTTATTCGCCCCCGCAGTTGTGAACGAGAGCATGGATCAAGTCGTGTTTGAAGAGCTGCAGTTCCAGTCTTACGCTCGAGTCAGTGCAGCAGAGACGTGTGTCCTGTCGTACTCTGAGCACTGTGAACGTGAGTATCAAAAAAGTCGTGCTGAGACGAGGACCGACGTTTGTGGTACGAGTACTTTTTGCAAAAGAGCACAACAGGAGATGAACGGGCCTGGTTCCCCGAAAATGTCGTTTCCTGTTGAAGACGAAGGTCAGCTCCGGTTCTCGACGTCGTTGTGTCATCTCGTAGTGGACTCGGGATTTTCGTTCACGCACGTGTTACCGGTGATTAACGGGAGAATTTACGAGCCAGGTGTGAGACGGATTAATGTTGGCGGCAAGCTACTGACGAATTACTTCAAGGAAATCGTGTCGTTTCGTCAGTGGAATGTTATGGATGATACGCCCGTAATTAATGAGCTGAAAGAAGCGCTTTGCTACTGCTCCATGGAATTTGACAATGACCTCAAGCGGTATCATGCTGATCGACGAGAGAGAAAGCATTGGGTTTTGCCCGACTATGTCCGGACGTTTGAAGGAAGGCTTCGTGACGACAATGAGGAAGACGATACGATTGTGGCGGATGAAGAAGAGCTCACAAAATCGAACGATGATGGACAGTCCGTGGCGGCGGGCGATGAAGAACAGGTTTTAGAAATGGGAGTCGAGATGGTGACTGTGCCAGAGGTGTTGTTTAACCCGTCGGACATTGGCATTCATCAGGCAGGCGTCGCAGAGGCGATTACGCGGGCTGTTGAGGCATGTCCCGATGAGCTCTCGGAGGCGTTTTACGCTAACATCTTGCTTGTTGGTGGCAACACGAAATTCAGGAATTTCCGTCAGCGGCTAGAACGTGAATTACGGTCGTTGGTGTCCGACGACTTCGACATATATGTGCACGAGCCACCAGAGTAAGTTGTACTTGTTTGTACGTTGAATGTTTCATTTATTGATACTGATGTGTCTATTGACTATGGTCCGCAATGCTAGTCCGATTCTCGCTGCATGGCAAGGCTGCTGCTCTTTGGTGGAGTCCAATGCGCTATCTGAGCGCATCGTAAGCAAGCAAGAGTACGAAGAGCATGGGAGCAACATCTGCTTGAAGCGCTTTTAGTTGCGCGGTACTTTGGCAGACAAAGTACATGTGCACAAAGCCGTCGCAAACAGTCGTGCCCCAATATTTTGTGGAGGGTGGTAAAGACACGGGAATCTTTACCGAAGTGTCTGATGCAAACGCGACGATGGCTTTTGCTGATCGAAATGGCATTTCACTATCAGTTGATCTCGTCCAACTATGATTTTTTTTACTTACAGCCGTGGATGTTGTTGGCGCCAAGAACCGTTTTGAGTCAGCAGCGCTTTTCAGTGGATTTCTAATTTTGTGTGGAGGTGGCAAGATTTCAAAGTCCGATTGTTGAGTCACAAATACCGGGACGTAGCTATTACGATACAAAAGATGGGGACAGAACGGTTGATCCGGAGCCATGCATTCTCGGGAGCAACTCAGCGTTGTTGACGGAGAACTAATGACGAGTTGTATGAAGCGCGCGCGGTCGTACGTGTAACACTGCAAACGTTTACGCCGACTTCTTCTTGCTCGTCCATGTCAATGAGGCCTGATGAAGAGATCGATGGATCTGCCAAGCTCCGACATTCGCTTACGACGATGGGGTCTTCGCAGAGTCGAACGTAGACGACCGACCATCTGGCTATAGTATATGGATTGCCGGCAAACTTTAATACCTCAGCAAAATCTGCGTATATCCGATGCGCACCACAGGCACACAGGGTCTTCTTGATCCTTGGTCCGGGGAAGCAGCTATTCACAATGCTAGAATCTGTGAGCAGAGTTTGAAATCTCCTTGTCTGGCTTTGGAGGTGCCTGGCCGAGTATGATGAACAACCGCGGCAATATTGACGATTGGAAACTTCGTGTCATCCATTGAGTACATGGCAACTACACGACCCGGTACCCTCGTCGAACCTGAAAATGCCGCATGCGCACGCTTCTAGGTCGGCGACTTAGATGGTCGTGGCTGAAACTTTACCAGTTATTGACCCCACTACATCTGCAGCCACGCCAACAACTTTTTACCATTGACGGTAGACTAGTTGGCAGGGTATCTGCTGGCAAGGCTATGCGTAGAAAATATGTGCATAGCTACTGATCAAGGCAAACAACATCCACTCGTATACATCTTTCTCATTGGCATCCAGAAACATCCGGTCCTAGGAAAACATCTCTGTACGTTTAACCTCCCGCGCTCTACTCACCGAAAGTTGCCGTCCTGCTTTTTATTATGTGTGACCGTGCCTCCCTAAGCGTTCTGCAGCACATTGGCCTTAAATCAGTCAGCCACCGGCTACTTCTCCAACAAAGCCAAGAAGAACATCTAAGACATGCGTAACTGGTAATCACCGTTCTGGGTGATGTAGCGGACCCACGGCAGTGCCTGGTACCCGCTCTTTTCGATGATCTTGAGGTAGCGCACCTGAATGCCCGACACCGTGAAATAGGGAATCTCAAACTTGACTTGGATCGGCGCCTTCCAATCGTCTGTAGCCTCATGATTGTCGACACTTGGAAGTCCAAAGTGTGCACGCATGAGGTACTCGCGAGAGCCATTGAACTGCTTAATTGACCAGACAATGGCGTCGCGGTCAGGCACGTACGTGACCGATCCGATACTGCACTTAAAGCTGGGCGAGTCGACATCAGGTGGTACAGGGATCACAATCTCCACGTTGTTGGCAATACTGCGGCTCTTGAACTGTGACTTGGCCTTCACCATGTACTCGATACGTGAGCGCGAATGGGGTTCCACGACAGCTTCGACCCAAATCAGCGGCTTCACGTGCGTTGCCAAACGGTACGTCATCAGGTCGAATTCTCCGTCAGGCGGAATGAACGAGATCGTTCGGTCGGACTCAAAGCGAGCGAGACGCACACACTGGTGAAACTTAATGTCCTCCATCTCGACGGCTTTCCCCTTGCTGGACGACCGCCCTGTAGCTTCAAACAGTGCCTTGTCATTCAGCCCGAGCTTGAGCTCTGGCATGCCTGACAGGAAACTCTTCATCTTAACAGCTCCAATGATCTCCGAGTGCAGCACAGTGCCGTTGCTCGAGACAAGGAGATTAAGCTTCTCCACAACATCCAGGAAGATCTCGTTCTTGCGGTGTTTGATGCCTTCGCTACGCCACGACACGGCGTTGGTCAGCGCCGTCGGCGGGCGAGGAGCTGCCTCTAGTCTGTGCCCTTCCTGAGTGATATACTCGCGCAGGATCCGAGCTTCTGTGGTCTGTGGGTATCCGTGGTCCATCGTCTCGTCCAGCAGCTCAAAGATAATGACAAAGTTATCTCGAATGCTTTCCTCCTCCAGCTCTCCAAAGTAGACTCGGAACACTTGGCAAATGCGCGTGAGGTACATGAGCATAAGCGCCACGTTCGAGTTCGTCTTGGTCACGGTCATGAGGTACAAATTATTATGCTGTGAAAAAAGGCGTTCCACAACAATGCGAACATGAGCAACCTCAGACTTTAAAATTGCTTTTTTTCAAAAGTGGAAATAAATAAAACTCGTGACAAGCATGGAGCCTACCTTAAGATAGACAAAAGTGAAGCCATCTTCCGTGAACACTGGACGCTGCTCCGAGTCCTCTTTTTCCTGTACGTATCGCGTGAACTTGGCCGACGCAGACATGGGGATGTCTCCGCGGAAGTTGCGCGAGATGATGACCTTGCCCTTGAGGTCCGTGATGAACACAGCCGATAGGACCATGGCTCTCCCCCTCCTTTGGCAGCACTACAGATGGCAGACTGCCGCGTGGTATGATGATACCGTCGGTCGGTACGGTATCTGGCAAATACTGGTATCGCACGTTTCTAAAGTCAGAGCCGATGCTGATTGGATAAGATCGGACGAATCAGAGATATTTCTATAAGTTGAAGCGATGTGTCAACGAGCCAATCAAACCCCAAGAAGAGCGCCATGGAACCCGCGATGGCAGATCGCATCACTATCGGCGCTTCCGCTGCGGTTCGGAGCTTGTGTGACGAGAGACAGGGCATTTCAGAGTACTTGGAGGAGCAGTATCCGGATGCCGTGTCCCCGGAGAAGGTGCTCGTGCTTCCGTTGCGTCTGAGCGGTTGGGTGTGGCGTAAAGAAGGACCAATGATCTTTCGTCGCTATCGTCGTCGTTTCTATGTGTTTGAAGCGCAGCAGACGGCGCTTTTTGTCTTTTCTGACGAGAACATTGAGACGAGAAAGCTTTTGCAGCATTTGGTGCTCACGAGAGCGACGCTTTTGAGTCGGGACGATCGAGTATTCGATGTGATGGGGTATGTGGGCCACCAGGAGGTACTGAAGGAGACGGCTGAGTCAGGGGCGAGACGAGCCGAGGGTGTACAGGGACAGGTGCTACGTGGCAGCAGGCAAGCAAAAATCAAGCTCGAAGAGGAGAGATTCAAGGCGGTGTCGGCGAAAGCTTGTTGTGTCTGGACACACTGTTTTAAGCATCGAATGAAGAGCTACGATGTGCGTAGGCAGGAGACGGACCACGAAACGAGGAAGAAGGAAGGTACTGACGGGACTACTGCTATTGACGTGATGCTAGCTGATAAAGGCAACAATGGGGAGATGAAGATTGGCCCCAGATTTGTGTTTGAAGACGCTACGAAGAACACAAGACGTCGTTTACTACCTCAATGCAACTTTTGGGGATCTAACGGCTGTGGATTGTTTGTGCACTCGAAATCAAGTAGTAGAAGCAGAGACAAAGTGGCGGTCAAGACAATAGACTCCGTGGAACGAAAGGCTAGTGAGGCGTCCAAATCGGGCCCCTCTCGAGTCCAGTTTGACCAGAGTACTGGATCGATATTTGGCCAAAGCACAATTGAAGCGGGTAAGAAGTCGCCAACGAGAGCAACAACGGAATCTTCGCCACAACGGAATGGAAAGACAGTCGGCACGCATTCTCCTACGTTGCCATTGGAGCTTTCATGTATAATGTCCGAATGGGAAAGCGAAGAGCTTTTCTCACATCGTATGGATTTCGATGCAATCGTTCTTCGGAACATGCTAGCTGCTGGCGCATGCGGTGAAGTTTGGCACGCGCTATACCGCTCGCAAGAGATTGTCGTGAAAAAATTGCCGAACGCAGTCATGATGGGTGCCAAATTTTCGGCATTGTCTACCGGAGATGAGGTCAATACTGTCTGCCGCCAAGGTCAAGCTATTCTAGATTTTGTTCAAGAAATACGAATAATGTCACGGCTAGAGCACAACCGCATTGTCGAGTTTCGCGGAGTAGCCATGGGCCCAGGAAACGATTTACGTCTGATTATGGAGTTCTTGCCACGGGGCGACCTTCGAGTGTTCCTTCATGCCGTCAAACGCAAGGAAAAAAATGCTCTAAGGAAAAATGATGATTGTGAACAGTTTCAAAGCATCTGGACGTGGACGAAACAACAGTGGCGTCTGGCCATTGACATCATTGAAGGGCTCGTGTACCTTCATTCGTTGAATCCACCTTTAGTGCACGGCGACTTGAAATCGGCCAACGTTCTGTTGCGCAGCGATCTCCGTGCCAAGCTGACTGACTTTGGTCTCTCGCGATACCTCGTATCCAATGAAGGTGAATACTTGAAGCAAGGAAGAAGGAACGACGGTACTGTCGACATGTCTGGAGATGGATCTCGAGCTTGCGGTACGGGACGTTGGATGGCTCCCGAGTTGATAAAATGTGCGGCGCAAACTTCGATAGACTCGGACGTGTACGCTTTTGGCATTGTGCTATCTGAGATCGACACGTGCGAGTTGCCGTTTCATGATCGGGAGAAGCCCGTGGCGTATCCTTTTTGTCCTTTGAGAAGCAGCGCACGCCAAAGCAGCCACAAGGACGTTGCTTGCTCACTGAACGAGAGCCATATAGTGCACAAGATCGTGGGTGAAGGATGGAAGCCTACATTTCGCGTGACGTGTCCGGAAAGTATCAAGAAGCTTGCGCAGGAGTGTCTATCACCAGACCCGAAGAAGCGTCCTACGTCGCTCGCGGTCGCTCATCGACTACGCAAAGCTGCAGGTCAGCGCGAACGACCCGAAGTTCTCGCTGCACAGGCTAAAGCCGCCACTTTGCTCCACATTCGCTAATTCGCGTCGTTTTGGCATAAACGGGTCACTAGTTAAGACAGACGATGAATAGGGTCACTCTTGTCACGCGTGGCGTTTGGACATCAACCGTACGTAGACGTGCGCAAGATAGGTACATCTGGTGTCGACCACACCAGAACAGCAGCTCTTTTTCGTGCCAGAAGGAGTTGTGCGCGTCAAAAGGGCGTCGGTTGTACCACTGATCTGGTACAATTGCGCTCGCCCCCCAGGATTCGCTATCATTTGTGGTTCTGCTGGTGTCTAGAGAGTGATTGGCATCAAATGGGTACAGAGGAGGAACTCGCTGCTCGCATCGCGGCTGCTGGCGACAAAGTGCGCGACTTGAAGGCGGTGAAAGACGCGGACAATGCAGCAGCGATCAAGGAAGCGGTGGCGCAGCTGCTCGCACTGAAGACGGAGTTCAAGGAAGTAACCGGCAAAGACTTTGGTCCGCCGCCCAGTGCCAAGAAGAAGAAGAAGACGCAGAAGACGCAGAAGGAGGAGGAGGAGGCAACGGACACGACTCTAGAGCAGTCGAAGGGGCTGAAGGATCCAGCCAAGAAGTCGAAGAAAGAGCTCAATAAAGAGCGCAAGAAGGCGCACAAGCTCGCAGTCAAGACGGGCACAGTAGACGACATGCCTCCTGCTGCTACTTCAGCTACGGCTACAATCAAGAAGACGCTGAAGAAAGCTGTTTACGCCGGCATGGAGCTGCCTCCTCCTTCAGCAGAGGACGACGGAGTAATTGTGTTCTCAAGTGCCGGTTTATTGCCCCGTGCGAGTTTTGTTGTGGCTCAATTGATCAAGTACACGCCTGGATTTCGCAACTTTGGACGGGATGCTGTGTGCGCGGCGTTGGTGCCGACACTGACGCTTGTGGACGGGCGCCTCGTGTCGGGCGACTTTGCAATTGCGCGCTACTTGGCGCGTCTCAAGCCTGAATTGGGGCTGTATGGTGCGGCGTCGAAGGATGCAGCGGTTACGGAGACGGCGCTGCTGTTGTCGCAGATTGATGCGTGGCTGGACTTTGCGCTGACGCGTGTTGGCACGAGTGTGGACGATGATAGCGGCCTGCAGATCTTGGATCATGTGCTCAAGACACAGACTTTTGTTGTAGGCCACGCTCTGTCGCTGGCAGACATTGGCTTGTGGGCGCGACTGTCGCCGCTGCAGAAAGAACTAGATTTATCCGTGTACCCGAATGTGGCTCGCTGGTTGGCGCACTTGGAAGCGCAGCAAGCGGTGTTTGCCAAGGTGGATAGCACCTTGAAAGCCATGCACGCACCTGCCCCGGTTGGAGCTGTGAAGAAGGCGAAAGACTCGGGAAGCTGTCCACCTCTTAAGGATGCTGTCGATGGACAGGTTGTGACGCGTTTTCCTCCTGAACCATCGGGATACCTGCATATTGGCCATATCAAGGCTTGCATGCTAAACAACTATTACGCGCGTCACTACCATGGCAAGCTTATTGTGCGTTTCGATGACACAAACCCGAGCAAAGAGAAGGAGGAGTTCGAACAGAGTATTATTGCCGATCTGAAGCGCGTGGGTGTCGTGCCGGATGTAGTGACCTACACGTCTGACTACTTTCCGAAGATTGCAGACTTCGCTCGCCAGATGATCCGTGAGGGCAACGCGTACATGGACAACACACCACAAGAGCAGATGCGTGAAGAGCGCATGGAGGGCATTAACTCCAAGTGTCGCGACCAGACGCCTGAATTGAATCTGGCACTGTTCGAGAAGATGCTTAAGAACGAGCCAGAGGCTCAGGGCTACTGCTTGCGTGGCAAGATTGACATGCAGGCCAAGAACAAGACGATGCGTGACCCCGTGTTCTTCCGTTCGAACCCGACGCCGCACCACCGCACGGGGACGAAGTATCTGGCGTATCCCACGTACGACCTGGCATGCCCCATTGTTGATTCTCTAGAGGGTGTGACCCATGCGCTGCGTACGACGGAATACAACGACCGAGACTTCCAGTACCAGTGGGTGCTGGATACACTTTGCCTGCGCAAGGTGATCATCCAGAGCTTCGCTCGTATGAACTTTGTGTACTCGGTACTGTCGAAGCGGAAACTCCAATGGTTCGTGGACAACGGCCACGTTGAAGGTTGGACGGATCCACGTTTTCCCACCGTGCAAGGTGTGCTGCGTCGTGGCGTTCAGGTAGAAGCGCTGCGCGATTTTATTCTGAGCCAGGGTGCTTCACGCCGCATCACGGACATGGAGTGGGACAAGTTCTGGACACTGAACAAGCGTGTGTTGGACCCTACTGCCCCGCGCTACTTCGCAGTTGCCAAGGAGTCGTCGGTGCCGCTTCTGCTGACAAATGTCGAGGACAAGGTGATCGGTATTCCTGTTGGCCGCCACCCGAAGGACCCGTCCATGGGCATCAAGATGGTACGATTTTGCAGCAAACTGTTGCTCGAGCGTGACGATGTGGACAATTTTGTGGAGGGTGAGGAAGTGACTCTCATGCGCCACGGCAACATCATCATCAAGAAGGTAAACAAGGCCGCGGACGGCACGATTTCAAGTGTGGAGGCTGAGAACTACCCGGAAGGCGACTTCACGAAGACCAAGCTTAAGGTTACTTGGCTGGCTGACGTGCCGGATCTCGTGCCACTCGTGCTGGTAGAGTTCGACCACTTGCTCAACAAGGCTAAGCTCGAGGAGGGAGACGACTTTCAGGACTATCTCACGACGACGACGCGTGCTGAGATGCATGCTTTGGGCGACCACGAGCTCCGCAATATCAAGGAAGGTCAGGTCGTGCAGCTGGAGCGTCGTGGCTACTTTCGCGTGGACGTGCCGTACATGTCGGACGACAAGCCCGTCGTCATGTTCATGGTGCCCGATGGTAAGGTCAAGGCCATGTCGACGTTGTCCACCAAGCTCGCCCACCGGTAAGCGAGCGAGCTCATGAACCCGTACGCAAGAGACCTTGAGGAAAAGCTTTGTAGTAGAAGGTATGGTGGTGCATGAGGCAGCATTTGCAAGGGCTTCCAATGCATCTATCTCAATCGGATGTATTCTGACGCGCCCTGTCACTTTTGGTTTTGCTTGGCTAACGGTGCTATGTCCACCATCCGATGAAAATCGAATAGGACTTTATACCAGAGTGGGTACGTGTCGAACGTGCACAGTCTCCGATATTTCTCAAAATTATCTTTCGATTATAATGCACGCAGTTCTGCGACTTCAGTACGCCACGACGTCCAGTCATTCCCCTGGTCATTTATGCCGCACACCAGCAAGTAGTTAACCGCTTTTCTTTTTGATGTTCTCATGCAGCTCCAGGTCAAGCCAGCGACGTGCGTTTATACGGCTATACGCGACTGATCCACTGCGCAAAGATATTAGCGACAACTGCAGATGGTTTTTGCCGTCGGTATCTCGTGAATTACATTCATTGCGTCGTCCTGCCACCCCTACGTCTTTTCTGTTGCCAAAGCTGCAGCAAGGCAGTGCAACAGTTCGGTGGCATGGTCACAGTCACGGGTGTTTGCTGGACCAAGAAGAATCCGAGGAACAGCGAGCGTTGAGACAGCAAGTGTCGGCGGAAGACATGAAGGCTGCAGACCGCATCACGTGGGTCGGTGTTTGGCTCAATGTGGCGCTTAGTGGACTGAAAGGGGCAGCTGGGGTAGCGTTCCACTCGTCTGGACTATTGGCAGATGCCACCCACTCGATCGGGGACTTGGTGAGCGACTTTGTGACCCTCGTGTCGCTCAAATATTGTGCTCGTCCGCCTGACGTTCTGCAGCCTTACGGATACGGCAAGTACGAGACGATTGGTGCCTTGTCCGTATCGTTGCTGCTAGTGGGAGGGTCCTTGGGTATCATGGCGCACTCGCTGGACTCGCTGCTGATGCTGCTGGAGCCTGTCTCGGCGTCAGTGACTGTGACAAACACGACGCAAGTGGTAGAATTGATTGAACATATGAAAGTGGAAACGATGGACGGTGTCAAGAGTCTGGCCAAGTCAGGTCACACACACGCGCATGGACTAGATCTGCATCCAGCTGCATTGGGGATCGCTGCGTTGTCGGTGGTGGCCAAGGAAGCTCTGTTTCGCACCACCTTTAGTATCGGGCACCGCGTGCACTCGTCAGTGCTCATTGCGAATGCGTGGCACCATCGTAGCGATGCGGTGACGAGTGTGGTGGCGTTGAGCGGTATTGGACTGAGTCTTGCTGGCTTCCCGTTGTTTGATCCGCTCGCTGGTATTGCCGTGGGTACGATCATCTTGAAGATGGGAGCGGAAATGGGTTGGAATCGGATGAAGGAGCTGTGCGACGCCAAGTTGCCTGATCCAATCACCCAAAGGCTCGAGGAAGCTGTTGACGATGTGATCAAAGCAAGTGGCAACGAAATCGTTGGTGTTCGCAAACTGCGAAGTCGCAAGGTCGGTCGTCATGTATACGTGGATTTGACTTTACTGGTTGACGATGGATCTACAGTGGCACAAGCTGTCGAGTGGAAGCGAAAGGTCAAGCATGCTATAGTGCAAAAGGTTCCGCAAGTGAAGGATATTGTGGTAGAAGTGGCGACAACAACAACGCACTCTGCGACGTCTACCGGGGATATGGACATCTCACGTCAAAGTCGTGTCTAGCCGACACTACTCTGTTGCTGGCTCATTTACTGCATGTAAATGAACAATGATGAAGCACGTCACTTCTGAAATAATACGGTTGTTACTAACACTTGTCGTATTTGCTGGTAATTTCACGTCTCCTATTACTCCCTCAGTTCCAGTGTGTTAGTGTCGAGGTTTGGCACTTTGGGCCAAATATGGTAAGCTCTGTAGTCTTTTGGCGACTGCACCTCAAAATAAAGCTCGTTCTGCGCATTTATTCAGCCAATGCCGGTCGCGGGTTCAGCCAATTATCTCACGTCGAGTAATCGACACATCCGAACCGTCATCTTTGCAGGACTTTACGTCGACGATCATTGCGAAGCACGACAGCTACGGATTTTTGATTTCTTGCTGGCATAACGGACAGCTCGATGCACGAAAAGTCCACCAGCATCTATGCTGAAAACGTTGAAATGCCTCTGATCAATGTTACTTCACGTCACGCTCTTACTTTGGTTCTGCGTTGCGGTACAACCGCATCGTGGCATTCTCAACAGCACTCGTTACTTGTGTGCGCTTCAAAGTCTTCATATAGAGAACTAGACGACGTGTTTCTACGTCCGCAGTTCTATTCGACGATAATGGTAATGCCTACAAGCTTCATATCCAAAGAAGGCGACACTTCAAGAATATGAAGAGTTGCATGGATGACTTACTCACCCGCAGCGTCTGTTTGACAAGACGCGTTCTCACTGAAAATGATCGGAGTCGTACACGTTGTTTCTTCTCTTGCTTCGCAGAAAGATCTTGCCAATGTAGACAAAGTTGTCCTTCTGATTGCTTGATTTTGAGCAAACGCAGGAAGGTACGGGGAAAAGAGCATTTTGCCACACGTATGAACCGAGACGAACGACATTTGTCGCTACTATAGCCCAGCTTATCCAGTTGGGGGTTAAATTGTGTCCACCCCACCAAATAAGCCGTTTTGCACGTTTGCGACTTGTGATGTTTGGAACGCGCTGAACACAATACAGTCAGAGCTCTCTCGTGCGGGTGTAGCCGACAATACACTTGTTTTCTGTATGCAAAATCGAAAAGACGAGACGTCACGTCACGTCGTCGCGAAAAAGAGACACAAGTCTTCTGCCCCTTTTCGTGCACCGTTTTGAGCCAATCGGAGCCCGCCACGTCTGCTCAGTCGCCAGCGGACGCGTCGCCCACGGACGCACTTTGCAATTCGCCGACCATGACGAAAGGCGAAACTCTTTGGCTCTCCGCCCTCGTTCGCCACACTCGCGGCGTCTTTTCCAGCGCTGGTCGACATGGTGTCAAGACAATCGCTCTCGTGGTGCTGCTGCTGGGCGCCTTGTCGGTCGTGGCACGAATCGCGGACTTGTCCGTCGTGACGAGCAGCTCCTATTTGAGCCAATCACGGCGCAGTGTCACAGCTGCAGTCCCGAATGTTGCGCGGACGTCAGTGACAAACCTGAGCGTGGAGACCCAAGAGCAACTTGACCGACTGATCGAGCAACGTAGGAGACCTCCATATGTCTACAAAAGTGACAAGACGAAAGAAGCGTGTTATGCTGAACGGGACATGGGGATCATTACTGTCGTGCGAGATTCCGCCAAGACCTTTTGTGCCAATGGAGGGTGGGACCGTTCCAAACAGGCGCCAGTGAGTCCGACTCGAGCGACCAAAGTGACGACTTTTCATATCAAAGCAGGCGTTAAAGGCGCAACGTTTCAGAACCTCATGCTGGATTTCGTGAATGCCTCGATATTTGCTCCGATTAAGACGATAGCAGACGATGGGTATCTCCACGACCCGAGGTTTGTTTTTAGTACGGAGCTGATCAATTGTGTTTGTGACGAACTCGCAACTTACTACCGGAAGCTATCGGGAAACAAAGAACGCGCAGCAGAACAGTTGTGGATGGACCGAGTGGCGTCACTGCCACGAAAGAAAACTCCAGAGCCACTGATTTGCTCGGACAAGAGACCTCAAGGAACCAAACAATCGGCGTGGGACTTTGTGAAAAATCCGACTGCAGCTCCGGATGAACATGAGACGGTGATTTTTGAAGACCCGGTCGTGTTGCTGACGCGTAAAGACGACCACAATCCGTTTTTTCAGCTGTCGAACACGGTCAACGCGTGGATCATGCTCAAGGCGCTGGAGTGGAATATCACTAGGACGCGTGTGATTCATCTAGACGGGGGCTTTGTGATGCCATATGATGATCTGCAAAAAAACATGCTGGGACCTAACTTTGAGATCATCGATGGTGCGACGTTGGTCGGTAAACGCGTGCATTTTCGCGGCGATGTGTTACTCCCTCCTATTGAGAGATTAGGGCCTATAATGGAACATTTGGGTGTTGACGAGCCTTGCCATGATTCCGAGCTTGTGAGGACGTTTCGTGCCGAGTCTCTTCTCACCTTTAATATAACACCGGAAGTTGAACGCGAGCTTGGTGTGACGAGGATCCGGCCGATGTATGTGACGGTGATCACTCGTCGGCCGTACGCGGGACGTAAGCTGCAACGCATATGGTTGAATGAGGACGAGGTGATGAGGAACATGCGGAAGGATTACAACAATCTCAGCGTGCAGTTTCGCTCCGTCGATTATGTAGAACTCACGCTACATGAGCAGATGACGACTACCATCGAGAGCGACATGATTGTCAGTATGCACGGCGCTGGTCTCGTCAACGTACTTTGGACACGGCCGATGACTACAGTCGTGGAGATTTTTCCAAAGAAAAGAATTCGTTACGGATATCGTAATATTTGCCAACACGTGGGCTGCGACTGGCACGAATTTCGTGGTGGTGAGGACATTGGTAAGATGCGAGATCCCAACACCAAGAACAAGCGCATTCCGTACGCCGAGTGGAAGGACTTTTTCCACCCGCTGTTTCAGCAGACGTATGGCGCTTTTGAGGAACAACAAGCGGTGTTGCGTGGAGAAGCTTCGTAGGATGCATTTTTTCGATCCGTATTGGTTGTAAACAGTTGTAGACCGTGGTGGTACTATCAGTCCTTGTACAATGTCGATATTGTGTAGGATACAAGCAGTGTGCATGTGATAAATGGACTGATTAGAAACATTGTGTGAGGAAGGACATCGAATGCCTCCTACACAAGTTTATGTAGTGGACAAAGCATTGTAATGCGAGTTTTTATTGCAAACATCACACACCCATGCTGCTGTTTTGATTGTATGCAAAGTCATGTCATAGATTGTGGCATAGCGAAACAGCACACATATTTTCGTTGTCATCTGCTGTCTTTGCACGAAACACAGTATTAGCCTTGAACTTCCATATCCTTTTCTACGCTGTCATTGTGGTCTGGCCTTCTCAACTTCAACTGTTTACAAGAGCTTGCTCTGTTAAATTGACCTACAATGGTGCGCGCTTTCCAGGCATTAAGTGAGCCAGACTTTGGCGATGACGTCTTCGGGCTGCGATTGGTGGTTATACTTTTGTTCATGATTGCGATCATTACCGACTTTGTTCTAGAGCAGCGTGATCTAGCATGTACGATTGCATCAAACGAAACCAATCCGAATGTATGGGACAAGACAAAGTTTTAATGAAAATGGGAGCATGTGGGTGTCATTCAAATCCGATCGATTGCCGATGCAACTGGACACATTTTCAAGACGATGCGGGTGAGCGTCGATGCCAGGCTTGATAAGTCGACAAATGTCATGCGTCGTCGTACGTTTTACACCAGGATACACTCTGAACATACAACATTTCACAGGATCATGATGTAGCGGCAAAACGATCACCTATACGAGCTTGTAGTACCAATAACACAGCAGCCTCCACCTATGCGGCAACACCAGATGCGTTATCCCTTCTACACAAACCAATCGCCATTATTGTGGGATGGATGCACGTCCGCGATATCTTAAAAGACACGTTTCATCGACAGAAATTGCACATGCATAAAAGCGTAGGATCTATTCTTCAAGGATAAGGAACACCTTTTATCAAGTCACGTGTGTGAGTTTGCCGCACCTCGTGCGCAAGTTCGAGAGTAGCTCATTTGATTAAAAGCATTTGCATAATTGTGGATCTCTTGGGGCCAAGACTTGTGATAAATATAGCTCGAGCTTTTCATGAAGAATTTGTTTCTATCAGTGTTCAATATATCTAAATACACGTCGATTATCTGGTGACCACGCATGACTTGTACATTCTTAACTGGTAATGAATGTACGAGACCAACGGAGGACATCAGTCTGGTTGTTGCACTGGTGCAAATTATGCGAATGTAATCTCAAGACCACCTGCGGTAAGGAATCACGAGCGAAAAGGTCGAATGGTGTTCATAGAGCGGGTCTTCCCCCTCCCCCCTGACGATACCCTACCACGACACACGTCAAACCTGTCGACTTGATTTGATAGGAATGGAAGCCCTTGTCATTCTGTCCCAGTCAGATCAAAATCAAAGTGGAATGACCGCTTGTAAGATCAAGTGCTATATCCATACTGTCGTGGTGGAGGCCGCGCAGGATAGCACAGGATGTGTCTGAATTTACAAACCTCTTAGTACTGCTACCGAAGCTTCTTCCATGAGAGAAACACTAGGTACACGGTCAAGTCAGCAGTTGTCCACCTATAGCTTCCATCTATCCAGATACATCATCAGCTATCATCACTTGAGATTTTGTAGTCGTAAACGAAGGACGATACCGTAAAAGGCATCAAGATTTCTGTCACATATTCTAGTGGGTAGTGTGGTGCATCCATTTTTGAAGGCTTTCCGTCTTTGTAGGCCTCCCTTTATACTGTGACCGCGGTAGCAGTGGACTGCTGAGTTACACTGCAAAGAAAGAGTAAAGAAGATGTTTCGATACAGGCTGTTTTGTTGACTAATAGGATCAAACTTCTTAACTCCAATGTCATCTTTATACAGATTTACTACGCGATAGTGCTGTCGCAGAGTAATGCAGCATTTTGTGGTCGCACGGCGAAGGACTATGTAGTCGTCAGGTCGAAACACACCGGTTTCATTGATGGTGGTATGCTTGCTGTCGCAGCCAATTCAAGATTCAGTTTAGTTTACCTGGATGTGAAGGCGGATGCGCCACCCCACCATTTAATAACCCGGTCGGTGTAAGGCGTTATTGTAACGGGGCACCCTGAAGCTTGTACTGGTGACAGTACAAGCTACTTATTCTGATAACAGAATAAGGCGGTGCCTCGTAACTTCACGTACACTCGTACGTGCAGAGGAAGACGGTAAGAAGAAGCGAGTACTCGGTTAGAGTAAAAAGTAGAACTGTATTTATAATAGTTAATGTCTGCAATAAATCACTATTTATCTTCATCTAACTATGTCTAAATACAAATGTGTAAATCAGTTATCTGCTCACCACTCATTGCGTGCGTCTGTCGTGGCGCGTCTTCGTTGGTTGATATAATGGCCTATATCAACCAATTAGGAACTACTTGGAAGTGCTACAGAATATTGTCCTTATGACAATATTCTGAGAATATAACTCTTATAGTTATATTCTATTAACAATTTCTTATAAATTGTTATGTAACGATTCACCCCGTTACATCACCCCCCTTAACCATCAGTCACTTTAGTGACTGATTGACTAAATGGATACTCGTCCCAAATCATTTGGGACGGGGTTTGCACTTGTTGGTCCGCGTCCACTTTCCAACATCTCATCGCATGGTAAACAAGCCCATGCGATGCGCGAGCAAGGCCGCCGAGAGCGCGTCTGCACGTCTCTGTGCGGACGCCGAAGCAGAAACTACAGCAACTGATGTCCCATCGGTTGCTGAATCGACTCAGCCTGTATCACCTGGTGATGCAGGCGCTGGTCATGAAGACACTCGTGTCTTCACAGAGTACGAGCTCGGTGTCTCGTACTCTCCTGATACGGATGACGGATCCGTATCGACGGCAATTGAATCCAAGCCGCCTGCCAAGCGTGGCATGGACGATGCTTTGCGTCGCAGCATCTTTGGTTCATCTGATGAGTCAGATGAACCATCGCCGAAGCGAAGGCGCTCGAGGTCGCGAGACTCGGGCGCTAATAGTGGTGTCGGTTCTCCTATGGACACCACTTCACAGCGAGGTGCCAGTACTTCTGTCGGCACGTCGCAGGAAGAGCGGGACCGCAATGTGTTGCGTCTCGCTCCAGAAAAGAAGGCATGGATGCCTCCTAAATCCGTCATGGATCACTTGTCGGCGACGACGAGTGATCGTTATCGAACACGATTGTTCGATTCGTCGAGGATTCATCACCTTGACCCCAGCGCGAAAGACTATCGCGCTGAACATGAGTTCTTCATCGATGCTTTCTTCAGACATCGATGGTACAGTGGGAATCACAAACGTGATGGTCCCTCACTACTTCAGGCGTGGAACGCCTACATCCATAATCTCGAGGATGTAGGTCGTGACGCTTGGAACGACAAACTTATCAAAGCTCGTGATAAGTTTGAAAAGCGAACCCCGACAGGTGCACGCTATAAGCTGCATCGTCTGTCAAGGGAGAAAGGATTACCCTGCCTCTCTTGGGGAGACTCGTGCCCATGTTGTGTGAACAACTCTGCACGAGCACCTAAGGAGGCTTACCTCCTTACCAGCCCGTGGTGGCGCGTACGTGTCTCTACTGAGATGTACGAAGGGATTGACAACCTGAAATCCCTTTACGACCGTGCCGGGAAGACTTTCTCCGGCGGTCCTTCTGCGGCACAGGATGTGTCGCGTCGTACTGCTCGACCAGACCCAGTACGTCAACCATCAATTGGGAGCGGGGCTCCCAAGAATCCCAGGACGGGGGATAGCCGCGCCACCGGACGAGGTAACTCGTCCGACGTCCGTTCACGTCGCGGTGGTTCAACAGCTGCTCTACTAGATAGCGCTGGCCACCGCGAGAGTCCTCTAATGGAGGTGGAGGAGGAGGAAAGACGCTCTCCACACGATCATGTGGATCGGTGTGTTCCCGAGAGCTTCTTTGATCGCGTAACGCAAGGGTTACGCGACGATCTCGAGCATGAGCGGAATAGGCGTCTCCAGATGGTGGACACTGCCTCGAAGCATCGAGCTGAGTTTGCCTTTGCTCAGCTTGAGAACGAGAGATCTCTGACATCTCTTCGTGACGAGCTAAGGGTAGCTCGTGGGATTGTTGATCGGTCTCGGGCTGAGATAACTGCTCTTCAGACCCTTGTTGATGCCCACCATCGGGAGCACAAGGCTCTCTGCGAGATGCTTGAGCGCAAGGGCGTTCTTCATCGGAAGAAGCAGCGTACTGATGGTACGGCTTAAGCCGACCAACGTAAAACGTGGGATGCGTTCGCATCTTACGTGGTAACTCGATCGTGTATGCATTGCCTAGGCGGTGCAATACACGAAATGGGCCAATGTACTTGGGTAGTAGTTTACTGCTACCCAAGTTAGTCACTACATGTTTTGGTAGATTAACCGTAGACAGTAGGACTAAGTCACCTTTATTAAATAAAAGAGTGTTTGCCCTTCCATTCTTGTCAGCGTTTTGCTTTTGCTTATCCACCGCTTCGGCGATGGAGTCTTGCACAAAACGGACTACCGTTTCACGAGCCAGTATGAACTCATCTGATGACTCGTTAGCTTCAGTGTGCTGTGAGCGCACTGCAGCAACAACAACCTTTTCTTCAGTGAGGGCTTCCGCACTCTCACTGGCATCATTGTCTTCAGTGAGGGCTTCCGCACTCTCACTGGCATCATCTTCTTCGATATCGATGTTATCGATATCGGCATCAAACGCAATGACTTCTTCGTCAGAGCGTGATGAGCGTGAACCAAATCGGTTTTTGCTCGCGCGAGTCCCTCCCCCCTTAAACCAGAGTTACACTCTAGTAAGGTGGGTACACGCGGATGGCGCAAGCCATTCACGTAAAACGGTGTATGTGTCGTGGACGCATGCACCGAGTTGTTGATGGCAAACTCTACCATCGGCAAAAACTCACTCCAACTCTTAAAGGAGTGTACGTATCCTCGAAGTATCTCTTCAAGGACACGATTGGCACGTTCCGTCTGACCATCTGACTCTGGATGATCAGATGTTGACATCTTCAAGCGCGTTCCGAGTGATTTGAACACGGAACGCCAGAAATCAGCAGTGAATCGTGGATCTCTGTCTGATACGAGTTCACGGGGCAACCCATGAAGTCGGAAGATGGTGTCAATAAAGACACAAGCACAGCCACTTGCCGTGATTGTCTCTGGTACAGCCACAAGGTGTACCATTTTGCTGAATCTGTCAACAAATACGAGAATACCCGTATTCCCGCGTGCGTCTTTGGGTAACCCGAAGACGAAATCCATTGAGATGGATTCCCAGCACTCAGCCGGAACCGGTAGAGGCTGTAAAGGTGCACGCAGTGAAGGACTTGACTTCACTCGTTGGCAGACTTCGCATGCGCGAACATACTTTCGCACAAACTGATACTGGCGGGGCCAGTAAAAGTCTCGACTTACCGTGAGATATGTTTTCTCTCGGCCACGATGTCCTCCTATAGGAGCATCGTGATACTCGAACATGATCCGCAAACGCAGATCAGTATCATCTGGAATGACAACACGTGGTGTGTCACCAGAAACGGCTGTATAGTACAGTAAACCGTTACGAGTAGTGTATCGATCTGATGCAGATCGATACGCAGACGACAATCGTTTCAACGATTCTCGAGATGGTTGGGAGAGATGTGACAACAACTTCACTATCTCACCATCTTGGGCGTATGCCCGCCTCACATCATCATACAACGTTGTAGATGGAACTGAGGACGTCATAACCGCAACAGTGACTGTCTCACTGTTGGGTTTCGCGACTGTTTCAAAGTCGGGACGACGTGAGAGTGCATCAGCGACGACATTAAGTCGTCCTGGTTTGTACTCGACCGTAAAGTTGTATTCTGCAAAGAATGACAACCACCGCGCCATTCGTTGTGAAAGGTGCGGGCTGTTCACTGCCGTGCGTAAGGACGCATGGTCAGTGTAAACAACGAAGGGTCTATCTCCTAATAGATAGACTCTGAACTTCGCGAGTGCATACTTCATGGCAAGGAGTTCCTTGTCATGCACTGGATAGTTCCGCTCAGCTGGTTGCAGCTGACGCGACTGATAGCAGACGACGCGTTCAACGCCTTCAAGGTCGTACTGCATTAATGCACAGCCGATTGCGAAATCGCTGGCATCACAGACCACATGAAATGGCCTGTCCTGATCGGCTATTGCTAGGACTGGGGATTGTATCAAGCTCTGCTTGATACCCTCAAAGGAGCGTTGACATTCAGCGTTCCATAACCACCTCTCGTTCTTTTTCAACAAACGAGAGAGGTGTACAGTCATCTCGGCGTAGTTGCGTGAATACTTATGCAAATACGCCGCTAGCCCAAGGAATTTTCGAAGACCTTTGACATCGACCGGCACGGGCCAGTCGGTGATCGCCTTGATCTTTTCGGGATCAGGACGTACACCGTTCTTACCAACGATGCACCCAAGAAGTGGTATTTCGCTTGCTGCAAATATACACTTCTTGAGGTTTGCATACAATTGATGCTTTCGCATGATTGTAAGAACTTGTCGGACGTGGTACTTGTGAACCTCAACGTCCGACTTTCCATCCATAGCTCGACTATGGATGAATACGTCATCGAAATAACTCGGCGCGAATTCTCGTACTGGCCTCAACAGATGTGATACACACCTGTTGAACGTGGCAGGGGCATTACTGAGCCCTTGTGGCATTACTAGCCATTCCCAGAGCATGCCGCTAGGCGTGCTAACTGCGGTATAGGGTATATCCCGTTCCCGCATTAGGATTTGATAGAAGCCATCCATCAAATCCATGGACGAAAAGATGGTACTCTTTGACATACCATCAATGATTACGTCCTTCCTCGGTATCGGCGTCTGAGCCGGTACCGTTGCAGCGTTCAATTTGTTAAACGCGTGCACTATCCGCCACCCTCCTGTTGCTTTTCGCACACAGAAGGTCGGAGAGCTATGTGGGGAAGTTGATTCCCTCACATGGCCCGCTGCTAAACGATCGGCAAAGAACTTGTCGATCGCAAGTACTTGTTCACGAGGCAGTGGCCACTGCTTCATGACACAGTACTTCGAGCCTGGTTTAAGCTCGACTTCGTGTCGAATACCTTTATCCTTCGGTAATTCGCACGGAACAGTTTCAGGGAATACATCCTTGAATTCAACCAAATCTTCATAGAGAGGATTTTCCTTGAGCGATTCCCATGATTGGGACTCATATCGCTCAATTCGTGTCTTTTCATCTAGGACACTCTCGTCCATAGATGAACTACTGAGAACTCTCTCGTTCTCAGTAAACACTGTTGCTGACCTTATGTCGGTTACACACTCGTCGTCAGCGACGAGTATGCAGATCTGCTTGACTTTGCCACTACGCAGATCACGCAAGAACCTTTTATGTTCGAGCGTTGGCAACTGAGTGATCTCCGAAGTTAACTTCGGAGGCGCAATCAGATCAAGTGTATAAGCGCCTACACATGATCCGTTATTGACTATGACATTCAATGTCTCTGTCATTTCCTGGGGACTTATTCCCTCAGGCTTCGAAGGACTTATTCCTTCGTCTTCCCGGGGACTTATTCCCGCGGGTTTCGGGGAACTTATTTCCGCCGTATTTGTAATCTTGGGACTTATTCCCTTTACTTCCTCTAGCTGGGGTTGCGCAACCACAGCGAGATCCTCTACGAAAGACTCTCCAGTCGATCTAGGATTATCGTTTCGCTTAACCTGAGCGATCGATTGTTTCTCTTCTAGATGTTCCCCTCTAGGGATACATCTTTGTCCCAGTCCACCCGACTTATTCGAGTGGTGGACCTTCGGCGCAGCCTGTGTTTCCTCACAGCCGCCGGAACTTTGCTCCGAAGTGTAACCGTTTGGTACACTAAGGTTTTGTGCAGTCGTACTAACGACCGTACCACAAGTGAGGCCATCGCACTCACTCGTAGTACATCCACACGCTTGTGGACGCTCCAAAACGTTCATCAGATGGCCATCTGATGAACAAGCGGCAGGCATCGTTACTGTCCGATGTTGCCAGTTTACCCGTGGTTCGTACCTTCTGAGCCACGGTATTCCAGGAATGACATCAAATTTGTCATCCAAATCCAATACGATAAAGTCATCGTCATATTGGGTATCTTCTAGCGTATAGTGAATCTTCACTATACGCTTCATGACGGTTACGGATGCGCCTGTCGCAAGACGTACCGTCATCCTCGTAGGGGGTGTGTCACATTCACTGAATTTAAAGTGACCATCTTCTAGCGATTGGCGTCGCACAAAATTGTTGGACGCCCCACAATCGACTAGAGCTCGAAGGGACAACTTATTCGTCACTTCGAGTTTCAAGGTAATGAGTGAGATCTCATTACCTAGAGCAGCAACGCACAATGTCTGTGTGTTGGGAGCAACCTTCATCAAGAGGCCTACAAATTCTCTTGACGTTGCTGGATCAGTAGGGTGCTCCGCACCTACTGATCCTGTCCGTTTTTTGACGGTCCATCCCGTTGTTGCGTCTTTGCACCAACTGCGGACCCTCGTCCCTGCCCCTTTCTCATGGGTGGACGGTCACTACGCCCAGTGTCGCGAGACACTGGACGAGGGGCACTACACTCGTAAGCGTAGTGTCCTGTCTTTTGACATCTGTTGCATCTCTGCAACTTCTTGTAGCCTGTAGAGCGAGCCTTCTCGCTCTCTACATAACAGAGTTCCATCGGCTCTGGACCTCCGTTGTCATATCGTCTCGGTTGACGATATGATGTCGAGCTGGCGCGAGCCTGTCTCAGACTGAAGTCTTCCTGCTCCGCAATGGAAATGGCTTGTTCTAGTGAATCTAGTTCAAGCCGGAACAGGTGAGTCTTGACGGGACCATCCGCAAGACCCTGCATGAACACCGAAACCAACGTGTGTTCATCCACCGGATTGGAACTTATACAACTCGTGAGATGTCGTATATGTTGAGCGTAAGCGTGCACATCACGCTTACCCTGCTTGAGCTTCAAGAGTTCGGTTCGAGCTCTGAACTCAGCTCTAGGCGGTTCAAACGTTTGTCTGAGCCGCGACTTGAAGACTTCCAACGACCCAAACGCATATGGGTCGTGCAGCTTGAGCCCCAGTGCCCAAGTCTTGGCACGTCCTGCCAGATTTGACTGGGCAAATGCAACTTGCATATCCCCGTCGTCGATGCGACGCGCCCTTATGGCGTCATCCAATTCGACGAACCATCTCAAGAGGGAGTCTTCTTCGACCCCCTATACTTTGAGATGTCAATCTTCAAAGTCTCGGGCCGACGCGAGTGCATCGACCCGCCAGCAGCAGCCTGCTGCTGTCTCAACAGTTCAAACTGTTGAGCACCTTGTTCTCTCAACAACTCTGCTTGTTGAGAACCTTGTTGGTGAAGCAAGGCTACTTTCTCGCGTTCTGCGTCAAGTTCATTTTGAATGAACTTGGCGATAGTAGCATGTTGGGCATCTCTATTGAGAGCCTCTAGCATGACGCTAACAGCATGGATGCCCATGGTCGAACCCATTCGTTCAACCGCATCCCATTCGACATCGCTCAAATGGGAGTAGCCGTCACGCGTAGCGTGAAAGCTTTGGTCATCTTCATCATCCAACATATTCATGTTGGATGTGAACGCGGTCCTTGGACGGACTACGAAGTGCTACCAGGTGTAACGGGGCACCCTGAAGCTTGTACTGGTGACAGTACAAGCTACTTATTCTGATAACAGAATAAGGCGGTGCCTCGTAACTTCACGTACACTCGTACGTGCAGAGGAAGACGGTAAGAAGAAGCGAGTACTCGGTTAGAGTAAAAAGTAGAACTGTATTTATAATAGTTAATGTCTGCAATAAATCACTATTTATCTTCATCTAACTATGTCTAAATACAAATGTGTAAATCAGTTATCTGCTCACCACTCATTGCGTGCGTCTGTCGTGGCGCGTCTTCGTTGGTTGATATAATGGCCTATATCAACCAATTAGGAACTACTTGGAAGTGCTACAGAATATTGTCCTTATGACAATATTCTGAGAATATAACTCTTATAGTTATATTCTATTAACAATTTCTTATAAATTGTTATGTAACGATTCACCCCGTTACAGTTATCTTTACCGAGTAATGTTATCGAAATTGTCTTAAAAGATGGAAATCGATCATCTTCTGGGCGGCGTTGATTTCCGCACCACGAGCAATTTATGAATAGAAGCTTCTCCCGATCGATGCTATCAGCCTGATCATCACAAGCCGTAATATGTGCTGGGGTTGGATACACAGTCTTGCCAAAAACTTGTAATCGGGTAAATTACATCTGGATATCCCACGTATGCAATAGGGACTAGTATAATGCAGGTATGCCCGTTCTACGTATTCAAGCAGTAAATATGCGACAATCTATTCTCAACTTGGCCTTTCCAGAAATCGTTGTTGTAGAATCACCACATAAAGATGCGCAATTTGGGCAGTTAAGATCACTAGAATACGTGCTTTCACGAGCCACTTCCGAAAAGTACATTGACGGTCGCTTTGTGGTACTCATGGTCGCATGTTTCAATCCAGCGTGTCAGATAGAATCTAAGTAATGGTAAAAATGAGCGACGCAAAATTAATGTCTGCACAACAATGTAATAAGTTAACCGTTGCATGACATTAAGCGCCTCCACCAGTAAGCATGACTAAATTTTTTGTGCACCGATAACAGCTCAACAAAACTTCCTTTCAAGCCTGTGCGAAAAAAAATCACAAAAGTCGGTATAGCTACGCTAGAATTCTACTTCGGCCTAATGTGACTGATGAGGTGGTGGTCGCCTTTGCCTGTTTTTTTGGTCCCCGTTTAGGCTCAACAGTATAATTTTGCCAGTGTCATTTGGAACCACGTCGTCGACTTTGAAACCATCGTTCTCTTTATCAACTTCAGCCAACGACATGCGACTAAACTTCGGCAATGACTTGATCCATCTCGAAACCCAAAGTAAATGGCATGCAGCCAAAAAAACTTTCCCAGGTATCGCAGAAGTGCAAACACGTAGGCGGGATCATAACAGACTTTTCTCGACTTATACCCTGAATTGTGTCGCTGCTGTTGCGTACTTTTATGAGTATACGTATATGATGTTTTTAATCGGACAGAAATTCAGTTTACGCTGACAGCTGGACACGCTTAAGTGTGAAAAGCTTTGATCTTAAGTACTTGATAAGTCAAAGAAGAGCGATAACGCTGGTCTCGTTTCTATCTCGATGGTAGAAGAAGTTCTCTCAATCTAATTATCTTTACCATTAGTTTTACAGGTTTCACAGACCGCACTTCGTTGTTTTTGGCATTGCCGAGCAGGATTATCCCCGTTTTTATGCTTCATTGTCGCATGTTTTAGAAATCAACCACATCAACAAGTTGCTTAAATGCACACAATTTATCGACATTCTTTTCTTATTGATAAAAACCTACACCACACCGAGACCCATATTCTCGCCGCCAACATCCTCAGAAAGGGTACGTGAATATACAGAACTTGATCCGATTTTGTAGGCTGAATTACATATAACAAAGGGCGAGCATAATAGCTTGCTCCCCTATTTTAAGTAGGGGTGGTGGATGGTTAGCAAAATACTGCTGATTGATCCTTAGTTCCTGTTTTAAACTGCTTGTGAATAAAGGTCTATTTAAGGAAATGTAAAGTCGAGATGTACGCAGAGCACCATGCACCAGTTACTAGGTAGAACGCAATCATGAGGGAGGATGGAACAATGTGCCGAAGCGGACCTGCACACCCTCGCGTTTGTTCATGTTGGGTAGTGTAGTGAGGAGCGTGGTGGAATTTGCTGGGACACGAACTGTACATGTGTGTGCTTCGGACACATTTTGTACTGCTGTAGAACAGTAAGCCACGTGGTGATAATGACAGCTCCCCGTTTTTAGGAACACTTTAATTCGTACACTTGTAATATTGCTTTTCGGAACTGTAAAACGCTTCATCAGGTTGTACTAGCAAATATCGGAGTTTTGTAGCAAAATCCTAAATAATTTTCGAAGTGTGCTTAAGTGAAGTTCGTCAGTGACATCGGACTTGTTTGTTTTTCAAGTTGATTTAGTTAAATCTCTTTATTTCTTAAATCAAACAATATTTCGAACAATTTATCTACAGATTATTCTACTAAACAAAAGTTACTTTAAATTTTGAAGTGTACGATTATTTGATCAGTCAAATATTACTTGTTTCAGAAGAAACTTTTTAAATAACATAGAGATAATAAAAATGTTTAGTTTTATCAAAAACAAGATCAGCCAACTTTATAATAATCTCGGCGAGTTAAACAGAAATGAAGTAATTTAAATGAAATAAAAACCAATTCTTTGCTGTCCGTTTCTTTTTCAACCTCAATTTGTTGTAAAGTAATCATTATCTCTTAACAATCTTCGATTAATTTATGTCCTACTAACCTTCTCGTGCACAGAGGACGTTCCGGTTGGAACCTCCGATCTTTTTGGGGGCGTACTTGTTCGTACGCTTAATCGTGAATCAATAGGGAGATAACCACCTGTCTAGGCGCACCGACTTTGTTAAATTTATCAACTTTTCATCCTCTAAAATTAGTTTGATCGACAACAAAGTCAATGTTGGTTTCGCCTTCTTGTCGGCAAAGTGGTCACATGACTGTTTTTCTCCTTCACGCATTCGATAGCCGTCATGATCATTATCGTCTTCTCAAAAGAATGTATCATGGTTGCAGTCTACTTGATTCGAGATGACAGCAGGCACTTGAATTTTCTAGCCCGTTTGCCCGGTTGTAACGGGATTACTTCCTTTACGAAACACGATATCGGCCAAAGCAAACATGGTCAGCCCAGTTTGTCGATATTAGCGCAGTTAGATTTGACAAAGTTAGAATGGTGTGTTTAACTAAATTGTGTTTCAAACAGTAACGTCGTCAGCTGACAGGGATAGAACCAGGAGGAGAACTTCATGTCCATCTAGTTACAAGTGTTGTGAGCAAAAGGTCTGAAATTGTTCTCAGCCAGAAAATGAGGACCTGGTGGGCAACCTGTATCTTGGCTGACCCCGTGTACGACGGGCGTCCATATCAACGTTACATTTATAAACCCGAGACATGCGTGAGGCCGGGCACAGTGTGCTGCTGTTGCTGCAGTGTGGTGTTCACGTATCGATACAATCTAGTCTGATGATGGACGATTAACCAGGACTTAGAGACGCCCATAGCTGTTTAGGTTGCTCGCCTTGTAATACCTATGAACAGATGAAGAAGAACCGTTGTGAGCTGCTTATGACATGACTATGCGAGCACAAACAGACAAGCGGTACAAAGTGTAAACCAGTCGATGAATAAACTACAACCTAAATCCATCGATACAGGCCTCATGACGCAAGTGCAATAGGGATGGCCGTGTTGTACATCGAGTGGGTAATGATGCATTCACGATGTACTACACAACTTGACTCGTGAAATACGACTCGACATTGCCAGCATTGCAGTAACAACTGGTGGATGCGATGCAAAAAATACTAAATGTATGGAAAAGGAATTCATTGCGGCTTAGTTTACTGCACAAACTTGTTTTTTAGGTCATTCGCTTGCATCACACATTGTTTCTTATCGTTTCGAATACTACATGCACCCTGCTAGACTTTCTCCACTTTAACGTACAAAACACTTCCATTGCAGGTTAAATCGTACAACTACGGTCTGCAATTGCAGCTCTTTGATAATGGCCTTGATACATGACGGATCCTACGAAGCTTCTCCACGCAACACCGCTTGCTGTTCCTCGAAGGCGTCATACGTCTGCTGAAACAGCGGATGGAAAAATTCCTTCCACTCAGCGTACGGAATGCGCTTGTTCTTGGTGTTGGGAGTTGAGCCCCCACCAACGTCCTTGCCACCACGAAATTCGTGCCAGTCGCAGCCCACGTGGTGGCAAATGTTTTGGTACCCGTAACGATACTTCTCCTTCGGGAAAATCTCCACGATTGTAGTCATCGGTCGTGTCCAAAGTACGTTGACGAGACCAGCGCCGTGCATACTGACGATCATGTCGCTCTCGATGGTAGTCGTCATCTGTTCATGTAGCGTGAGGTTCACGTAATCGATCGAACGAAACTGCACGCTGAGATTGTTGTAATCCTTCCGCATGTTCCTCATCACCTCATTCTCGTTCCGCCATATGCGTTGCAGCTTACGTCCCGCGTACGGCCGACGAGTGATCACCGTCACATACATCGGCCGGATCCTCGTCACACCAAGCTCGCGTTCGACCTCCGGTGTTATATTAAAGGCGAGAAGAGACTGGGCACGGAACGACTTCAGCAATTCAGAGTCGTAGCACGACTCGTTGTGATCCACATGCTGAATCACGGGTCCTGAAAACTCAAACGGAGCGAGCAACACATCGCCGCGAAAATGCACGCGTTTACCGATCAGCGTCGCACCCTCAATGATCTCAAAGTTTGGTCCCAACATTTCTCGGTGTAAAGCGTCATACGGCGAAGGGTAGCCCCCGTCTAGATGAATCACACGCGTCTTCATAGTATCCCACTCCAGTGCCTTCAGTATAATCCACGCGTTATACGCGCTCGAGAGTTGGAAAAACGGGTTGTGGTCGTCGTGGCGTGCCACTAACACCACCGGATCTTCGAACACCACCGTCTCATGGCCATCCGGAGCTTTCGTTGGATGTTCAACAAAGTCCCACCTCGATCGACTTCTTCCAGGGAGTCTCTCCACCGAGCAAAACACCGGCTCTGGAATGTCTTTCTTGTCCGGCACTGACTTCAACAGATCCCGCCACATCATTTCTGCGATGCGTTCCTTCTCCCCCGGCAGCTTCTGGAAGTAGTTTGCATATTCATCGCACGCACAATTGATCAGCTCCATGTTGAAGTTGAACCTCGGGTCGTGATGAAAACCGTCGTCGGCTATCGACTTGATTGGAGCATGAATCGACACATTCACGAAGTCCAGCATGACGTTCTGCAACACGGTGCTATCGATACCTCCTCTCGTATGGAAACGTGACACCTTCGTCGCTTGAGTCGGACTTGCTGGCGCCTGAGCTGGATGGTCCCACCCTCCACTGGCGCAAAATGTTTTGGCTGATTTACGCACATCGTCAATGATCCCCACATCTTGTTCAGCGTAACACTCGTCCTTTGTCTTGTGACTTTCGTAAACATGAGGTGGTCTCCTACGTTGCGCTACCGAGCGATTGAGGTGCTTCAGCTGTTTCTCGCTCAGTTGCAGCTCTGACTCCGATGGTGACGTTATCACAACGTGACGACCGAAAGTCTCAGTTATCTCGCTTGATTTGTTGCTGGCGACGTCCGGCTCTAGAGTGTAGCCATCAGGCTTCTCCAGATGCTGCAGGCTATGTGCCGATTGGCTCAGATTCAAGCTGGTCGTCACGATGGACAAGTCCACGATTAGTGCCACTATTGAGGCGACGCCCAGCAGCACTACCACGAGTGTAAGTGTCGGTAGCTGACGCCGACAGGTGCTACAGAAGACGTTGGAAGAAGATACAACAAATGCTAGCGACGACTTTTCGTCGACTTTGGTCATGGCTGACACAATGTGAAATGGGTTCGGCGTCTATTTGGCTGGATGTTGGCGGCAGATGTGGCGTGATTGATTGAATTCAAAGCTGGATGGCAAATGAATGGGAGATTTAAACGGTCGCATCGTGCAGCGAAATGGAGACGAGGACTTCGTAAATTGTATCGAATTTGTGGACAGGACGGTGCGCCGTTTGTTCAGAGAGGTGGTACACATTGTTTACTTCATCAAAATCCGCGCGAGACCTAGAGCGTCTCTCTAGTTGTAGGAAAGTATCAAGGAATGGACAAATAGCTCCTTTCGTTACAATTCACAATATGTGAACAACTAAGCCGTTGCAAGCGTTTAAGTCTTGCCATCGATAGGTGCAAGATCGAAGATGTCGGTAGTAGCTTCACTCTTCTGGCTCGCAATTAGTGACTGTGTGCAAGGCGAAGGCCAAGCTTTGTAAATCGTACTTATTGCTCCGTCCGTCGGTCTGCCTGCCTGTATATAAACAACGCTGGGAGTCCCATAAACGTCATACGAAGTCCGTTTGTTAGTCTTTTACCTCCTGTGTATGTGAACAGCACCTGGTGTACCTTGCACGTCGTACTAAGTGCATTTTAGCCTGCCCCCCTCGTTGTATGCGTCTGTAAGTAGCGCTAGGTCTACCTTACACGTCGTACTGAGCGATATTTAGCATTCATCCCCTCATCATTTTTCAAAGGCATTGTTGAGATCTCAATGAGTGAATATATCAGTGATCGAGTGCAAGGTACGTTAATGTACAGAACTTGATTCAGTTCTCCAAACTGGATGACACACATCAAAGAGCGGGAGGCAGAGATTGCTCCTCTATCTTAGATGTTATCTCCTACGTTAGCGATATCCATTACTCAACCACCCCGTTCATAACAGTCATAGGTATATGGTCAGTCAAATTAGGATAATGAAGCAATATAGTAGTTAACCCTGCATGTTGCTGACACCCGGAAACACGTACATACACTTACTGTAACGGGGTGAATCGTTACATAACAATTTATAAGAAATTGTTAATAGAATATAACTATAAGAGTTATATTCTCAGAATATTGTCATAAGGACAATATTCTGTAGCACTTCCAAGTAGTTCCTAATTGGTTGATATAGGCCATTATATCAACCAACGAAGACGCGCCACGACAGACGCACGCAATGAGTGGTGAGCAGATAACTGATTTACACATTTGTATTTAGACATAGTTAGATGAAGATAAATAGTGATTTATTGCAGACATTAACTATTATAAATACAGTTCTACTTTTTACTCTAACCGAGTACTCGCTTCTTCTTACCGTCTTCCTCTGCACGTACGAGTGTACGTGAAGCTACGAGGCACCGCCTTATTCTGTTATCAGAATAAGTAGCTTGTACTGTCACCAGTACAAGCTTCAGGGTGCCCCGTTACACTTACAATAAATTTGTAGAATGTTTCGATATCAAAACCAGTCAAAACTAACATCCTTGCTCTCCCCGAGACACTTGCACATGATTCTCTTACTATGGCATAGTCTGCTATAAAAGAACACGCAACATCAGGGGTAAATAGCATGTTATGAAGCATACCAGAATGCTTGGCAACAGAAAGGGATGCAATATCAAGGTAGTGCTCACATCAAACGCTCCCCATCTTGAGTAGTGTCCCAAGACTGTACGCGAGGCCAAGTCGGATCAATGGCTGCCCTTTAAGCGTCAACGTTCTGATCGAGAGAATTAACGGTATGTTGAAGGCACCATTGCCGACCACTTCCACGAGGCGTAGACTCATTCGTATGGGCGCCGGGTGTGCTCTCACCGAAACGACATCAATATGTATCAGCCCGAATACGTTCACTGGTATGGAGCAGCCGGACCACCACCACGGGTCAACGGAATGAAGTCGTTGTGCCAATAGGCCAAGATGTTCGCAAGATGGGGCTCAGGGACAGGACAAGGTGCCAGATGGCCGGCATCCAGTTTAGGCTCTTCTGGATATCCTTTGTTATATTAGATTTCACTAACTTACAGATCGGTATGAGCCAAACTCTGATTCATCTGCCACTTATTTTCCTTTGTGCCCGTGCGATCTGCCAGTTATTTTGTGTAGATGAAGCGTCGCGACTGTATGAGCAAAATCAATCATCAAAATAGATTTGGAAGTAGTTTAACGTATCAAACTATGTCAAAATTGTTGAGAATACGCCGCTTCGTGCAGTCGTTTCATGTTGGGTTCATGGTGATGATTTCTGTGTCAGGGTGTTTCATGGTGGTTATTACGGAAGAAGGTTATGGATCGCGGTTACATGATGAGATCACAGGATGTTGTTACATTAAGGCTTAGACTTAGCTAAGGGTAGTGAACTAAGGACCTTAAATATATTCACTTCGGCTTTTACATCCAACTACCCCAACAGGTTAACAGCCGCAACTCGGACAGCGGCGTCAAGACCAAGAACGCCTCGCCTCGCACATGATGAGTACCAAGCGCGCCGAAGTCCTCCTAGGAAGTGGAAATTATTTCCATTGGAAGTTCAATATGAGGATGTCGCTCGCCAGAAAAGGACTGCTGGCGCACGTGGAGGTGGTCAAGGCGGAGAGTGAGATAACGGAAGCTTGGTTAGTAAATGACGCAAAGGCTCTCGGCATCATCGCGCAGGGTGTGGAACTACAACACCAGACAAAGATCCGTTCGTAGACGCGTGCTATTCAAGCGTGGGTAACACTTAGGGAGTTCTACAATCGCACTACACTCCACAATCGGGTCACGATGACACGGCGCCTCCACGAATTCAAGATGGATGCTGGAACGGCCATGGCAAAGCATTTGGACGCTTTCGACGAGCTCGTTGTCGGTCTTCAGACGCTTGGAGAGCCCGTCGACGAGGCACGGCAGCTAGTAGTGCTGCTGAGCAGCCTTCCAGCCGAATACGAGCTGATATCGTCGATCATCGAGAACGTCAAGGACATCACGCTCATCGAGGTGAAAGAGAAGCTGTTGAAGGAGTGTGAACGGTTGGAGAAGAAAGACACGACTTCGGAACGAGCATTTAAGGTCAACGCTAGACGTTTCAAGGGCAACAAGAGGAGTGGTCGCAAGTGGAGCGATCAGAAGAAGAACTCTAGTGGTTTCCAAGGCAAGTGTTTCAAGTGCAACAAAGTTGGGCACATGAAGCGGGACTGTCAAGAGGGAACAACAGACGGCGATGCGGTATTTGTTGTGAGCACAGAACGTGTAAACGGATGGTTGATCGACAGCGGCGCGACCGCCCACATGACCCCGCACCGTTCCGATCTGTTCGAGTATGAGAACGTGAATGGTGGCATCGAAGTAACAATCGCTGACGGAAAGAAGCTGCAGGTCACTGGACGTGGTACGGTACGCTTGCTTGGACTGGACGGTAAACGGATTAAGATGGTTTAAGTTCTTCACATACCGGGCCTCGATCGGCGTCTGTTGTCAGTGGGGAAGCTCGCGGATCGTGGACTGAACGTGGAGTTTCAGCGTTCCTCATGTGTTATATGGGGAGCGGCTAGCGCAATTGCGAAGGGTAAGAAGGTCGGCAAGGCTTACATGTAAGACTGTGAACAAGAAGAAGCTCGGTTCGTCCAGTACGCCGAGGCTGACAGCAAGTGGGAGCTTTGGCACGCTCGCATGGGGCATCCCAACCAGGATGCTCTGGATAAGACAAGGCATGCCACGAACGGTATTCCGGCTGTTGGTCAACCGCCCCAGTCTTTGTGCGGCGGATGCATGAAGGGGAAGCAAACGGTGGCTAAATTTCCGCATTGTTCCAGCTCGAAGACGTCGCGCGTTCTTGAGCTCGTCCACACGGATATGATGGGACCAATGAATAATCCTTCGAAAGGTGGTGCCAAGTATGTCCTGACGTTCGTGGACGACTACTCGCGCTACGTTGTGGCCTATTTCTTGAAAAAGAAGAGCGAGGTGGCCATTAAGCTTAGAGAGTTCATGACTTTCTATGAGAATCAATGGGGAGAGCGCATGAAGTGTTTACGATCGGATAACGGAACGGAGTTTGTCAACCAAGAGATGACGAAGATATGTATGCTGAACGGTATCGTGCACCAACGGACTGTCCCGTATAGCCCTCAGCAGAATGGAGTGGCAGAACGGATGAACCGAACTATCATGGAGAGATCTCGAAGTATGCTATACTACAAGGGCGTTCCAATGGAGTGGTGGGCTGAAGCAGTTAGTACTGCGGTATATCTAATCAACCGTTCCACGAACACGCACAACGCAACCGTAACACCGTTTGAGCTAGGTTTCAAAGTGAAACCTACGCTAGATCACCTACGCGTATTTGGTTCTCGCGGGTACGCTCACATTGACGAAGCGAAGAGGACGAAGCTTGAACCTAAGAGCTTTAGATGTCTGCTGCTCGGATACCCAGAAAACGTCAAGGGTTACCGTGTCTATGACTTGGACGCTTCCAAGGTCAAAGTTTCTCGCTCGGTGAAATTGGACGAGCGTGAGATAGATGGTATTTACGATACACTACCTGCTCAGATTGAAACAGTTATTCATGTTAGCACAGACGCCGATGATGAAGTCACGCTCGCACCAGTGGAACTTCAACCCGTCGAAGCGAAACCCATGGAAGGCGTTGAGAACGACGCACCGGATGTAGAGATGGAGAGCATGCAACCGATACAGGACGCTATACCGCCGCTGCTGATGCCACAAGAACGGTCAGCTCCCACTGGATTTGAGTTGGAACCGTACCGTGGACCACCGACTATCTTCGAGGACGATCAAGTGGTGTTCCATACCCCTAGAGACCGTTTTAGAAGTTCCCGGGAACCAGTCTTCCTTCTTGAAGAGGGAACGGACGCAGAGGAAGAACGGAAGTCGGAAGGAAGAGATGGACCGTCCTATCCGAAGCGTGCCAGGATCGATGAAGACGGCCTTATTGCTGAAGCCGTCCTCGCGTACGCAGCAAGCATTGACACAGTGGATCTTCCTACAACATACGCTCAGAACTATGTGTGCCAGCTGAACAAGGCCATATATGGACTGAAGCAAGCTGCAAGTGCCTGGAACAAGACCATTCATCGGGTATTTCTTGGGTACGGATTCAAGAGCTGTGGTGCGGACCAGTGCGTCTATGTCAAGCGTTCCAAGAGCAATTTCATTTACGTCTGTCTTTACGTAGATGATATGATCATTGCGGCGAAGACTAGTGATGAAATTGATGACGTGCAAAACGCACTCAAGAGTGTCTTTAAGATGAAGGAGCTTGGACCGGCGAAATTTATCCTGGGAATGGAGATCGACCATAACATGATTGCTGGAACGCTTATGATTAAGCAAACGCGATACATCGATGATGTGGCGAAACGGTTCGGGCAAGAGAACGCTAAGTCGGTTGACAACCCGTGTGCAACTGGTCTTAAGTTGTCAAAGTCGCAATCGCCAGCAACGGATGAAGAGCGAAGAAAGATGCAATCGAGACCGTACCGCTCCTTAATTGGATGCCTACTGTATATCACGACGTGTACTCGCCCGGACATTTCATTCGTGGTAACGCAACTTTCTCGTTTCCTGGAGAATCCCGGGGCGCAGCATTGGAACGCTTCTATACGTGTTCTACGCTACTTAAAGACGACTCGCCAGCACGGGATCATCTACAAAGGTGGTACTGGCAGCGTCACAGCTGAAGCCTACTCGGATGCGGACTGGGGTTCCAACCTCGACGACAGGCGATCTGTCTCGGGGGTTATGATCGTGATTGGGAACGCTCCGGCGGTGTTCAAATCTAAGTTCCAACGAACGGTTGCCCTCAGCTCAGCGGAAGCTGAGTATATGGCTTTAAGCCTATGCGTTCAGGAAGTGCTATGGACGCGTGCGATACTGACGGACATGGGAATGGTACAAATGAACGCTACCCAGATATGGGAGGACAATCAAGGAGCGATTGCTTTGGCCCAAAACGCTGGTTATCATGCTCGGACCAAGCATGTGGACATCCGTCATCACTTCATCAGAGAGACGATCGAAGACGGGACGGTTGCGGTAGCGTATGTGGACACCAAACATCAATTGGCCGACATACTGACCAAGGCGCTAGGATCCAAGACGTTCAAGTTCCTGCGCGATGCAAACAGTATCCAGTGCAAAGAAACCAAGCAGTAGCGGCGAGTGGGAGTGTTGAGAATACGCCGCTTCGTGCAGTCGTTTCATGTTGGGTTCATGGTGATGATTTCTGTGTCAGGGTGTTTCATGGTGGTTATTACGGAAGAAGGTTATGGATCGCGGTTGTAACGGGGCACCCTGAAGCTTGTACTGGTGACAGTACAAGCTACTTATTCTGATAACAGAATAAGTCGGTGCCTCGTAACTTCACGTACACTCGTACGTGCAGAGGAAGACGGTAAGAAGAAGCGAGTACTCGGTTAGAGTAAAAAGTAGAACAGTATTTATAATAGTTAATGTCTGCAATAAATCACTATTTATCTTCATCTAACTATGTCTAAATACAAATGTGTAAATCAGTTATCTGCTCACCACTCATTGCGTGCGTCTGTCGTGGCGCGTCTTCGTTGGTTGATATAATGGCCTATATCAACCAATTAGGAACTACTTGGAAGTGCTACAGAATATTGTCCTTATGACAATATTCTGAGAATATAACTCTTATAGTTATATTCTATTAACAATTTCTTATAAATTGTTATGTAACGATTCACCCCGTTACATCACCCCCCTTAACCATCAGTCACTTTAGTGACTGATTGACTAAATGGATACTCGTCCCAAATCATTTGGGACGGGGTTTCACACTTGTTGGTCCGCGTCCACTTTCCAACATCTCATCGCATGGTAAACAAGCCCATGCGATGCGCGAGCAAGGCCGCCGAGAGCGCGTCTGCACGTCTCTGTGCGGACGCCGAAGCAGAAACTACAGCAACTGATGTCCCATCGGTTGCTGAATCGGCTCAGCCTGTATCACCTGGTGATGCAGGCGCTGGTCATGAAGACACTCGTGTCTTCACAGAGTACGAGCTCGGTGTCTCGTACTCTCCTGATACGGATGACGGATCCGTATCGACGGCAATTGAATCCAAGCCGCCTGCCAAGCGTGGCATGGACGATGCTTTGCGTCGCAGCATCTTTGGTTCATCTGATGAGTCAGATGAACCATCGCCGAAGCGAAGGCGCTCGAGGTCGCGAGACTCGGGCGCTAATAGTGGTGTCGTTTCTCCAATGGACACCACTTCACAGCGAGGTGCCAGTACTTCTGTCGGCACGTCGCAGGAAGAGCGGGACCGCAATGTGTTGCGTCTCGCTCCAGAAAAGAAGGCATGGATGCCTCCTAAATCTGTCATGGATCACTTGTCGGCGACGACGAGTGATCGTTATCGAACACGATTGTTCGATTCGTCGAGGATTCATCACCTTGACCCCAGCGCGAAGGACTATCGCGCTGAACATGAGTTCTTCATCGATGCTTTCTTCAGACATCGATGGTACAGTGGGAATCACAAACGTGATGGTCCCTCACTACTTCAGGCGTGGAACGCCTACATCCATAATCTCGAGGATGTAGGTCGTGACGCTTGGAACGACAAACTTATCAAAGCTCGTGATAAGTTTGAAAAGCGAACCCCGACAGGTGCACGCTACAAGCTGCATCGTCTGTCAAGGGAGAAATGATTACCCTGCCTTTCTTGGGGAGACTCGTGCCCATGTTGTGTGAACAACTCTGCACGAGCACCTAAGGAGGCTTACCTCCTTACCAGCCCGTGGTGGCGCGTACGTGTCTCTACTGAGATGTACGAAGGGATTGACAACCTGAAATCCCTTTACGACCGTGCCGGGAAGACTTTCTCCGGCGGTCCTTCTGCGGCACAGGATGTGTCGCGTCGTACTGCTCGACCAGACCCAGTACGTCAACCATCAATTGGGAGCGGGGCTCCCAAGAATCCCAGGACGGGGGATAGCCGCGCCACCGGACGAGGTAACTCGTCCGACGTCCGTTCACGTCGCGGTGGTTCAACAGCTGCTCTACTAGACAGCGCTGGCCACCGCGAGAGTCCTCTAATGGAGGTGGAGGAGGAGGAAAGACGCTCTCCACACGATCATGTGGATCGGTGTGTTCCCGAGAGCTTCTTTGATCGCGTAACGCAAGGGTTACGCGACGATCTCGAGCATGAGCGGAATAGGCGTCTCCAGATGGTGGACACTGCCTCGAAGCATCGAGCTGAGTTTGCCTTTGCTCAGCTTGAGAACGAGAGATCTCTGACATCTCTTCGTGACGAGCTAAGGGTAGCTCGTGGGATTGTTGATCGGTCTCGGGCTGAGATAACTGCTCTTCAGACCCTTGTTGATGCCCACCATCGGGAGCACAAGGCTCTCTGCGAGATGCTTGAGCGCAAGGGCGTTCTTCATCGGAAGAAGCAGCGTACTGATGGTACGGCTTAAGCCGACCAACGTAAAACGTGGGATGCGTTCGCATCTTACGTGGTAACTCGATCGTGTATGCATTGCCTAGGCGGTGCAATACACGAAATGGGCCAATGTACTTGGGTAGTAGTTTACTGCTACCCAAGTTAGTCACTACATGTTTTGGTAGATTAACCGTAGAAAGTAGGACTAAGTCACCTTTATTAAATAAAAGAGTGTTTGCCCTTCCATTCTTGTCAGCGTTTTGCTTTAGCTTATCCACCGCTTCGGCGATGGAGTCTTGCACAAAACGGACTACCGTTTCACGAGCCAGTATGAACTCATCTGATGACTCGTTAGCTTCAGTGTGCTGTGAGCGCACTGCAGCGACAACAACCTTTTCTTCAGTGAGGGCTTCCGCACTCTCACTGGCATCATCTTCTTCGATATCGATGTTATCGATATCGGCATCAAACGCAATGACTTCTTCGTCAGAGCGTGATGAGCGTGAACCAAATCGGTTTTTGCTCGCGCGAGTCCCTCCCCCCCTTAAACCAGAGTTACACTCTAGTAAGGTGGGTACACGCGGATGGCGCAAGCCATTCACGTAAAACGGTGTATGTGTCGTGGACGCATGCACCGAGTTGTTGATGGCAAACTCTACCATCGGCAAAAACTCACTCCAACTCTTAAAGGAGTGTACGTATCCTCGAAGTATCTCTTCAAGGACACGATTGGCACGTTCCGTCTGACCATCTGACTCTGGATGATCAGATGTTGACATCTTCAAGCGCGTTCCGAGTGATTTGAACACGGAACGCCAGAAATCAGCAGTGAATCGTGGATCTCTGTCTGATACGAGTTCACGGGGCAACCCATGAAGTCGGAAGATGGTGTCAATAAAGACACAAGCACAGCCACTTGCCGTGATTGTCTCTGGTACAGCCACAAGGTGTACCATTTTGCTGAATCTGTCAACAAATACGAGAATACCCGTATTCCCGCGTGCGTCTTTGGGTAACCCGAAGACGAAATCCATTGAGATGGATTCCCAGCACTCAGCCGGAACCGGTAGAGGCTGTAAAGGTGCACGCAGTGAAGGACTTGACTTCACTCGTTGGCAGACTTCGCATGCGCGAACATACTTTCGCACAAACTGATACTGGCGGGGCCAGTAAAAGTCTCGACTTACCGTGAGATATGTTTTCTCTCGGCCACGATGTCCTCCTATAGGAGCATCGTGATACTCGAACATGATCCGCAAACGCAGATCAGTATCATCTGGAATGACAACACGTGGTGTGTCACCAGAAACGGCTGTATAGTACAGTAAACCGTTACGAGTAGTGTATCGATCTGATGCAGATCGATACGCAGAACGACAATCGTTTCAACGATTCTCGAGATGGTTGGGAGAGATGTGACAACAACTTCACTATCTCACCATCTTGGGCGTATGCCCGCCTCACATCATCATACAACGTTGTAGATGGAACTGAGGACGTCATAACCGCAACAGTGACTGTCTCACTGTTGGGTTTCGCGACTGTTTCAAAGTCGGGACGACGTGAGAGTGCATCAGCGACGACATTAAGTCGTCCTGGTTTGTACTCGACCGTAAAGTTGTATTCTGCAAAGAATGACAACCACCGCGCCATTCGTTGTGAAAGGTGCGGGCTGTTCACTGCCGTGCGTAAGGACGCATGGTCAGTGTAAACAACGAAGGGTCTATCTCCTAATAGATAGACTCTGAACTTCGCGAGTGCATACTTCATGGCAAGGAGTTCCTTGTCATGCACTGGATAGTTCCGCTCAGCTGGTTGCAGCTGACGCGACTGATAGCAGACGACGCGTTCAACGCCTTCAAGGTCGTACTGCATTAATGCACAGCCGATTGCGAAATCGCTGGCATCACAGACCACATGAAATGGCCTGTCCTGATCGGCTATTGCTAGGACTGGGGATTGTATCAAGCTCTGCTTGATACCCTCAAAGGGCGTTGACATTCAGCGTTCCATAACCACCTCTCGTTCTTTTTCAACAAACGAGAGAGGTGTACAGTCATCTCGGCGTAATTGCGTGAATACTTATGCAAATACGCCGCTAGCCAAGGAATTTTCGAAGACCTTTGACATCGACCGGCACGGGCCAGTCGGTGATCGCCTTGATCTTTTCGGGATCAGGACGTACACCGTTCTTACCAACGATGCACCCAAGAAGTGGTATTTCGCTTGCTGCAAATATACACTTCTTGAGGTTTGCATACAATTGATGCTTTCGCATGATTGTAAGAACTTGTCGGACGTGGTACTTGTGAACCTCAACGTCCGACTTTCCATCCATAGCTCGACTATGGATGAATACGTCATCGAAATAACTCGGCGCGAATTCTCGTACTGGCCTCAACAGATGTGATACACACCTGTTGAACGTGGCAGGGGCATTACTGAGCCCTTGTGGCATTACTAGCCATTCCCAGAGCATGCCGCTAGGCGTGCTAACTGCGGTATAGGGTATATCCCGTTCCCGCATTAGGATTTGATAGAAGCCATCCATCAAATCCATGGACGAAAAAGATGGTACTCTTTGACATACCATCAATGATTACGTCCTTCCTCGGTATCGGCGTCTGAGCCGGTACCGTTGCAGCGTTCAATTTGTTAAACGCGTGCACTATCCGCCACCCTCCTGTTGCTTTTCGCACACAGAAGGTCGGAGAGCTATGTGGGGAAGTTGATTCCCTCACATGGCCCGCTGCTAAACGATCGGCAAAGAACTTGTCGATCGCAAGTACTGTTCACGAGGCAGTGGCCACTGCTTCATGACACAGTACTTCGAGCCTGGTTTAAGCTCGACTTCGTGTCGAATACCTTTATCCTTCGGTAATTCGCACGGAACAGTTTCAGGGAATACATCCTTGAATTCAACCAAATCTTCATAGAGAGGATTTTCCTTGAGCGATTCCCATGATTGGGACTCATATCGCTCAATTCGTGTCTTTTCATCTAGGGCACTCTCGTCCATAGATGAACTACTGAAACTCTCTCGTTCTCAGTAAACACTGTTGCTGACCTTATGTCGGTTACATACTCGTCTTCAGCGACGAGTATGCAGATCTGCTTGACTTTGCCACTACGCAGATCACGCAAGAATCTTTTATGTTCGAGCGTTGGCAACTGAGTGATCTCCGAAGTTAACTTCGGAGGCGCAATCAGATCAAGTGTATAAGCGCCTACACATGATCCGTTATTGACTATGACATTCAATGTCTCTGTCATTTCCTGGGGACTTATTCCCTCAGGCTTCGAAGGACTTATTCCTTCGTCTTCCCGAGGACTTATTCCCGCGGGTTTCGGGGAACTTATTTCCGCCGTATTTGTAATCTTGGGACTTATTCCCTTTACTTCCTCTAGCTGGGGTTGCGCAACCACAGCGAGATCCTCTACGAAAGACTCTCCAGTCGATCTAGGATTATCGTTTCGCTTAACCTGAGCGATCGATTGTTTCTCTTCTAGATGTTCCCCTCTAGGGATACATCTTTGTCCCAGTCCACCCGACTTATTCGAGTGGTGGACCTTCGGCGCAGCCTGTGTTTCCTCACAGCCGCCGGAACTTTGCTCCGAAGTGTAACCGTTTGGTACACTAAGGTTTTGTGCAGTCGTACTAACGACCGTACCACAAGTGAGGCCATCGCACTCACTCGTAGTACATCCACACGCTTGTGGACGCTCCAAAACGTTCATCAGATGGCCATCTGATGAACAAGCGGCAGAGCATCGTTACTGTCCGATGTTGCCAGTTTACCCGTGGTTCGTACCTTCTGAGCCACGGTATTCCAGGATGACATCAAATTTGTCATCCAAATCCAATACGATAAAGTCATCGTCGTATTGGGTATCTTCTAGCGTATAGTGAATCTTCACTATACGCTTCATGATTGGTTACGGATGCGCCTGTCGCAAGACGTACCGTCATCCTCGTAGGAGGTGTGTCACATTCACTGAATTTAAAGTGACCATCTTCTAGCGATTGGCGTCGCACAAAATTGTTGGACGCCCCACAATCGACTAGAGCTCGAAGGGACAACTTATTCGTCACTTCGAGTTTCAAGGTAATGAGTGAGATCTCATTACCTAGAGCAGCAACGCACAATGTCTGTGTGTTGGGAGCAACCTTCATCAAGAGGCCTACAAATTCTCTTGACGTTGCTGGATCAGTAGGGTGCTCCGCACCTACTGATCCTGTCCGTTTTTTGACGGTCCATCCCGTTGTTGCGTCTTTGCACCAACTGCGGACCCTCGTCCCTGCCCCTTTCTCATGGGTGGACGGTCACTACGCCCAGTGTCGCGAGACACTGGACGAGGGGCACTACACTCGTAAGCGTAGTGTCCTGTCTTTTGACATCTGTTGCATCTCTGCAACTTCTTGTAGCCTGTAGAGCGAGCCTTCTCGCTCTCTACATAACAGAGTTCCATCGGCTCTGGACCTCCGTTGTCATATCGTCTCGGTTGACGATATGATGTCGAGCTGGCGCGAGCCTGTCTCAGACTGAAGTCTTCCTGCTCCGCAATTGAAATGGCTTGTTCTAGTGAATCTAGTTCAAGCCGGAACAGGTGAGTCTTGACGGGACCATCCGCAAGACCCTGCATGAACACCGAAACCAACGTGTGTTCATCCACCGGATTGGAACTTATACAACTCGTGAGATGTCGTATATGTTGAGCGTAAGCGTGCACATCACGCTTACCCTGCTTGAGCTTCAAGAGTTCGGTTCGAGCTCTGAACTCAGCTCTAGGCGGTTCAAACGTTTGTCTGAGCCGCGACTTGAAGACTTCCAACGACCCAAACGCATATGGGTCGTGCAGCTTGAGCCCCAGTGCCCAAGTCTTGGCACGTCCTGCCAGATTTGACTGGGCAAATGCAACTTGCATATCCCCGTCGTCGATGCGACGCGCCCTTATGGCGTCATCCAATTCGACGAACCATCTCAAGAGGGAGTCTTCTTCGACCCCCTATACTTTGAGATGTCAATCTTCAAAGTCTCGGGCCGACGCGAGTGCATCGACCCGCCAGCAGCAGCCTGCTGCTGTCTCAACAGTTCAAACTGTTGAGCACCTTGTTCTCTCAACAACTCTGCTTGTTGAGAACCTTGTTGGTGAAGCAAGGCTACTTTCTCGCGTTCTGCGTCAAGTTCATTTTGAATGAACTTGGCGATAGTAGCATGTTGGGCATCTCTATTGAGAGCCTCTAGCATGACGCTAACAGCATGGATGCCCATGGTCGAACCCATTCGTTCAACCGCATCCCATTCGACATCGCTCAAATGGGAGTAGCCGTCACGCGTAGCGTGAAAGCTTTGGTCATCTTCATCATCCAACATATTCATGTTGGATGTGAACGCGGTCCTTGGACGGACTACGAAGTGCTACCAGGTGTAACGGGGCACCCTGAAGCTTGTACTGGTGACAGTACAAGCTACTTATTCTGATAACAGAATAAGGCGGTGCCTCGTAACTTCACGTACACTCGTACGTGCAGAGGAAGACGGTAAGAAGAAGCGGGTACTCGGTTAGAGTAAAAAGTAGAACAGTATTTATAATAGTTAATGTCTGCAATAAATCACTATTTATCTTCATCTAACTATGTCTAAATACAAATGTGTAAATCAGTTATCTGCTCACCACTCATTGCGTGCGTCTGTCGTGGCGCGTCTTCGTTGGTTGATATAATGGCCTATATCAACCAATTAGGAACTACTTGGAAGTGCTACAGAATATTGTCCTTATGACAATATTCTGAGAATATAACTCTTATAGTTATATTCTATTAACAATTTCTTATAAATTGTTATGTAACGATTCACCCCGTTACAGCGGTTACATGATGAGATCACAGGATGTTGTTACATTAAGGCTTAGACTTAGCTAAGGGTAGTGAACTAAGGACCTTAAATATATTCACTTCGGCTTTTACATCCAACTACCCCAACAAAAATGTACACAGCACGTAATCATCAACTTCTTACCTTTGTTCGAATCATTTAAGAAGAGAACGTCTCCAGCAACATCTTCATTAACAGACGAGTCATAGCGATTGCTCTTACATCAGATGATAGTTCACCATCCATTACACTCCCCCTCAATTGCTAATCTCTGGACCCTCAACAATCCCACTTAGCTTGACCAACTTGGTGAACTGCGGCGTAGGGAGTGACTTTGTCACAAAGCCCACAAGTTGTTTAGCAGTAGGCACGTACTTTATCTTGATCACAACATTTTGAACTGCGTCTCGCACAAGTGACAACGTAGGTCAATACGCGTCGCTCGCGACTGGTATCCACCATGTTCTGCTATCGATATTGCGGCTCCGTTATCAACATTCATGACGGTAGCAGGTAGCTGGATCGCACCCAGTTTCTAAATTGAGTGATGAGGCCACATTAATTTTTTGCGCCGCGAGAGATAAATCCATTTATTAGACTTTGGCAGAGTAAAAGAGTGACGATCATTTGCCACGTAGAACTGTAGATGGCACGAGCACTGCACAGAGTCACTAGAAATTGGACGTGGATCGACACGTTGACAAATCGCTACCCCAATTCGCATCAGCAAAGCAGTGGGCACGAATCCTGCTCGTCACCACGTTTGTAGCAAATACCGAGCCTCTGTGTCCCCTTTAAATAACGAAGCACATGCACTGCAGCCTTCATGAGTTCTTGTGTCGACGGCTTAAGGTGCTAGGATAACTCATACTTGACACACTGGTGTCAGGACGTGACGTACTAGATATGTAGAGCAGGGACCCAATAAATTCACGATTCTTCTTGCTTTCTGTCTTTTCACCGCCAGTAAAATCACTCATTTCCTGACACAAAACATTCGGGATACGAGTGGAAAACGCTGAAAACTGACGAAAGCGTTCAGCAAGTCGCTCGATAAACTGCGACTGACAGATGTGAAGAAAACCACGTTTCGGATTCTAATTCCCCTCCTTGCCAAGAGTATCTAGGCGAGATGACGATGGATCGAAAACTGGATCAACCACTTGGTCCGAAGTAACATCATCAGTATTGTTCGCGTCGTCTACTTCCATGCCATCGCCTTCATCGGTTGTTTGCTTGGTCGACATACACACAGCCGCGCGATCCAAAAACACGCATGTGTCCGAGCGACGGTTTGGTCTTCCACAAAAATTCGTGAGGCGTAGTACCATGACGCGTCAAATTTGAAAGACGGTTTTGAGTGCATGTAGCCGTCATTATCGCTTTACCCCACCATTCTTTGGGCAAATGCTATCAGTACAGCATCGAACGCGCCATTTTGGCAAGCGAACGATTGGTACTTACTGCAAGACCGTTTTGCTGGGGCGAGTACGGTGCACTAGTTTGGTGTCAAATTCCGTATTTCGTACAGGAATTGTCGACCTTCTTGCTGCAGTATTCGCCACCATTGTCACTCCAAATGCAGCGTATACGAGCATTCAACTGCGACTCCATGAATGTCTTGTACACCTTGACCTTCCTCAGTATATCGATCTTCATCTTAACCAGGTAGACTTGAACGTAACGGGACCAGTCATTAATATAAACGACAATGTACCAACCACCACCCTTGGAAGCATACTCAATTGGTCCCATCAAGTCGCTGTGAAACACCTCTAGTGGCGAGCTCGTCTTCACCACACTTCCAAATGTTCTTGCTTCTTTCAGAACACACACATTGCCACATGCACATCTCTCACATGGGCCTTCTGACGATGCAACCAATGGAAGTTGCGAAACATCTTGCGCTATCTTGTTAATGCTGCTATGCAATCATGCGCAACATAGCCAAGTCTTGCATGCCACAACGTCGACTCATCCAAGAAAGGCTTCACCGCATTCGCTTCATTTTTGCTGACATTGCTGTACCTTGATAAGTTCAGCACATACAGCCTTCCCGAACGATGTCCACTGGCCATCACTCGTCTTTCATTTAAAATAAAGCACCGCTCTTCTCCAAAGCGAACCTATGCTCCGCGCTCTGCGAGCGCCGATACCGATAGTAGCTTACGGTTCAAGCCCAGTATGTATAGAACGTTGTTGACGATCACAGTCCTGTCTCTCTCTCTCTCTCGAGTGTCGGGTCGATCGATCTCGTGCTACATACAGGCAAGCGATCCCCATCAGCCACAAACACCTCGAAGCCATCTCTCATTGACCGGAAGGTAGACAACAATTTATCACGATCAAATGCCATGTGGATGCTGGCCCCACTATCCAGCGGCAACGTCTTTTACAAATCTTTGCCACTCGCGATTGAAAACACGAAGGCTCTTGTCGCGCCTCTCTTCTTTGGGCATTGATCACTTTGTTACCCACTTCATCAAACTTGTACCATCAACCTGTATATTCGCGTGCAGGTCAGTGCACCTGTTCTTCTTGTCGCTCACCTTGATCATTCTAGTTTCTTGCGACGGCCACGCATTACATTACAGCGCCCTCACGACTTTCCTCTCGAGGCCTCAATCTGAAATGCAGTCCGGAGCAGCTCAATCGCTTGGTCGTGCAACGTACGAGACCACCTCATGTTTACGAAAGTCACAAGACAAAGGACGAGTGTTACGCTGAACAAGATGTAGGGATCATTGCCGATGTGCGTAAATCAGCCAAAACCTTTTGCGCCAGTGGAGGGTGGGACCATCCAGCTCAAGCGCCAGCAAGTCCGACTCAAGCGACGAAGGTGTCACGTTTCCATACGAGAGGAGGTATCGATAGCACCGTGTTGCAGAACGTCATGCTGGACTTCGTGAATGTATCGATTCATGCTCCGATCAAGTCGATAGCCGACGACGGTTTTCATCACGACCCGAGGTTCAATTTCAACATGGAGCTGATCAGTTGTGCGTGCGATGAATATGCAAACTACTTCCAGAAGCTGCCGGGGGAGAAGGAACGCATCGCAGAAATGATGTGGCGGGATCTGTTGAAGTCAGTGCCGGACAAGAAAGACATTCCAGAGCCGGTGTTTTGCTCGGTGGAGAGACTCCCTGGAAGAAGTCGATCGAGGTGGGACTTTGTTGAACATCCAACGAAAGCTCCGGATGGACATGAGACGGTGGTGTTCGAAGATCCGGTGGTGTTAGTGGCACGCCACGACGACCACAACCCGTTTTTCCAACTCTCGAGCGCGTATAACGCGTGGATTATACTGAAGGCACTGGAGTGGGATACTATGAAGACGCGTGTGATTCATCTAGACGGGGGCTACCCTTCGCTGTATGACGCTTTACACCGAGAAATGTTGGGACCAAACTTTGAGATCATTGAGGGTGCGACGCTGATCGGTAAACGCGTGCATTTTCGCGGCGATGTGTTGCTCGCTCCGTTTGAGTTTTCAGGACCCGTGATTCAGCATGTGGATCACAACGAGTCGTGCTACGACTCCGAATTGCTGAAGACGTTCCGTGCCCAGTCTCTTCTCGCCTTTAATATAACACCGGAGGTCGAACGCGAGCTTGGTGTGACGAGGATCCGGCCGATGTATGTGACGGTGATCACTCGTCAGCCGTACGCGGGACGTAAGCTGCAGCGCATGTGGTTGAACGAGAATGAGGTGATGAGGAACATGCGGAAGGATTACAACAATCTCAGCGTGCAGTTTCGTTCGATCGATTACGTGAAGCTCACGCTACATGAACAGATGACGACTACCATCGAGAGCGACATGATCGTCAGTATGCACGGCGCTGGTCTCGTCAACGTACTTTGGACACGGCCGATGACTACAATCGTGGAGATTTTCCCGAAGGAGAAGTATCGTTACGGGTACCAAAACATTTGCCACCACGTGGGCTGCGCCTGGCACGAATTTCGTGGTGGCGAGGACGTTGGTGGGGGCTCAACTCCCAACACCAAGAACAAGCGCATTCCGTACGCTGAGTGGAAGGAATTTTTCCATCCGCTGTTTCAGCAGACGTATGACGCCTTCGAGGAACAGCAAGCGGTGTTGCGTGGAGAAGCTTCGTAGAATCCGTCATGTATCAAGGCCATTATCAAAGAGCTGCAATTGCAGACCGTGGTTGTACGATTGAACCTGCAATGGAGGGGTCTGAAACTTAGATATGCAGATGGTGCGACTAGCGTACCGGGCAAGACAGCGGCTGGTAAGATAACACTAATACAGCAAGGAATGCCATTGTCGCTCAGGACAAGCTTGCGCAAGCCTACCGTTTGCCATGAAAAACAATGTGTGTTTGTGTTGAAACTCGGTCCAAGTTTGAATTGAATGATTCCTCTAGTATGTATCTATGCGTATCGTGTCCTAAGATGCAGGTGTAGGTTGGTGTCTAAATTACTCACGTATGTGTGCGTGCTGTTTGCAAGTGAAGTAGCCGACAGAGGTGCTAGCGTCATGGAAACTAGTGCAATTACCACCGTCGCACTTTGATCATCGTCTCACAAGCCATTTGATGCATGGCTTTCGTCTCTAGCAGGCGTGTTTTTGGGGTGGCACTGCGTGTTGATACTGTGGACCTGTGCGATGTACTGCTTCTCCTCAAAGTGGAGCGTGCACAGGTGCTCCGTTCGTTCGTAGGCTGGACGTGCACATCCGTCCATTGCACAACGTTTGCCCCCGCCATGGGCCCAGCAGACACCATTGGAGACGGAAATCGTGGTGCAGTCGCGGAACGAACAGAGGGTGCCGCCGCCGTGCGACCAACACACGCCTTTGGTCTTCGCGCGGTTGGTACAGTCCGGGATCTTGCACTTGACCGAGCCACCGTGGCGCCAACAGCGACGTGCGTGCTTGGCTCGACTCATGCATCCATCCACCATGCAGTACTTGCTGCCTTTCTTGACCACTGATCCACTTGCAAGAGCCTTTCCCGCTTTAGCAGATACTTTCGTGCTACCGTTGGACACGCTGATATTCTGGAGACGTCGTCGTTTGGCAAACTTGCAGGGACCTGATGGAGGTGCGAGGATGGGGGCAAACGTCTTGTTCGATGACCCTCGCTGCGGGGACGTCCATGGAAAGGAAGGGAGTAGCGCTGGCTTGGATACGATCTCGTCTTTCGAGAGGATGAAGTCGAGGGAACACTTGTTCACCGGTTTCGACTGCTGCTTGGGTTTGAGACCAAGGAGCTGCGGCATCTCGACGAAACTTTGCTGCGATAGCGGAAGAAATGTGCGGAAGGACATCATGATGGTGATGTAAAGAGGTGGTGGTTGTACTCGTTTGGGAGAGTGGGAGGATTGAGATGTGAGACTTCTGGGCGATGGATTTCAGTTCACCGAGAGGTGCGTCCTACCTGTCCCTCTTAACTGCCTGCCTGTCCAGTGCTCGAAGGGACCCGAAAAGCATTCCTGGACATGGAACATTCCGCTTGACATGCGCCATCCGTTGTGTACGTCCTTTTCCTCATCGCCTGGCCTCGTGGGCACCTTAAGGCCAGCACTAGAATAACCGCGCGATGCGAAAGGAAGTGTCTGAAACCGGCTGGCTGACCACGCTGGACGCGAAGAGCACCAGCGTACTAAAGACACTATGAAAATGATACGATGCAGTAACACGTTCGTACGTTCAAGAGCACGGACTCAGTATATTAACAACTTTTTCAACGCAGATGCTATCGTACAACTTTGCAAGCTACAAGCAGCAACACGAGCGGCTGAAGGGATCCCTCGCTCGTTTCAGCGAAAGCAGTTTCTGACGCGTTGACCAAGGGGTCTTGTGGACCGTTTCCCGCTTACAAACGGCGGTTGGTCTGGACTGCTTGAGGGCGGACCATGCGGCTTGGTGGCAATGTTCTGGTGCAACTTGAAGTCGTATGTGCCACTCTAATCGTCGAATTGACAGCTACAGAGATGTGGACATGCGCTGTACTTACACTCGTTGACGTTGACTAGTACGTTGCATGAACAGCTGTGCGTTCAAGTCCAGCAAGAAGAAGAAGAAGGCAGGGACCGGTACTCGTTACAGGTATCTTGCTGAACAGCATGACGACAAAATGCGCTAGTGAGAGACGTACCTGTAGACTCAAAACCGAATCAGGACACGACGTCGCAGCGTAATTGTGGTCTCATGCAGGAACGACCTGTTAGGTGAACGGATCTAGCTACACGCCCCCTCTCTCTCAACTGACTCGCGTTTACACATACACGCGCGAGCACAATCGAATGACACCCATGGCATTGTTACGCCCTACCAAGTGGAGACAGAGGACAGGCCGTACTCATGTGTCGCACGACTTCCCAGATGAACGAACCGTTAATCTGTTTCAGTATCGGTCATTACGAAATGCCATGCTGACCGTACAGGAAGACGTCGGGTCGTTTCGAACGCGTAGCTCCCCGAGTTGAGGTCGGACCCGAACTTTCAGCTGTCGGTCCAGAGTGGACGTTGGATGCGAAAGCCGACGTGAGCGAGTTTAGTGTAAGACGTTGTCTCTATTCTCGCTTCGATCCACAGACAGCGTCACGTTGAAATTTAGTGTCATGGCAGTGACAAACTCGTCGGTCTTCCTGACATCGCTCAGGGCTCGAACGGTGGCCTCAACGTTGGCGACTGCGTGGTCACAATCGCACGTACTGCACCTTTTCCGGCGTGTGTAGCTTGTCATGCTGAAGATCGCAGGTTGTAAGGCAACTTGGTGCATTATGGGCGGTGCTGCTGTTACAGTTGAACGTCTTGCGAGGAAAAAACGACTGAATAGCAGCAAAGTTTGCAAGACCGGTAGGATGAGCACCCTACTGCACTCTAAGAAACAGCGAGACGCGCTATGAACTTTTCTCCAGTACGTGATGCTGCATCACCACGAGTGTTTGTCGTGCCTTTGTCGATCCGTTAGAGACGTAACGGGTCAGAGAGCTCAGTTGTAGTGACGCTCGACTTTCCCGCCAGTTGACTTGATGCAGCAGTGTTTCGTGACAAGCGTGGAAGACCCGTCCACGTCTCGATCCAGATCAGCGTTTCACAGTCCAGCGAGAGCTCTTGGCACAGCCAGAACACATGTGGCCGAAATCGTTACGACTCCGAAGCCAGATCCGAAGATGCTTGTACAGCATCAACCCGTGTACTGTTTCGCAATGTCTCCAGTGTGTTGCTAGTTCGTTACCAAGACAAAGAGTTGTCAGACGTACAACAACAGCCTCTCCCATCAGCAAATCGAGAAGAAGTTGGATCGATCGTCGCTTCCCAGTGGTGACAACCAACGGACTGTACTCGAAGCTAGTGAAAGCGAAAAGACGTTCTTATTAGTAGTGTCGGAACATGACTATCTCTACCTCGTCACGATGACCTGCGGAGTAGTAGCGATGGCTATCTAAGCTGACGGCGCAGCCCGTAACGTGCAACAGTTGCCGTGAAGCACACGGAAGGACAGAGCCATCGCCATCGCAGGAACGAAAAGTATTGCCCCGTCAATCGCACGTCGAATCGCAACACTACCGTACGCAACGCTCACTTTGGAAAGATGTCCTTGTACTTGAGCATCGCATCCTTCCAGCTCACCGGGTGACGTCCCGTGAGCTTCTCGACCACGTCGGTAGCCGATGCCATGCAGCCGTTCGCTACCATTTCACCAGAGCAAAGCAGGTCACCGATGCACAACTTCATCGGAAGGTGCGAGAAATCGCCGTACACGTCCTCAGGCAGACCACGGTCGAGCCACCACCTCTGTAATTCCTCGTCCGGCATGTCGACCAGCTTCCCTTGGAACCCCGACGTCCTGCTCATAAACTCAAAGATCTCCTCGTGCGACACACTCTTGGGGCCTGTCACTTCGTACACCGTGTTCGGCTCGCCCCGGCCAAGCAACAACGCGCCCAAGACACGGCCACAATCGTCGCGGGCCACGTAGCAGCCCTTCTGGCCGTGACTGTTGGTCAACCACTTGTCCCCGCAGAAGTTCCAGGAAGGAGCAAAGTACATGGGGATGTTGTCCGCGTACAGACAGTTGCGTTGAATGTTGTACTCAAGACCCGACGCATAGATCAGTTGCTCGATAAAGTGGTGGTCACGCAGCAGAAAGGGGATCTCTTCCTCCTTCTCAGCCTCCACTCCAGCCCCAGCGCCCGACGTGTAGCAAAATCGCTTCACGCCCATTTCCTTCGCGACTTCAAGTGCATTCTTGATCTGGTTCCGACGACGGTCTCCGATAAGCCACGTTGAGATCGTGGCCACTGCGTCTGCTCCTTCGAACGCCTTTTTCATGCTGTCACGGTCCTCGTAGCTGGCAGAGACCACGTCGACTCCTCGACGGCGCCACTCAAGCACTTTGTCGACCGGGATCTTGTCCAGACTACTGCTGGCAAACACGAGGTGGTCCTCTGGATTCGCAGCTTCAAGCATGAAGTCGGCCGCAGTCCCACCGACGTTGCCACCGGCTCCCATGAGAACGAGCTTCACCATAATCAAGAACCGGAGCAAAGTAGACGGCCGGACGTCGAGAGATAGTCGCAAATTGCAAAGTAGTTGGTCAGTTTCGGATCTCCACTCGTGTGTGCTGCGGCTTCGACAACCTCATGCCAATAGTTGTTTGGTCGTAGGACGACTCCACAACATCCAGCCGACGTGCAGAGTCTCCGCTATTCATTCAAGTCGTCACTCGGGTGAGACGACGGTCGCATGATCGACAGCTGTCGACGCTTCAACAAAAGGAGAGCTCGAGCCACGTGTGATTCTTTGCTCCATGTCAAGCAGAGAAGATTGACAAACGTCGTTCTGACTGACGCGACACGATGAGTACACGACCGCTAGCTTTTACAATGTGCTCGTGTATTTACGCTGAACTGCAGCGCAGCACCTCACTGCAACAGATAGCGTAGGAGATCAGAGCAGCCAACACGACGGCCGTCCAAAGAGAACACGTCTTGGCTTCCTAGAGCCACAGATAGCATCAGCACGATCACGTCAAGGTAATGAGCGTGTAGACACCATCTACGACCAGGTAGTTACACTAGATGCAGGAAAGAATAGACGCCGTAACGACTGCTGCAAGACGTGGTAATGGCTCAGCAGAGACGGATTTTTGCGTCAGCGTCCACCTCGCGACGAGGTCGCCGCTCATGAGCTCGAGTGAGCTGGACGAGTAAGTCGTCGCAGCTCTTCAACTAAAGTTGGCTCTCCTAGGCGAACGTGGCCGCATTTTATTCAGCAAACTCGAGCAAGCGCAGCGTAAATGAGTCCGTAGCGGTCCTTCATTTCAACGAGCATCATCGGGAAGCGACCGGTGTGAAAGATCCGGGCGTCTCACGTTGTGCCAGTAGCGAATGTGTTGACAATCAAGACACAAAAGATCACACTGCCGCGGATGTGGGCAGCGCTGCCGATCGAGCAAGCACGAAGATTGCTGCGCCATGTCACGCCAAGTCTACCGACAAGACGATGCTACGAAGTGCGAGACGGATGTCGTTAGCCTTCCAGTGTCACTGTAGTTGGACTTTCGCACGAAGACGAGCTGACTCCAAAGCATTTCCAAGCACGTACAAGTGCTCCATGTTAGAAGCTCGAGCAAGTTGAACTCATATCCGCCTTCAGCCTCCAGCCCGGTGGTCTGTACGCCGAAGTCCGATGCTACATTATACGCATTATCCAAAGCAAAAGCCTGTCCATCGAGCTTGCTGTTGCCTTTGTCATGTAGAAAACAGTAGCCAAGTCCAGCGGTAAACGCTTCCTTGACCCTGGATTCGTGAGGTCTCTCTGAACGTAATGGCACGACTGTACATGCGCGCTTTCGTTCTCTCGTATACCTCACCGCTTCCGGACCGATTGCTAGGCACCGGTGACATGCCGGAAGCTTTCTCAAGTTTTGGTCCATGTTAAATTGATCGGACAACCCCTGGGATCGTGACCGCGGCGGCAACATGCTCGCCAAGGCCTCGTTTGAGCGGATTGAGGCCTGCCCACTTGACTCATTGAGTCTGGAACGTACGGGTCCAGTGGAGTTCGTTCTGACGATACCGCGGCCTGCTCACCGATGCAAGCATCGCCCTGCGGCCAAGCTTCAGCGGTGAACCACCGTCATTTTGCTCACCTCGCCAGCCATCGCCGTCAAAACGAGTTCACAACAGCAGTCGACACCGCGCCTTCATCACGCTCCCCCCGTTCCATCGACCTATGTGTGGTTGTTGACTGGCAGTGGCGTCATTGCCAAGAGACCTCCGGCTGCCGAGCGGGATCCACAGCAGAACATAACGCTGCAATAAGGGGACGGCGGCGTCCACTGGATGTGTGCGGGGGCCATCCCGGTGCTCGTCAATAGATGACAGCCAAGATTTACGCCGCAACCTGCGGGGACACGGCCTCGTTTATGAGGCCCGCCCAGAGCTTCATCGATTTCCTTGGGCAGTCCCAGACACTACGTCGAATCGCTTTAACCGGGTTGTCGGGGGAAAGAGGAGACGTTGGCGCACGTGTTTTGGGACTGTCATCTATGTCATAGCACTGTGGGAAACGCTGATCGGTCACTGGACGGACGAGTGGCCATTGCAACGGCGGACCCATTACTTCTTTGATGCGAGCGCAAGCAGACGTGTCGTTAACATACCCGTGTATTGCAAGGCCTTCCTTGCGAACCGTTTCCCAGAGGATGGAGAAGTAGCGGAACGGATGTGGCGGCGCATCTGGCACATTTTTCGCAACGCTGTGTCAAACCCGGCTGTGGGCGGATAGGAACGACGCGGTTGATCAGGCCGCGATGTCGGAGAGCATCAAAAGATGTCGTTGGCTATCCATGGTGCCATGCTGTTTGCATGTATTGAGTGAGTTACTCGAGCACAACCCATGCGGGTTGCCAGGCGAGTTGAAGGAGGTCCCTGACCTGCCTCCGGAGCCACCGGCGCTGCCTGCTTGGCTACGACTGTATCAGGGATCTTGCACATAGGTAGTCAATCCCGTGTAAATAGACCATCCGTCAACAACAACAACGACTGTACATGTGTGATGAGAGCGCAACCACGCCAAGGTTATGGCTCTTGTAGTTTCAGCACGAGGACTGATCTCAATGACTGTACAGGAGACAATACGATGCCTCCTCGACTCGTCGCATCAGTTGCATCGTAATGGATCACAAGCGGTTGTCCGTATATGGCTCCCCTCGTCAGTAGGAACTTGTTCTCTCTCAAACCGTCAATGCGGCGAAAACGTTCTTCCAGGAAGCTGCGAATCTCCTTTGTAGCGCCATCGCAGTCGAGGCATCGCAAGAGCCGGTGGTGTATCCTCATGATCAAGAGCTGACTTCGTAGAAACATCCATGCGACCAGCCCACAAATCGGAAGCGAGTCGCAGTAGCACTGCACGTACGGTCCACCAGTATCTGAAACAAACTCGCTGCTGCGTACCGTGAATGGCAGCCGACTCCATCAGTAGCGCAAGCTTGCAGGCTCGTCGAGCTCGAATAGCTTCAATGCCAAGCTGAACTTGCCGAGCTCTCTGGTAAAAGAAGACTGGATGACTCCGTTTAAGACCAGTAAGCTCGCTACTTACGAGAATCTGTCTCAAATGTCTGAAGAGACAGCCACATTGTCGGACAGTTTGGGCTACGGACGATAGCCGACCTTTTCCATCATAGGCGCCAAACGACCGCACTCGCCAATCCCCTTCCTGCCTTTTTGAGGTCCGAGCGTGCTGATGGCTGCTAGAAGCCTCACCAGGGCGAGCATGAAGATACTTAAGGATGATAAGCATCCACGAGGCGGAAGATAGTCTTGACTTGTGCCAGTAGTTGAGTCAACTGCTTGCTCAAAGAGTCAGCCGCTCGGTACGCCCGACGTCAGCTTCTCTACACCGACCATGTTTCAACCAGTCCATTCTGCACTACCATGCAGAAAGACAGGAGTCGCTCATCCCGTGACCAGGATCTGGTTTATCTGGTCCCGTTGTGTCGTACAATAAGCACCGACGAAACGCAGCCACACTTCGCAACTTGCCTCCTCGATCCGAGCTCTCAACCATGAAAAAAACCCTCACTCACCTTGCGGTTGCTGCGCTCATTCTGCCTGCTACTAGCAGCCGATCTCAAAGTTCGACGACAGCTTTGCTCGATGGTCCAGCCACCGCTAGCGACAGTGATCCTTCCAACAGCGCGAAGTCGCTACGACTGGCTGCTCCGACGGTTGAGGAAGACAGGACTTGGTTCGAGCCAGATTTGTTATGGTTCAAGACAAAGCTGTGGAGTGCACTTGGAAAAAGCGATGAAGAGATCAGGGAGATGCTGGGGATGAAGGGGCTGACAGAAACCGGTCTCACGACTCATAAGAACTACAAACTGTATAAAAAAATTCGTGATTCGCGATTGTTGGACGGTTGGAGTTCTAAAGGGCGTATGGCACACGACGTATGGGAGGAGCTCCAGCTACACAAAGTCTCACCGGAACTTCTGGAACACTCGGAAGATTTCAAGCTGTACAAGCAGTATTTAATGATCGAGGATGACAGCATCTGGAAGAGGATGGACGACGATGGAGTAAAGAAGTGGGATGAGAGGGAGGGGAAAGAAGAGTTGAACGCGAAGGTGGAGATCTGGAAGTTGGCAAAGAGAAAGCCGTGGTATGTCCAGAGCAGGTTGAATCTACATCAAAATAGACGTGAGTGCATGGGCCAACCAAATTTCGATTTCTATCGACGATACCTGGACGAAACTCACCATTTCTTGAGCACATATTACAACAACCTCGAGACTCAATTACGCGAAGCCAAGGAGGCCAATGAGAAGCGTATCGCTGCTTTGACGCAGCGGAAACGTCAAACGCTCAGGACGTGGCCAGCACAAAGTGCTTCGGGCACTTTGTCTTTGACCAAGCAAAAACAAAAGCGAGACTTCTATGGGCTCCCGTGACCTCGTAGCCTTACATGTAACGTTGATTCAGTATCGTATTGTGCTTTGTGCTGGGTCACTTGAATGAATATGAATCTCAATACTACTTACTCTACACACCCCACACGCGGCGCCGATTTTGTCCCTACGTTCTGTGTCTGTCTATGCCTGCAGCTACCAGTTCGTGCTTGACTGTTGCTACACCTGTCAAATGAGTGGTCGCTCCTTGAATTGTTAAGGTTGCGCGTCTTGCACACAAAGCGGGCTGTTAACATTGCACAGACTTTGCGTAGCTCTGAGTCACGAATTTGTTGCTGAATCTTCGCTCTGTTCCTGTGATGTCGGATCGCGCTGCCGACAAAATCATTCAAAGTGACGCTTGAAATACTCCTGCGCGAGAACGGCGTGATCCGTCGAACCTTGGATATGCTGAACGCACCAGTGCTGTAATGAGAGACAAGGTCCACGAATCAGCTCGTCATACTTTCCTGCAATCTGCTGTGCACTGCTTCATGGGTAAAAATGACCTGTGCAGAGGGGTAAACTACTCGTATAATGTCATATCGATTAAGTGAAATTGGCGACGTACGAAGTCAGAAGTACGCTAGCTCCATGACTGATGTCGCATTGCTACGAAGACTGTCAATGATCTTACGTCGTGCAAAGGCGGACGGTGCCGCCTTGATTAATATCTCATTGCGAAGTGTGCAGAGGCGTGATATGTAGTGCCTTACTTGACGACACCAAGTTGTCTATTCATTCGTGTAAGACGTGCCAAGACGTCGATTCGAACGTCGATCTTGACACGGAACTGATCCGTTCAACTTCCCCATGTACTATCAGCATTGTTGCTTACCAGTGCGGGTGAACGCACCAGTCTATCGAGCTCCCAACATGACAGTGAGTGCTCACTCTTCATGTGCATTCGCTGTTTAGTTCACATCGACTCATCCTCAGACGTGAGTCATTGGTGAAACTTCTCGCTGTCAAGGCCGAGATCGTAAGTTTGGCCATCGCTTGTAAGTTCGAAAGGGTCGTGCCTGCTCAGCACATGTTTCACGTGAAAGACGTGGACAAGCGATTGCTTTACCAGAACGGAAGAGGGGATGCAATCGCCCCTGCATCGTTGCAAAAAGACTTTGAGAACCTAGAAAGTGATTGACAAACTCTTTCTGCATCGATAAGAGGTACGATAACTCCTGTACTATTATCATGCGATATTAGCTGCAAGCTTAGAGAGTGAAGCGTTTAGTGACTGTGCGCAAAGTTGAATGCCGAACTTATAATCGTACTTATCTGCCTGTCTATCTGTAGTTAACACGGTTATGTGTTCCTTACTCGTACTCAATACGATCTAGCCTGTCCTCTTCTCATAGGTCGATTAGCATGAAAGGTTGCCGCCTATGGCTAGGAAAACATTGTGATGCACGCACCTGATTGGCTTAGGATCGATCAAAGGTGAATATGATCACATAAGCAAGTGCTGGACGCTCTTTAGCAAAGGCCGATCGCGTTGCCCTAGCCAATTATACTGGATTAAATACAGACATTTACAGCATCACACTCATGATTCAGTGACTAGTATTGTATAGTCTTTTTCAACATGATTCAGTGCTATGCACTCAATTACTTAAATCAAGGGGCGAGCTCCAGAGCCTGCTCCCCTATCGAAAGAAGTAAAAGAAGTGATCGGTGCTAGTGAAAAATAGCAAAATGCAAAGTGAACATACTTAGGTCCTGATATCGCAACCTCTGTTGCTACAATCAGCCTACCGGATTCTTCGATTATGCGTTCCTAATTGCTATATCACGCAATAGTAGTCCTACATCGCGCATTACAAATCGTCTAGTCGTACGTTTCTAATTATGATCGTACCTTTATTATAATGGCCATACGTTTCTAAACACCGTAACGTACCGAAAGTGGGGGGCGTCACTGCCTGGCAGAGTGGGTGGTGGTAAACCCAAACACCAGGACCCGAAGGCTTAACTTTTTGCCTGCAAGCCCCGACCGGTATCAAACCAGCGATCTCTGGGATGGTACTGCCATACCGAACCGGCTGAGCTACAGAACACATTTCTAAAACGTCATGCCGAGGCGTCTCTTTTTACAACAAGAAATACTACATTTAGGGAAGCTCGTTCTCACGCTTTCCACCCTTAACAAGTTGAGGTGATCTTAATCAGAGCTGACACTTCCAGAGATAACGCAGCTGCTCTTGTCATGCTTGGTGTATACTTCGATGCCAGTAGTTGCCCACGGTGTGCAGAGCTATGTATGGTCAGCTACTTGGCAAAGATGTGTATCTCGTGAAGTCTATTGTAGAGTCTCTGTATCATGATCTTCCTCTTCTTGTCACCGATAGCGTCTCATCTGAAGTTTATGATGGACGTCTAAAGCCTTTTCACATTTTGTGAACGTGATGCTGCATTGTACACCTCCTTCGCCACATTCGTATAGAGACGGAAGAAGGCTCACACTCTCCTTAGACAGGAGAAGAAACTCTAAATTGCTTCTTGGGATGCACAACACCTCAACATAAGGTGCTGGTCGAGTTTACAGAAGACCACTGCGGTGCAATCGATAAAACTGTCATGCAGCTGCCTGTCAAAGAACGCTGATACCACATACGATGCTGTGAAGATAACTCAAGCGACCGTTGTATCTCGGTGACACCTACGCATATTGACTCAGACGGCACCATCTATTCATTCACGAACTCATATCGATCGTCCTGACGCACGCGCTTCAGTAGCGATTGGTCACTGAACTTGCTACTGATAACTAAGCCGAGCACGGTATAAAATCTTCAAAGATTGAACATTTTGAGCTCATAGTACCGCATGTAGTGCGTAACCTTGTCGTTATCGATGGGTGCATTTTAGTCATGTTTCGAACAGGCACCTGAAGTGAAGAAATAGCGCTCGTGGTGCAGCGTAAAGGGTTCATGAAGCTTGTCAGCCAGGTCCTTCATCAACGGCACAACCGTGGTCCAGCCTTTTTCTCTCCGCTCTCACAATGGCAACAATGTGTCGCCTCCCCCCAAGTCATGTCCTAAAAGTCTCCGCATTGATTTTTTGACACAGGGTCCCCCTTATGCAAGCACCGCCGTTCTAATGCAATGATCGCCCATTCGATCGCTCTAACGGCCAACCCAAGGACGGTACAAAAGGTGTGACGCATAAGTCTCAGTTTTACCACCCGGGAACCCCGGTACCACTGAGCTCGGCTTCTCGTAGAAGATTTAAACCCCCGACATCGAAATAGTAGGGGGCCCTCGACTGACTCGCCCCCATAGAATCCAGTTAGTAGTGGCCATCCGGATGGGGATGTGTAGGCCCCGCCGAAGAGGGCAGACGTCGGTCGTTGGGGATACTAAATGTACCCATTGCACCACCTACAAAAAAGATGATTAGAACGGGTTGACTCATCTACACTATTATATCCCTTTGCGCATCTGTACAATCTCGTTAAGAGCTTGCTAAGGGCAGCCTTAACGACAATATAGGGAGCTAGCAGCTTGTCATTCGTTCTTGTTCAGCGTCTGCGTCTACTGCTAAGCGCATCACATAAACACATTCTCCGTCTTCTATTCAATACACACTTCCTTTTTTAGCAAGAACTTCATTCTACGATGATGGATTCAATGCCAGCCGGAGACGTCACCAGCCTTATAGTGCGCAAGTGTACAAACCGCACATTCAGCCAGCAACTTTTGCTCTCTCATCAGTTCACCTCTACATTCTAGCTGCCTATACCTTGCTCGCAAAAATCGGTCGAAATGATCTCCGGATGTGTCGTTGTGATGACAGTACCGACTGTGAGCATTCTTGTCGATAGTGCTCGAGTGCCATTGGCGACTTTAAATTTTGTCGCTGAGGCGTGTTTACACTACTTTTGCGTTAGCAAGCCCGTGCGAAATCGCAAGGTAGAGACCGGATGTAGCGGCTTTGGTAATCTCAGACGCTGGTATAACCACAATGTGTTCCGTGTTATTACTGTACGAGTGTCATGCAGCTTTACTTCTTGTCTCGAGCTCCTTGTCGAATCAAAGTGGCTCGTCACTGAGCTGAACCCAAATATACCAACAATTCCACCCACAGTCAAAGCGAAAATTCACCCGTTCCCAAGGCTCAAGCGTTTCTAATTGTGGTTTGAATTGTGTTAGTATCGTGCAGTTCAGTATACGCGCTATACGCATTTATACATCCGACACGTCCCTGCTCCTTTTCAAATTCTAATTTTTTCTTTTCAAAATTCGGATTTTCACCAAACCCCCTCGCCCCACAGCCACATACAATATCCAAGTCTTTTCACCCTCATGGCCACCCACGACGTCACGTACGTCAAACTCCACGACGCGTCGTCGCGAGCGACCATCGCGCTATACGCTGGTATACCGACCCTCGAGCTTCAGTTGCTCGTGTCTGCCGCGCTCAATCACTACGATCGCGCGTGTACGGGCTTCCACGTCCCCGCCCAAGCCTCGTCGTCCAGACGGCCGGAACGTTCGCCGCACGTGCTTTCGCGCCTTGTCCCACTGTCGGTCGCGAGTCGCGCACCGGAACAACTGGTCGGCCCTGTCTCAGCTCTGTTTGCGCCAGTTCCAGCTGTTTCACAAGCATTTGCAACGTCGGACACGACATGGCTACATTCCGAAAAAAGCGACGAAACCGATAGTAAGGTGGACCACATAAGTACCAAAGCAGCTGCAATAGCGACTCAAGTCGGTCGTAACGGCAGCACGAAAAGCGACGGGATGACTCAACCTGCCAAGCAAATGGCTACATCGCAGCCAAGTTCTAGGACCAAGTGGACGAAAGAGCGTGAGATTGCTACAAGAACGCCCGATCGTGCTTTTGTTGGCGTACATAACGAGGAAGACGCGGTGGATCAGCCGCAGTCGTCGTGCAAGTCAATCGTTCAGGCTTTGCATACGCTTCAGATGCTGACGAGCTTGGAGCTTGATATTATTGAAGCTTTAGTGGACCAGGACGATTCGCAGGTGCTGCAGGTGCTTCGTGTTTACGAACAGAGTGCTGATCGGGATGTAACTGGGCTGAGAGATGCGCTCGTGAGTATCGTCGAAGATATTACGATGGAACTTGGTGATGAAGAAAAAGCAGCGGCGGCTTTTGCGCGTGGTCTAGGCGACGCTGTTCGAGAAGAGAGTGAATGGGCTGACAGCGAAGATAACAACGACGACTCGCTGGGTTGGCAGCACCATTTGTACTTTCTGCTTCGCCAATGGCAAGTTGAGCAACACCTTACACTGGCTGATGTGTCGACGCTGCAAAACATGGTGAACCAACGACATAATTTGTTGGAAAGTGCGTACGAAGTGTTTGCAGGTGACGGGGATGCTAGCGAGCTCTTGGATACACTGCAACGGGTGGCTAAACTGCAGCGGTTGATTGAGCAAAGCCAAGTTGGGCAGAACGGTGTGGCTGGTGCACCTTTGAGCAGCCTGGTGAGCCTTGAAGATGTCGTACAAGAGATGCAACGTCGTGGTCTGGTGAAGAATGGTGATGCTGCTGGACTGTTGGTGTTGTTTCATAGTGGTAATGAAGCTCTTCGAGCTGCTAATGAGGCGTTCCAAGCAGATGGCGATGTTCATGAGTTGGAGGACACTTTGTTATTGGTGGTGAAGCATGCACGCTCTGGATGCGAGGAAGAAGAGACTAGCTCGGCTGCTGAAGTCCAAGCTACGTGCCGGATTTTGGCAGATCTTGGAAGGAGTGGACTTCTTGAATTGTGGCAGATCCAGTTGTCGATGTCGTTACTAAAGTGTCGCGACCCGCGCTTTTTTGCGGCCATTGACGTGTATCATGAGGATCAGGACACGAATGAACTCGTAGACACACTTCGAATTTTGGTCGAGTTGGTAGCTTGGGAGCGCCACCGCCGCGTATTAGTGCACGATTGGATCCGTCCTTTGGCACAAAGTGGTATGTTGCCGCACAGCGGGGTAGAGCTTCTAGTGCAGATGGTGAAGGCGCGTGATGGTCGCATTGTCGCAGCTCTAGTGCATTTTCTCAGCGACAATAACAAAGAAGAGTTTGTGGATACTCTGGTTCAGATTGCAAGTCTCGAAACCACGAAGCTATTCAATTCTGCAGATGGTCTGCCAGAGGAAGAGCACTTGTTACTGAAACTAGCTGGAGAGGTAGTAGACCAAGAAAGTGGACTCTTGTCGGACATGATATGCAAAGAGGATGAGGAACAGTTGCGCAGCAGAGAGCCACAACTGTCAGATGTGATGCACGTCAACGTAGCTACACGTGACGTAGAGAAACTTGCAGATATCGAGCGCCAAGTGGCAGCAGATGCTGCCGACCAAATGGAGTACGGGGACGCTAAGGAGGAGGCAGAGCTTACAGAGATGCCGTTCGTTGAAACTGCTGTTACAAGTTTTGGTGCAGAACCCGCAGCTAATGATCGACAGGTCAATGAAGAGACATCCGGCAGCGACGCGACAAGGGCCGAGTCGAACGCACAGGGTACAGAAGGTGATCAAATCGATGCTTTTGTTGAAGCTGCAACTCAAGACGACCACGACTTCTATGCGGCTGCCGAGCGATGTCAAATGGAGCAAATTGAAGGAACACCGGTACAAAAAGAAAACATGCAGGAGGATGTGGACGTTGACGAAGTGGGTGCAAAGAGCCATGATGTTGAAGAAGTGGATGTTAGTCCTGACGTGCAGGAGCAATGAGCGTCAGTGCTTGATGTAAAAGATGGCTCAAAAAGCGAGTAGACTCGCGAACAGGCCGAGTAAGTGACTTGTGGTGCTCACCAAGAAGCTGAACCTCGCCGGAACGTCATTTCCAATCAAACAGGAAACGTTTTCGATTCGGACGTGATGGTTTGAGGAAAGAACTTGACGACAATCTCGGTTCAGCAAGGCGAACTAAGCTTGATTGCAAGAGGTCGGAATGCTCGTGCTGCAATTCACAATCTCTACATCAGACGTTGCCGAAAGTTTGGCATAGAGATGGTAACTCGATCTCTGCATACGGGGAGTTATGGTTTTCGTTTACATCGACGGGCTTGTGCTGATCTCAAGGCTGACTAGTACGTGTCTAATGCGAGCAAAACAACGTGCAAACATAAGTAACGGATCTTTATGTAGTGGATACCGGACGTCGTCGTCGCAGAGGACTGACTCATTTGAAGTGTCATGCAATGCCAGGGAAAATGGCAAGCTACATTCTAAAAAAGGTGCAATCGCAGTTGAGCAAGTAAAGACATTCACTGGATGAGTCCAATCGTCCTACGTGCACTGTGCGAACTTTGCGAACCCATCTACTCCGTATCAATACACTCGTCCTTATCGAATAGCACTGCTCATTAACACTAACATTCTTTTATCATCACAGACTTCGCTATCTGTGAGAAGTACAAATAGTCAAATCGACAGCAACTTCCCAAGCACACCAGTAGTTTATGGCAATCAATCGACAAGCTTCATACCATGAACAATAACGACTGGAAGCACCAACATCTACCGATTCGTCAAACCTGACACGCACTACCCACAGCAAGAAGGTCGACAAGAAAAAATACTGCTCAAAGATTGTAGCGAGACCTGCTGTTCTCGAGAATGCTTCGTAGGAACCAGCCATCTCCATTCTGTAACCTTGTCGTCGTCATCCATTACACAGGCTGGAAAGCTACTGGGTTTGTTCTCACCTTGTACATTTCCGGCAGACCAAAGCCGTGACCAATGTCATGCAGTAGCACCATCATCTAGTTATATTCCATTCTCGCCGGGTTTTGTCCATAGTCAAAGACAGATCCTTATCGTCTGAAGTTGCCACTTTGTCTAGAGCACTCACGGTCTTCTTGGACTTTGCGTAAAAGCATCGAGCGGATGAAGTGACTGGACGAATGCTGTAAGAGTTAGTAGTGTAACAACCAGTAGCAAGACGGGAGCTGGAATGCGCCCAACGTGTGGACGTTTCTGCATTGCAAGAAATTCAGAAATGGCAAACAATCGGTTTGTGGGCACCTCCATGGCGTATGTACTATGTCGTTTGACGTCGATTGTGGTCCTAGCTCCGATTCTGGACGCGATTTTTGTTGTTCGTGAAGCGATCGTTGGTACACATGCTGAAGTCTCCAACCCATTGCTTTCAGCAATTACAAGGACTCTACGCATCAGCAGGAAAGTTCAAGCGAAACACGTTTGTCTACGAGAACTTTGGGACGAGGGTCATATCAACCAACTACAGCCACAACAGTTCTCATTTCGCTGATGTAGAGGATATCGTCTCAGCTGGAAAGCTGAGATGATGGAGAGAGCGTTCGCTTGACAACATGAGCATAATAGGCACGAAGCAGTTAACCGCCACAGCTGAAACCTTCGAGCTCATTGTCCCTATACCCGACATCGTCGACAACGTTTCTGGTTCTATACTGGTCGTCTCGGTCGTCTTTGGGCAGTCGTGCTACATCCATGCAGCTCACTCACTCCCTATAGCAAGTACGTGGAGCTCTGGATAGTCCTACGAGAGCAAAGACGATGGATGGACCTGAATTTGTTAAAAACGCCTGACCATGGTATCCTACCCTTACTAAAGTCTATATGGAATGCTGTTGTCATCGTTATAGACGATGCATGGGACCCCGATCGGCGAATGGTTTGACAATGACGTCGTAGAGGAGGCTAAGGACTAGCGAGCGTGGTCAACGCAACAACTTTACACAGTTTAAAGACCAACTACAGTAATTTGTCATGCTGGTGCTGGGTTTCAGCAGCAACACGAAGAAGCTGCTTGCGCACGCAAACTTGTCTTAGCATTATGCACTCAGCCAGAAGTCTCAACAAAGACGTGTAGGAGGATGCGAGGGAGGCCAAAGTCAGACTTGCCGTGCTAGCAGCGTAAGAGCAGCCTAGCAAAGGCATGTCGCTTGTAAAAAGCGCACATGAGAACATCGTCGATAAGCTTTCACCAAAGAGAAAACTTGAAACATACAGGTAGATGTCGCACGCTGATCTCAAGGGAATAGATGCGTATGATTTACCGAAGGCAAACGTCTGCGGTAACATCACCTGAAAGAAGGAGTGAGTGCGAAGGTGTTGATATTGAATCACTACCATTTCTTATTCCACTAATCTCAATGTGTTGTTGGCATTTGACAGCATCTACATAAACCCACACGTAATAACGTAACCACCGTTTCGAAGGGAAAACAATCTTCGCAAGGTATAGCCAGGCTTTCCAAGCGATACTATGGACTTGTGTACCGACATATTTATCTGAATATCTTCTTCACTTTGTAGACGGCCGATGGCCAGTATCACTTTTGTATCAATACCACAGTAATGTTTACTTTATTATCGACTACATCGCGACATGAGTATGCTGCTCCGCACTCCTTCACATTTTACATTCTGGTGTGCTTTCGGTGACTTAAGACTTTGATGTTGACTATTATGTCTAACTTTATATTAACTTCTTACGCCGAGGATGACAGTGCTTTCATCACACACATGTATACCTACTGTGTCAATCTGTCTTGAGCCTATGTGATACATAAGACGGGTAGAACTTATCTACGAAGCGGAATCAGTTTAGCAGTCTTCATAAATATGCAGTAGCTTCTTTCTTGATGAGGAAACATGGATCTATTGGAAATCTCTGTCAACATTTTCATTTGGTGCAAACGAGATCCTGTATAATCCGTTTAGCTTTCTTGTCTGACGAAATTTACAGGTTGCGCGTGAGCTTCTGTAAATTTACACAAAAAACAGCATAAAAATCTGTTGACCAAGGTCTACTTTTGTCAGACCTTAGTGTTGCTGCTAACTCGCTTTAGCGACTTCTTCTTCATTTGAATGCGAAACGTTACTGTGATACCTCGTAGTATGGAAGAGCGCTAGCTTGAAGATGAAGAGGAGTAGTAAGCATGCATAGCGACTGTGCGCAAGGTTGAATGCCGAGCTTTTAAATCGTACTTATCTGTTGTCTGTCTGTAAATAACGCGGTTGTGTGTACCTGACTCGAACTAAATACGATCTAGTCTGAGCCCCCTTACAGGCCGATCAGCATGATTGGTGTGACTCTATGGCTAGGTCAATATTGCAATACATGCACCTGATTGGCTTAGAATCGATCAAAGGTGAATATGATCACATAAGCAAGTGCTGGGGGAGGCATAAGCGAAGGCCGATAGCGTGGCCCTAGTATACTGCTGGAAGTCAGTGGATATCATGACAGGCAGTGTATAGTATGAGTCATATGGCACTCTGGCTCTTGTGCTACTGATGGCGGACAAAGACCTGCGGGTGATACATTTGCTGTGATAAGCATACAATGAGGGAGAGCAAAAGCTGGCAACATTTCGATAACTTATTTCAGTTTTGTTTCAGCTACATCGTGACCATTCACTTCTTCCACTTGCTTCGTTGTGAGCTCGTCTCAGCACTCTTAAGTGCAAACATATACAAAATTATGTTAATGCATACATTCACAGCATCGTACTCTTTCTTCCGTGACTGCTGCTGTTGTATAGTTTTTTGCAACTTGATTCAATATCCCGAACTGAAACATATATCAAGTGGCGAGCTCCAGAGCTTGCTCCCCTATCTTAGTTTCTCTAAACTAATCAGGAACGTGGACGCTCATATTATCATTTTACACAAGCACAACCGTGTGCACTTCGTACGGGCTCTTGTATCAATTTGCTCAATCTTTCACTCATGTCAGTACCTTTTTTTAAATTATGAAACAAAGCACGATTGATAAACGTTCCGTTCCGTAATCTCAAGGTTCGCTTTTGACACTGTCGCTCAATCTAGTTTGGCCACAAGACTGCGACATCAGATCTCGTATTGAGGCACCAACGCGGGTTTCCATAACTCCTCGATCCTAATCATCACATCGATGGCGAAAACGGCGCTCCAAAAGTGCCTCAAGTTGCACAAGCTTTTCGTAGCCGAGGTCCGTCGCCACTTTCTGTGCTGTAAATGTCGATATTAAACTGGATAGAAACCTCGCTACATGCGCAATTTCTCTCTATTCTTCCAAAGTCAGTCACTAATCTCTTTGAGAATGAATGGTGCAGATAGCTCGCAGTGCAAAGCTCGAGTCAGAGGGGTCTCAGGTGCTTTCATCACTTGCTAATTTGAGTCAGCGAATACCGATTCTGTTACAATCATCCGGCAATGCCAACGGACAAGACAATGACGTTTCGGACGTAATGGGCGTGTTGAGCGATGTCCGTGATACTGAAACTTTATTGCTTCAGAAACACGTTTTGGCTCTGGAAAAGAGTCGGGGGTTCTTGACTGATATCATGCACGACTACCAAGAGGTGCTGCGTCATCTTCGGTCTTTTGCGAGCGACTGTGTGACGCTCGTGGATGACGCACTCAGAGAAAGTGCGGTCAGCGAGGACGACCAAGTCGCAGCGGTGGCTTTTCCCTTGCAGCTGCAGGAGTGGATGGAGACGGTGCTGGCAATGTTCGAACACGAAGTGCTGCGGAAGATCCGACTCGTGGCTGATTTGGAGTACAGTGACTACGTGAGGCTCAGTACTGTGCACAAGCAGTGGAGTAGCCAGGGAGCTATGGGCAACATTGACAGCAATTACGGTAGGTGTTGTACACTTTCTGTGGGCAATCTGGATGGAACATCTAACACGAAAACGAATTGGGCATAGTGCAAACAGGTCTCCAACTGCCACGAGCCACGACTTCATCTACTCTGCGATCTCAAAGGTCGACACCAAGTACATCCTCAATTAGGGGCAAGAACGAGAAATAGAACAAAGGTATGGAATGCAGCCAGTACTGTGCAAGCCTCGTCTACGTTCCTGCAATGTTCGTCTATCGTGTAGCAAGTAACTACCGTCTTTTGCCGCATTCATGAAACCTTGCAACAGTGGACAGCACTTTCCCCCACAAAAGGAATACCGCTGAACGTACGCGCCTTGTACGCTGGATACTCATCTGGAAAGAAACCAAGTAGTAATCGCTCCTCATACCTGGCAGCACCAATACATAAAATAAGACATCACAACCATAAACCCTCCAGCAAACAAAACAAACACCCGTAAAGTTACGAAGCATGCAACAACGTACGGAATGCGGTCGTGGAAAAAGCTCCAGGCCACCACAGTGTAACCTACCGCACATATCGGATTTGCCAACAAGATCTGACTGCCTACGATCCACCAGAACCAGCCCAAGTAGCTCGGGTGACGAATAAAGCGGTACACTCCATTGGTCACGAGCTCGTGCTCTTTCCGTTTGAAATACTCAATTCGATGTGAGAAGTTGTTGGCTGCAGTGCTCATGGCCGCCATTCGGAAGAACTGGCCGATGACAACTAGAGTCAATCCCACGGGACGCACGAGTGGATGCAGTTTCCACCCTGGCACGAAACACAACTCGAGCCAAAACTCCAGGCAGCTCAATAGTAAAGCCAAGTGGTACTCCCGACTATGATTCAGCAGGAAAGCTACATACAGCGTACAAGACAACATGAAATAAGAACAAATCAGCACACCCGATATTCCAGCAAAAAAAGGAACGTAATCAAAGTAGTCGACGGTAGTCCAACGCCGTAACCGCCTGGACCATGTAACCCCTAATTAAGGGTTGCTGTTTTTGTACCACGTACATTCGTAACTAACTTTCGTCGGCCGATAAGCAGCAGTCAGGAGAAACTCCATCAAATGGAAAAACCCTAGAGCCAGTGCGTAGAAACCCCATTGTTCCAGGCATCGCCAGCGCAAACCAGCTGTCGGGCCGATGGAAGGGTCTGGCAGCGCTACGAAGTCGGCGTACAGTAGCAAAGAGACGTGGGAGGTCATGAACACGCCAAGTGCAAGAGCCGCCAGCGCCACTTTGCCGAGCCCACGGTCGGAGCAGAACGCTTCGGACTGGAACATGCCACGCGAGGAAGGAATTGTGCAGCGATGAAATAAATGACCGTTTTGTAGTGAGGCTAAAAAGCGCTTTTTCTGCTGCTGGATTTGAGACGATGGAGTCGTGGGGTTGGTACACTCGCTATCGTGATAGACAGGTACCTCTTGTTGTCAGTAGAATCGATGACTAAACGGTACCTGCAATAATGACTGCAATATGTGATGAGAACCGTAGAATATTCGTTTTGCAGTCCATGGCTTCAAAATCATCTTTACTTGATCCACTCTTCACCCGTTATCGGATCACAGAATCTGGTGGCTTTTGTGCTGGTGTGTCAAGTAATAAGCAAACAGAAAGAGAGAAGGAGGAGTACCTCTTGATCTAAAATAGACGTCGTAAAGACCGCATTTCATGGAGGTCTGGTCGCTGAGCCATCTTCAGCTATCAGATTTGACCCTGGACAATTCTGGACATAGGTTTACTGCGAGTACGCATAGGAGTACATCTGCTCGAGACAGATTCGTTCTTCCATCAATGTATTCGACACATGCCGTCATTGGGTATTATGCAGGTAAGCGGTTCAGAGCGAGAAGGGCGGCGAGTAGAGGCCGAAGGTGCTAGCTC